>OX387960.1:22837028-23437028 GCA_947578425.1 Eugnorisma glareosa
CCTTAATTAATAATATTTGCAGTGCAGACAGAACAGTTGAGTAACAGTACAAGAGCAACGTATCTTTTTCATTCCGAAATCACGAAATTATGAAGTATAATAAGAAAAAGGTTACATTATTATTTATTGATACGAGTAAGCTCCAGAGCAAACAAACGTGAGTACGAGCGCTCGACTTAGATCTCAGAAATATTTTAGTGCAATACGGTAAGAGCAAACATAAATAATATTCCGTATAAAGGGAAGTACATACGTAATGCCATTCATATTAGAAAAACATCTCGAGGTGTTCGGAAATGTCTGTCACGTAATATTATGCTTTTAATCTTTCACAATATTGTTCAGGCATATCCTCCGTAGCTTGCCTGTCGCAACCTTACCTATCGTGTATTACTGGTTTATAATAATTTTCGAAGAATACACAACATATGGCTGTCAAAAGCATTACCAACGTGAATACATCGGCAGCCGTAGAATGACGAGTTACGGTATTTGGTAATTTACAGAAAATTTCGAATATATATTTTTTTCCCTTGTGTGAGGCTTTACGAACACAGAGTTTTTCATTATAATTATGTAGGTATTCCATTTCTTAAAGCGTGAAGAGAATCTGAATATACAAGATTAAACCTTTGAAATATTCATAAAACATACGATAGGCAAGTTGGTATTGAAAAATCTTTTGACAGTTAAAAAATATCTTCAAGCACGTTTGCAAGGGGTTCTCTGAATTTTCTGCAGGATTTTTGTTAATTGGAAAACTAGCCAATAGACAACATAGATGTATGTATGTGTAGGTACGAACAACTTTTGTCCGAGAGTTTTGTTCGAGTCGCCGCGCCGCCGCCGGTACAACACCGAAACAAGCTGTCATTCAACAAAGCATTTGATCCGGTAGTTTGGTACGAGTACGTTTTTGATAGGGATATTCGTCGAAACGCAACGCCAAACAGCGTCCGATTGAAAAATCAACAACATTGCACGTTTCACATTCGTTACAAGTTTGAGCGAACTTTGACCTTAGGATGTTAAAACATTATAACCTGCAGGATTTAAATGTGGCAAAGAAACCATGAATTCACGCTGTTCAAATGTAGGAGAAAATGTCAGCGAACGTTGAGCGAGTACCAGGTGAACAGGAACTTAAAAAGCTTAACTCAATTATGGCCGTTTGGAACGCGTCAAGACGCTTGTGGCTTCGCGCTTACTTGCTCAAGAACCTCTTTGCACATTTTTAATGTCCAAGCTATTCGTCTTTTTTCTGAACTTCTTAGAGATTTCTTGTCATCTATTAAATATAAAGTTTTAATGTAAGAACTAGAAAATTTACTCTCTGAATAAATATTCAGAGAATTTTCTGATTCTGAGAATACGGCAAGAAGATTTACTTAAAACGTATACTTAATTTCAGATGAGTCTTTCGACTACTATTAATGGCAGCACATTTAATTACGAGCAACTTGTAGGTAGGTACCTATAGGTACTTAATTTGTCTCCTGACATGAACATTTTTATAACAAGTGAAGTTATAGTATCAACAATAGGAAGATCCTGGGCGTTAAACGTGCAGTTTACCATAGAGAGGAGTTTCGTGCTTTTGTTTGAATGAATTCAGTTTGCCAGGCTGCTCATGAATAAGGCAAGCGGAAACACCGTGTACTCTGTAGAATTCACATTCGCCGATTTCCTCTACAATGGTTCTAGTTTACCTACTTATACAGTAACAAGTAGGTAAACGAAGCCTTCAAAAATAATAGCTTGACGATTTTTGTAAGAAAACAGAGGCAAAGTTCCTCCCAGCCAGGTTAATATTATATGAACCCTCTGCCAGACACGCATTGAAAACCTGCGACACAAAGGAAACGGTCTAATAAGATAAAATCATCCTATACGAGACATACATATACGTGTAGTTACTGTCGAAGGATTACTTGTTATATAAATCGATAGTTTCTCTTGTTAATAATAACGAGATATTATTGGAAGCTCTCTCCGCTGAATACGCGTGATTCCTGACATCGACGGATGTAATTAACGATATTTAGGTGTCGGCGTCCGTCTGCGCTCGACACAAGGTGCTATATCACAATATGTTATTTTAGATGTGTATAACTGCATAGACGTTGAACGGAAACAATGAATATTATATTATGTAGAAAGTCCTCTCTTTATGGGTCCTTTACAGATTAATAAACCTTCAGGAAAGTGGCTATTTTGTTTTGCTTTTGAAAAAAGTTGTTGAACTTTTAATTACAACCAAAGACAAATCTTACTCAGTCGACCATTATCTGTGTAGCACGAAGAGGCCAAAAACATTCGTCTAAAAATACAGTTGAAAGATACAAACAGCACGTATTATCCTAAAAACAATATTATCTAAATAGGCGGAGTTAATGCCTCGGGTAATTTCTTCGTTCATTAATAACTGACAAAGTTGCTCGCCTCTGCTAAGCCCCTTGTCTCGCTGCTAACCGGGGCTCCGGGCGCGACTCCCGGGGAAATTGGACTCAATTCCACTAAACTTAAAGCTCTAGGTTGGAAGACTGTTTAAGCATATAATCCCCTTTCCGAGCCATTTTCTTAGGAATACGTAAAATTAATATCTTACATGGTTTGAAATCGTTTTCAATTATGAACTGATCGCTTGTGTCACCTTAAGATCGAACAACAGTCGAGAACAGAACGGGTCATTAGGCTTCAAAGCAAGCGTTACTGAATTATCTGCATCATCTAATTAACGATACGCATTCTCTAAAGAGAGAATATTATAATAAGTAATTCTACAGAGTAGATTTTCTTTAGTACGTCAGTGGGTTACTACTGTAGACCAAACCTTTTCAAAACGTCTGTCCATTTGGTGAACTAATATTTGCTACTCACCGAAAAAGCCTTGAGGAAAACGAGGCACTGTATGATACCCTCCATGGTGTCTCCGGTGAGACAGAAGGTGCCGGTGAGGTGCCTGCCCTTCTTGTCGCCTATGGCGGGCGCGGCGGCCAGGCTGGCGTGCACCAGGGCCCCACGCGGGCGAGCGTCCCTCGTGGCTCCCAGCACGCCCGGCAGCGGAGCGCCTTCCATGAGCCTCGCCAGCGGGTCCATGCCCGCGAGCTAACACGCCATAGTAATGGTTGCACGACACTTATTCACCAAATTAATTCACTTTTTGTTGTTCATATGTCGCAAATAAATTTTATTGGCTTTTAGCTAGTGAACCAAAATTAATTATTAGTAGTAACTGAATAAAAGTACGAGGTCATCAGAACCACAGAGGAGGTTTACGGACGCGTGATGACGTCGATGCGCGAAGACACGGACCTGACCGAGGGCATGATGGTGCGGCCGGCGCCGCAGAGGCTCTTGCACTCCTCGCACCGACACTTCTGCTCCGGCTTCCAACACTCACTGTTCAACAGTAACGAGACGAACGCGTAGATCAAGACGGCCATTCCTACTATTATGTATACTTCCATGCTGCACGCACACTTTTTGGCACACTATTTGGCACGAGATTTACCTGCCAAATTCAATTTATTAATTACGCTTATGTGATATTACATTTAAACATAAGTGCTGTTTGCCGTCTGCATTTATACAGGGTGTAACAAGACCCTTCACGAAGTCGTCAACCAAGCATTATGTACATCAAACTAAGTAAATGTGACTGTACTCTGTGACACCCATGTCAAAGCGAAACAAAAGAATACATCAAAACCAAGAAAAATCAAGAGTCGCCGTAAAGGGAGTCGACGAAGCGGAATGATTCAAAAATTATTGTTGGGAAACGACTTTTTTTTTTGGGTTGAAAACTCACGTTTTACGGCAGGGCTCAATGTAACGCACTCAAAACATTATGCTAAATGATGCATTGAATAGTACAGCGCTCGTGGATGTGTTTAAAGGAAAACAAATCACATTAAAAATATCATTCATCTGCCGAGCCTTTTCCCAACTATGTCGCGGTCGGCTTCCACTCTAACCGGATGCAGCTGATTAACAGTATTGTACATGGAGCGACTGCCTATCACACCTCCACAACCCAGTTAGTACTGGGTAATACGATACCCCTTGGTAAAACTGGTTCGTCAGACTTTTTGGGCCACTGACTACCTGTAACGACTGTCAAAGATGTACAGATGACAAGCGAGACCAACGGCTTAACGTGCTTTCCGAGGCACGGAGGAAACTCGGTATGTAATGGGCGGTCACCCATCCACGGACCAACCTAGGCAAGCGCGGCTTAACCTAAAGATCGACCCGAGCGGCTGCTATTATTTTACCACGAGCTTCTACATACAGCTAACCTTGAGCTTTTACATTAAAAAAATGTATTTAAAAATAAAACTTGTGAAAAAGTTGGAACTTTGATCCCCAATACGGAGACATCACTACATAGTATAAAACATAGTCGCTTCCCGCTGTCTGTCCCTATGTATGCTTAGATCTTTAAAACTACGCAACGGATTTTGATGCGGTTTTTTTAATAGATAGAGTGATTCAAGAGGAAGGTATACAATTGTAAATGTATATGACATTGCACCCGTGCGAAGCCGGGGCGGGTCGTTAGTTATATTATATTACTAGAAGGTCTAGAACGAAAACAATGATCGCAATGACGGGGAGAACAAGTGCCTTTCAGCTTCGTTAACGGTCTTGTTACACCCTTTATGTGTTCCGAATTTAATGTAGTAAAACGGAATATATTAATAAAATCGAATGTAGGGTTGCTCATTTATCATTTTTAACGGCATTTGTAGGAAACAAACGCCGTGCGGCGTCCAGCCAGCGCAGCGCGGCAGCGTGTGTGTTGGCGCTCCGATGATTTACATATAGGACGCGTGGCGCCGCGCCATTTAAATAGAATCATTCCAAACATCGGTGGCTGTTTTGCATACAAAAACTGTTCAAAACGTTTTACACACGAATAACACAACACGTTTTAAATTGATCAAACAATTTAGCGTAATTTGTTTCCCAAAATCCCTTGTAAGTATCATTATATTTTTGCTATTCAGAATTTTTATTTAGAAAGGCTCTTTAAAATGAATGGCACCTAACCAAATACAGATTTATTCTAGCATCAAACAATTTTCATGTAGCCGCGCGCTTCCAAACAAAATCAATCCTAATTATGTACAAGCACAGAGCTCTCAGCGATAATGATCATATAGATGTAAACGTATATTGACGTCGACACAAGCCGTGTCCGGTGAGATGTACCTACCACCTACGTACTCCGAGGTATAACAACAAACTCATTCCCGACTGATTGGCGTCATTGTGAGACGGGATCGCGGGATTTTATCTCGTCACGTGGCGACGTTCAATCACGTCGTATTCAATCGAAGGCACACTCGCACACACACACGCTCACCATTGTGTTGTATATTAGCTCGTAGTCGAGGGTACGGCGTGGACGATTTCTCAAAATATGTTTTGGAAAAACCGACGTGACACAATTCTCAAGTTTTTTGTAGATACAGCTACGTTTTAGTTATTTCAGCGTGTTGAATTACTCGCCCTAACAAATAATATTATTTGCGAGAACGCTGACTAAGATTGACATTATTTGTAGTTACTAGGGCCTCAACGAAATCAAAAATGATATTTTTAGTTTAAAGACAATGATTCATCGATAAGAAAAACGTCATATTTCACTATGTATTTTTAGGATCAGAATTGACCCTAAGTAATTGTATTATTCTAGAAAAATAGATAATTTGATTCGATAACAAATTGAACCCTGAATTTCAATGATTAATTAAACGAATTGCTATTTCCTCGTTAAGTAAAGTAATGGGTGTTATTTTCGACATCTGTTAATTATTAGCAGAGGTATATTTCTGGCGAATTGCTGTTAACAGCTGTATTAGAAAGGTTTCCCGTTAGTGAGCTTTACGGTATCATTACTATTCAGAGATAAAAACGTTTTTTTTTTAAATAGTACTTAAGTAAATGTCAGTATAAATGTAACACTTTAAAATGCTTAGTTTTGATATTTTCATGAAAAGCTTTATGTGAAGAAGGTATAATGTAGTATTTTCTCTTCACCTCTCTTTATCTTTTACTTCCTTCGTTTCGTCCTAAGTAAACATTGCAAAGCTCAAGTTGCAATCGTACTACCTATAAGATATCATCAACCAAGCATTCTTCGAACACCAAAGTATTGATAACGAAGGAAAAGCAAGTGGAGCAAACACGTGGGCAGAGGTGCAGGTGGTAGGAAAACCGCCCTTACTGCTACGACCTAAAGGTGATGTCTATGTCAAAGTGTTGCCATGGACGTGCGGTTGGGAGCAGGTACACAAAGAGCGTCTGTAAGGCCCCTGCCGCACCGTGCACCGCCGACGAGGACGCGACTATTTATCAACTACTTATTATCTCGCTGAAGACACGTATAAAAGATTGTAAGTGCTGTGGAGAGAATCGCTTTTGAGTTTTGCTAAAGGTATAGACTAGAGTTCCTTGCTCGTGACTGTACATTAATAGTTGATAGCTGACTGTTCACACTGCCAGTGAGAACTCTGTCGAACAAACAACTCGCTTGTCGTACGTAGCTGCAGTCGCTCCCCGCTGACCGCCGACGGTGGGGCAGTGCCTCAGCGTGAGCGACTCGCCACGCCACAAACACGTGTCGCATGCATCACTACTGCTAGTTATGTGTGAATGTGTGAACGTGCACGTGCCTTCGCTCTTTTATTAATTGTTTAGTGACTGTTCTAATGAATAACTGCGAAGAGTGATGATTTCTATCTCGTGATACCTTGACTTTCACAACGACCTTTATGCATTTTATGTAGTTTGATTTATATTAATAAGATAAGTTTACAAAGCGAGCACACAAGTAAGTTATTTATTAGGATATATTTTTTGGCTTGTACTTGGATGTACTTAAAAGCAGTACAGCTGCTATTAAGTTAGAGAGCGTAGGTCCAAAGTTTGACATTCTCAAGGGAGTCAAACAGGGCGACTCGCTGTCTCCAAAACTGTTCACCAGTACCCTAGAAGAAGTCTTTCAGACGCTGGCAGTCAAATTGGAAGAGAAAGAGCTTGTCCTCGGTGAAACAAGGTTGAATATTTTGCGTTTCGCTGATGACATTGTCCTTTTCTCCCCCACAGCCACAGGACTAGAACAAATGCTACAAGATCTTAGTGATGCAAGCCTTGAGGTTGGACTGAACATGTCAAAGACCAGGCTCATGACCGACCGCTCCAAAAGGAGCATACACGTAGGCGGAGAGAATATACAATATGTCCAAGAATATATCTACTTGGGTCAAGTAATCTCTTTCCAGGCAAGGCAAGATAAGGAATTTGCAAGACGAATGGAAAATTCCTGGAGAAGTTACTGATCCATGAAGGAGTATTTTAAGGGCATTCAGCCCATTTCTCTGAAGCGAAAGCTAATGGACATGTGTATTATTCTCCCCATCTTTACATACGGTGCACAAACTTGGTCTTTGACTGACATCCAAAAGCTCAAACTCAAGGTTTGCCAACGTGCTATGGAGCGTAGTATCTTAGGTGTAAATTTAACGGATCATGTTCGAAACACTACACTGCGCTCCAAAACGCAAATCGTAGATGTGGCTCAAAAGGCTGCCCAACTTAAATATAACTGGACAGGACATGTCTGTCGCATGCCGAACGAACTGTGGGCCCGTAAAGCTCAGGATTGGTGCCCTGAAACAGTGAGTCGGGGTCGCGGCAGACCACGAAGGAGATGGCGGGACGAACTGGGTGTCTTCCTTGAGAATTGGAAAGTAGCAGCACAGAATCGTGGCCGTTGAAAGGAATGGACGCAGGCCTTTGCCCAGCAGTGGGACAATACGGGCTAGCTATAATATTAATAATAGTATTTTATTGACTCATTTATTTTTTTTGTTTGTATGTATTTATATATGTATTTAGTATTATATTATAAGCTCGACCATTTTCTGCATCATTGCACCTACTATGTTATGTCTCTGCATCACCCTAAGGTAGACTAGTACAAAATGCCCGAGGCATTAACTCCGCCTTTGTACAGTATTTTTTACATCATGTGCATAAAGTTTAATAAATAAATAAAGAAATTTATTTAAGTAATTGGTTCTAACGACCTTACACTGCCCCAGCCATCTTCTTATTTTAAACGATGTATGTGCATGAATTGAATCCATAATGATTATGCATTAATAAGTTAATTGGCAACAAGTTCAACAGAGGCACAGAACGGAGGCCTAACTTTCGGAAACCGGACCTCAAAGCTTCACGACAACATTAACAAGACGCGGGATTTTTCATCTCTTAACATAAATATTTCTTCTGTAACATTTAAAGCCGTTTAATCTTGTAATGTAAGCCTTTACAAATTTAACTTTACCCAAACTTTGACACGAGTAAGGTCAAGTGCTGTTTACCTTTTGAATTTCCCAGTCCTGCCGACCCCCCCTCCCGTAACCTCGCCCCCGCCCGGCCGGAATAATATTTGCACTCAGGAACATTTGCGCAGTCAGCCAACTTAGTTTGTTTATCCGAGCACTTAGGCAAAGCTAATTCTACTCGGAATTACATGAAAAAAACCAATTTAACTAAAAACCGGCCAATAAAGAGCTTAGACAATAGGTCCCAATAATTCCCCTTAATCACCCCCGTGCCGAGCCATCAGACAATCATTGCAAATCGTGCAATTACGGAATTTCAATCAAACATCTTACCGGACCTATGGATGTTCCAAATCGGACTCTATTAAAACACGAGAGAGTTGACATTGGGTTGTTGTGGTGACAAAGGGTAGGTAGTCCGAGTTAAGCGCGTTAAGTTGGGGTACCTACTCTATGAGTACGATGTTAATGTGGTGTAAGCCGCGCCACTGTCATGTAGATTAGTGGTACTGCTGGCGGACTCGGCGGCGCTCGGGCGCAGTCGGGAGCAGTCGCCGTGATACTACTACTCGTACATCGATGTGATCCGTCACTAGGGGTGGATGGCGTCTCCGCCACCATTAAGTATTTATCTCACACGCCCGCGGCGCGGCGCCACGTTCTTAACCTACAAACGCCGCCGCACGCCGCGTTGGCGTAAAATAAAATATGTATAACTAAAGCGCAGGACACACAGAAAAGACGTAAGACGAGGGCGGGGCGCAGACGGGGCGCCGTCGCAACTTTTTAAAAAATATAGAAAAGACGAGGCACGGACGCCGGGCGCCGGTCGCCACGAGAACGAGGAACACGCGCGCCTCGCGATTCCCGGCACCCGCACCCCATCCCGCCCGCAGCCCCGTTCTCGCCCGCCCCTCGTCCGCTCGCACCCGTGCCCCATCTTTTCTATCTGTTTTTACACAAGGCGCAGACGGGCAAGCATCGTGTCCGCGCCCTGCCTTTTCTGTGTGTTTTGCGACGCGACGCTTCTATACATTTTGTATGGAAAAGACGCGGAAGAGACATGCCTGCATCCCGCTCGCGTCTTACGTCTTTTCTGTGTGTCCTGCGCCTAATACTCTCCGGATGGCAAATATTGTTACACGCTTGAATTTAGAATTTTACAACAAAAATGCTAACGTTAAATGTTGAAATTATACAAAAATTGCTGAAAGTCGGTACACGTTTCAGTGTTAAATTACTATGTATGTTCTTCATAGTTGAAAATATAAATCGGCATGCATATTTCCGAATGAAAATAAAAATCACGCAGTTTCCACTGAAGATGAATAGTTTAATCCTGGTATTATTTGAGCCAAAATAACTGGAAATATATCGACGGTCAACATTAATAAGTGGAGACACCTTGCATTCGTGTATTTTCGTTAAAAAGTATTTTCAACGTAATTCTATTGATGACAATATTTATCATGATATTGGGACAAAGAATTTTCGAAAAAAAATAGATAGAATTATTCTTTTAACAATTTTGCAATAGTAAGATAATAATCAACCCATGAAAAAGCGTTTATGCACAAGTGACCCCTTATAATGTGTGCAGCCTGTTCTGAGGGCACGTAAACTGTGTATTAAAACATCAACCCGTAACACTGAAGCGATCGTAAAACGATATCATTTGCTTTGATAATGCTAACGACGCCGGCCCCGCGAACCACGGCTATATAAGTAGCGTAGATCCGGGAAAGCGGGAACACCGGGATCGGGTCGCGGGATTAGCAAACAAACAAACGGACTCGCATTAACATTTTAGTGGGATTACGTTTCTTGGGCTGTGGACGCGCAAATGACGCAAACTGCTCACAACGTGAACGTGTTAGTTCGCATCGGAAATTGTTAACGATTCTTCTATCAAGTCAGAGATATTTTTAAAGGTGCATTATGTTTCTAATATTTATCTATAATAAAGCAAACTACAAAGACAAACTCACTAGTGTCGTCTCCAGAGACCAGTCACAAACTGTGTTTAGAACCTAACAGAAACCTAGTCTCTTGTGCAAGACAATGAATGAAAGAGAACAAGCGCTCAGCATGAGATAAAATAACAAAGACAAACAAACATGGTGGTCCTAAGCAAACGCCGGGCTTGCGGGCGCGTGTCACCGGCGGCGCCTGCGTCAACATCAACACTGCCATTGTGCCGCGCCAAATTAACTGTATTATGCCTTCAAGAAAACCAACGGCAAATAAGTGACAACCACTGACACACATTTCGGTCTGCGGATAAAAGCCGTAAGGAAATACTCTGGGAAACTACCAGGCAAATATGAAGTCGAAGAAGGGTGACATTAATAAATTTATTTGTTTACTTCTTGTAAACATAGTCGTGATCGTCAGTGAATGAGGTGGCGAACATAATCGTTACCCTAAATTACAAATGAAAGCTTTATGCGCCATTTAATTGAAAAGCCTTTTATCCGGGCAGACAATCAAATTCGAGTCCTCGTTACCAAAGTCAGAAAATGGTTGTTATAAAAGTACCAGGCAACTACGATTTAAAGGAGCCAAAACTGTCCAAACTGTTGGTTCCATTAATATTATAAACTGTTCGCTTTATTAAGTCCCATCCATAAAAGCAGTCACTTTATCTGGAAAATATCTTGAAGACAGAAAGTATTTCCAACAAGTAACGTTTCGCTCGTTGAATCAGCCCAACAAAAGGTAATCTGTCTGATCATCAATCCAGGCGAATCCTTGTTTTAGCACCGAGAGAAAATAGTGAAATAACGACATAGTTTACTATAATAGTGTCTAAAGTCTAAAGAATTAGCTGCTTTTTTTTCAACTAGCTGTTGCCCGCGGCTTCGCTCGCGTTTGGGTCGGAAATTATCCCACGGGCACGTTGTAAATATAGTCTATGGCACTCGGGGATAATATAGCTTCCTATTAGTGAAAGAATTTCCAAATCGGTTCAGTAGATCCAGAAACGACCTCCTACATACAAACTTACAAATAAATTTTACCTCTTTATAATATTAGTTTTCAATAAAAGTGTCACATTGTGTTATGGGCTAAGTTCTTACACTAAATTAATGTTAATAAGCATCATGATTAATTTTGGCGTTGAGCAAGAGTAAAGAGGAAAGTTAAGTTTCTTTGAATTTAGAATGAAACCTTACAAGGTAACATTCTAGTAATACAGATCGTTTCTAAGGGACGTTTCAAGAATAACTACATTTTCAAGTAAGTACTCAAATCCATCTAGTCTATGACAATGTATTAGATGTCCAACTCAAATATTAGATGTCTGTTTACTAGATTCTAGACATAAACTGATACAGAAGCTATCTAACATCAAAAACTTCAGACAAAATCCAAGTTGAAATCTGTAACTTAATCCGTCGTGAAAGTGATCTCTCAAGGATGATTCCTTTCAAGTCGAAGCTAAATTCAAGTTTTTAAGCTTTCAGTGAGTTCGAGATATCGGATCCCACCTGATCCATAAATCATTTTAGTTTAAAATAGATGCAGTTACTTTATACTAGACTTTCGAAAATACAAGTTGAATATCAAAAGAGCTTGGTAGGCACCCTAGGTACCTACCCTAGGTACTCTTGTTAACCTACATGTGCCGAAAACCTTTTCACAATGTTCATTAGAAAATAAATGAGCTAGAAATGTTACCCGGGCGTTTCTTAATGAATACAGCTCTTAACTTCCATTGGCTTTCAAAAGAGACCAATATAATACCTTTAAAAGCCCTTATCCCAGTGGTAATTATATAAATATTTCTAAACCCGATTACCCTCGGCGTACCCAAGTACATCCCCAATTACTGGCTAATCTTCAAGCGAAGTACTTGAAATCGATTTATTTAATAACTCCAGACTTAATTGCCATCCGAAAAATTCAATCCGTTCTTTATTCGTCATTAATTTTATTGTGCGAACCACGAGCCCCTAGCCACCCCGGCGAGCCCGGCACCATCCTCTCGACCCAGTTCTACTGGAACACATAATTAAAGGCAGGAACTCTAAAAATCTCCCACAAAGAGCACAAAGGCGCAGTTTTAAAACCTACAAATGACGATCGGCGATGTGGACGATGACGTCACGCTAATCAACGCCCGCACTACGTGTACTAGGAGAACAGAAACGCAGACGAATCTGCTGCATAATAATTATGTTGGAACCGTCATGTTAGGAGTCACGCAATGCAACATTTAGCTGGTCGCTGACCTTTTGGTGTGTATTTGTTACCAAATCAAGCGGTGTCGGCTCAACGGATTTGATTGTTTAGTTAGGTAATAAATGAAGCATAAATGTCACATATTTGTACTTGTATTATTTGTTTCGCTCCTAACCTACGTCTGTCATTGTGGTATTGATCGGATCAGTATCCCTTGTTTGAGTTAAACGTTCACAATGGAAACTTTATTCATATACTAGAGTATGTACACAGCGGCGCTTACAACTTTTCCATCTCGCTGTTTCATCACCTTTTTGTATATCATCATATCTTGGTCCTAAAACTTTTTAAAACTTCTTATATCGCTCATCGAGGCTCTCGTATATTTTGAAGGGATCACTTGCGGCGGTTTCGGGCTATTTTCACTTTGTGTGGAAAGGTTTTTGCTTGCGAGAGTTTTATCGTTATGGTTGCGGCGGCGCCGGCTTCCCGGCACTTGCCAGGATATTGCGTCGAGCCACGTGGAGGGAAGTGCTACATCTTAGCCGCACTCCACTATGGCTGGCACATGTAGCCGACCTGGCTGTGTGGACGTAATCTGTCGACTTTTACTTGAAATTAGTTCCATGTTTCTATTCATAGTCGGATATATGAAGCGTGATGTTGCTGTTCCCAACGTTTAATTACGAGTAGTATGTACTAGGAATGCAAACCGAGCTGCGGATGACATAATATTTGGAATAGCTGGTGGCGCCGGCTCCTGCTCTACTTATGATACGAGCGCCAGTAGCACAAACACGAACTTACACTCGAGCAGTAACAGCGCGAGGTGTGTTTCCGTCGCGGCGCAACAACAACACTGTTTTCCATAAACACAACATTCCCCTTTAGCAGCGAGTCTAGCCGCCATTTTAGTTTATTTTCCAACTGAAGACCTTCAGTCATAAAGGAAATGGCGCTCGTAGCTGACACACTGCATTCTATTACTGAGTTTTTCTATTGCTTGTGGAGTAAACAGAGGAAACTTGTGCGTTCTTCCGTCCAAGTTGGAAACATTAGCAGGCCACATACAACAGTGATTCTTATTTTAGTTTTACGGTTATATGTAGGTAGTTTGATCAACACAGTATTGTGTAGGCGGCGTCCATAGAAATATAAAAAACCGGAGAAGTGGCAAGGGGGCGTGTCGGTGTCGCCACGACGAGCTCACGTTAAGCATGTCATAGGCAAATGGCCGGCTCCGCGAACTAGTGTGCTTTCGACACAACATCGTGAAAATCGATCGTGACAACATAAAATAATGCCGTGTTGTTCAGTGGTTTCTTGTAAATACCGAAGCATAAACCAAAACTTTGTCAATCATAGAATCACTTACTACTCACTTAGAAGTATTTTACTATATTTGTCTTTAAAATCATGAAAAACAACAAATCGTAAAATATTTCTTGCTCTTACTATGTTATTTTTTTTAAATATCACAGCGACTGTAATATTTTTGCAATAAATACATTTCTCCTTAACCACTACCAAAGTTTGTCGCTAAGTAACTGGACAAGCAATGTAAACATCACAAAACGATACTTTGTTAAGCGGATACATCGCGTAGTACGGCCGCTGCTTCTGACGAGTTAGTGATGTGCTTGTGTAGATCCACCATCGACAATATCGATTGACGAATGAAATATAACTATTATAGTTTATTTTTTCAATTTATCTACCGTATTTTGATTATTTTACACTGTAGTAGAGAAATGCGTAACCAACTTATAATCGGTGGAGCGTTTTTGGCCTTGAATTATCATGTTTTATGCCTTATCCTCGTGGTATTTTCTTACTTTTTTTTTTTGGATTTTACTTCCATTAAAATAGAGAAAAAATAAATCTTTATCTTATTAAACCTTAGAATGCGTTATAGTAATCGGCATGGTTCAGATAATATAATAGTTAAACTTTTGCTTAAAATAAGTCAACATATTCATCCAAGTCAACTTATTCCTATTTATTTGTTATGCATGAGTTTGTTTTCATTAATTTAACAATTTTAACCGACTTCAAAAAGCAGGAGGTCCTCAATTCATCGGATCCTTTTTTTACCAACTAGGGTTTTTTATAACAAAAATCTATTACCTGCGCAGTAACTGCGTAACACACTTACAGTAGGAATCGATTTCATTATGTCAATACTACAACATTTATTGATTTACGTATTTACTTTGTTGATCAGACCAATTTTTCGAACACAAACGAAGATTCGATAACTTTCCGATTTGTCAATCACTAGCCCTACGCTAGATATTAAAATAAATTGCTTTTACACAGCACAACGATAGCGACCGATGTTATTGTGTGGGTAAGTTGTACGGTGCATGGTATATAATTGATTGTGTGTACGTTCTGTTTTAAGAAATGCGAGTGTGTGCGCGACTGCGTATCTATTGCTTTTACTGAACTGCATGTGTAGTAGTTGCCGGGTGGTAGGAAAAATCGGAGACAGTTGGTTGCGATATATTTTCGTCTAACGGGCGTCTATCCTTGTTTATTATATCTGTGGCGGCGTCAGATTACGAACATATTTTATCTACGTGTAACTTGATTTAACTAGACTTTGATATCAAATGTCCCGATATTGAATTCTGGAAAACGTTGTCATAGCGATATAACCCCTTAGTAACAAGTTAATTTGCGAGGTCTATACCAAAATATTATAAGTCCTTTTTCACTTAGAATCTCAACTACGATCAAAGCTGTTTTCATATTCTTATTTGACCATGAATGCGTAAAACTGTTCCTATATCTCATGTATGTATTCATGTAGATGCATGAAACGGATTCGATGTAAAGCTGCTTGATGTGTTATATTGAGTACTTTTCGTTAGTGTTGTTGTAACAAGTTGCTTCTGTTCGACATTAGTACGTCAATCGTGTAGGTACTAGGATTGCCTGAACGACACTCGGCGTAAGTTATAGACGAAACTAACTGAGATGACAGATGTCAGTATTTGTTACGTGGCAAGTGTACACTATTACATTTGTCCCACAGAAATGATAAAGAATGAAATAGCGTGTAGGGATAAAGTCAATATTTGCTGTTTGTCATTTGTTTACCGGGAAAAGTAACTACTTTCTGACGAGCAATCGTCGATTTTTATATTATTCCACTAATTACTTCTGACCATTATCCTGTTACCCGGGAACATTTGTTTGGGTGAACATTAAACGGCGGGGTCTGGCGACAAAATCGACTTTATTTAGTTGTTCATAAACACTGCTGAATCGAATGTGCCTAACAAGAGCATAGCACGCCTGAAAGCCAAATGATATACAATGCTGCATGGTTCTTGTGGCGGTTTACTGACACTGACAGGAGCGCCCTCCTCGTCAGTTCTGTTGGTAAACATTTGTGAAATCGTTTTGAACAAACAATATGGCGGCGTTATTAATTGCTATTAAGGTCAGGCGCCAAAAGATTCATGTTAAACTGTAAAATCGCTGGTAACTTAACGCTCAAGTCACACCGAGACACGTGTCACCGAAACCTTGACTCTTTGATGTCACCGAATACGCCAGTACCAGTAACCGAGTAGCACCTAGGCACTAACGATCTCTCACTCACTACGCACTAGGCCAGGAAGTCGAACCTCACTTCAAGTAATCATTACACACGTCAGAGGGCGGAAATATCAGCTGGGACAAGTGTCACAACGAGGAAAAGAATGTGAGTATATTTGCGCTCTCATTTACTTGCAAAACACACATTTTCTTATAAAACTGTTGTTTATGGGACGTTAGAGATTTATTACGAAGCAGCTGTCATTGTCATACTACACTACAACTATACATTTCAACAGAAATTAGGTACCTACAGGCAAAATATTAAAAGCTTAACCTAAACTTTTCTCGTAGTAGCTAACCACGTTCACATTACCAATTATAAGTTACAAGCTTCCGAAATTCCTCGAGATTGAAAATTTAATATTTTTCACGAAAATTCCTTTAAAAGTAAAAACACGTGTCCAATTATGGCAAATAGTTACTTCTTAAATCTTTTACTTACTTGAAATATAATTTTCCTTGTAAAAATCGTTTTGTATTCTTAGTTTCATCAAAAGTACGTCAATATAAAGTAAAGACTACATCATTTTAAATCCAACTTTCAAACAGTACCACAGCACTAACTTCACAGGTATACATACTAACGAATAAAACAAAAACTTTGAATAAGTTTATGAGCGTAGGAATACTAGGAATATAATGGCAATCTCAGGAGAGAAGGGGTAAACTCCATGGTTTCATGACCTAGTCATGAAACCATGGAGTTGATATCAGGAGGGTTGAAATTGGCATGTTTTGAAATTAGTACTTTTAAGGACGCACTTGAAAGATTATAAAGCTAGGCCACAACACTAGAGGTTGTTTATTGAGCGCAGTGGTTTTAGATCGTTCATACGAATTTCATTAATGCGAAAAAGCTAACGGTAAAGATAAATTGCTGTTTTCAATCTCAAATCTTATGGTAGGTGATGTAATATCACCAGAAGCCTTATCTTTCAGTCATCAACAACCGGGAGCAATAAAATACTAATTTAGTGACTGTTTACACACACCTGTAGTGTTTGCGTGTAATTAAACCTAGGTCTTTCGGCGAACGTGCCACTGTTCTGTCGTACGCGCTCCGTGGACCTGCTTTGTACGGTCGGCCTCGGCAACGGCCGTCTAATGGCCATATTGTAATGTGAGCGAGACATTCAAGCTTGTCTTAACAGAGGTACTAGGGAAGCACAAATATGCAATTAGTATACCTCTTGATAAATCTCACAAAGGAGGTGGAATCTAGTCCAATTGTCTGTCTAGTATAAATACAACAATAAATTACATTCATTCATTCATACAGAGCATTGCAGAGCATCTAAGTATAAGATTACAAGCTTCTGCCCACGGCGTCGCTCGCGTTAATTTAGAATTTGACAATCAATTCGGGTTGTACTCTGCTTGTAAATCCCGAATTGATTTAATTCAATCATGATTCGAAAGACACGTGTCGATATCTATTATCATAAGAACGTTATTGTTGTTTTCCTCGGGAACATGCTTTTTTTCGGGATGAAAGGTACCCTATTTCCGTATGTAAAAATTGAGGATGATCGGTACTGAACCGATCATCCTGATTTTTTTATATACGTTGTGGGTTTAGGCGTAAAAAGGTAACAAAAAACTTACTTTCGCATCTATAATATTAGTTAGGAAGGATAAGTTGGCCTCGCGTAGCATTTGCTACGCCTGAGCTACGACAGTAGCTACGACTGACGCGCCGTAGCACACGTGCGCTACGCCGTAGCAAACGTAGCAAAATCTATTGAATAAAACTGATAATAGTCTCCAGTTATCTCAATTGAAAGGCTTCAATATAACGCCCCGCCTGGCTTAACAATGCAAAAGTAACAGAATGAAAATCGAAGAGTTCTTTAAAAACACAAGAGAACTTTAAACAATTAGTTTACTTTTTCCATCGTTTTGCAATCACCGCATAGTCTAGGGTTTTCAATTAGACGCTAGCCATTTTTTTATAGCTATTTAGTGCGGCGATGCTGAGAAGTTCAGCTGTTACGTTTTATTTCTGAGGAACGGAAGAGTATTCGAAGAAACTAGCTCATTTGTAAAAAAATACTAACGGTAAAAGTTAAAAAAGGCTACACATTCGCAATCTACTTCCCCTCTGTCAAAACTGAAAGTAATTGACTTCAATACTCAAACGTCAATTATTGGAAATATTTATGGAATTAATAATGTTGGCCGAGCGAATTTTGTTCTGACAGATGTTTAAACGCTTACATTTTCAGGGAAATGGCCAAAATTTAAACACAGACACTGACGCGTGCTTCTACAGTTCTACAGACAAGCGTCTCCGTTGAACATGAGGTCCTAGGTTCGGTTTGCAGATAATAATAGTGCGGTTTGGAAATAAAATGTTATTTTGGACTTTTCCTTCAGAAATTTCCGAGAACAAGCCCCGAGGTGTCCCCGAGGTGTCCCCGAGGTGTCCGAGGTGTCTGAGGTGTCCGAGGTGTCCCCGAGGTGTCCGAGGTGGGCCCCTAGTACAGCCCTCTGCCTAACCTTCGGAGATTACTGGTGTGACACTATGTTATCCAGTTATATTATTATCTCCATTGCACTACACAATGTATGTTTGCCTATCACCATGAAACTCGCCATAAGTGTTGAGACATCGATCGTTTGGGCACGTTTAAGCCGCATACGGCAACATTCCAATATCTACGTATCTCATGCCAACAAAACCGTACATTTAGCGATAGATCGTCGCCATTAGATAATTTGCATCCGTACTAATATATATTGTGCCATCCATCACGCTCGATAAAACATTCGCTGGCTTGTTGAAATACTGCGACGCGATGGAACTATACTCTCCCATAGATACCCGTAGTCCCGTATGCATGTTTGTATACTTTCAAAAAATGTGGGTCAGATGTCAATCATGAGAATTCAGCGTAGTACTCATGCCGAAATCAGATTTTTGTCTTTCATTCGGCATCTTTCATTGAAAGCTCTACACAAAATGGACCAAAACTGAACGTGGAATGAAACCATAATGACTGTTCATTATGATTTCGAAAAGCGTTTGATATCAGTTTAACATAATGGCAGTTTTGGAAATATCTAGGGAAGAATTTTGTCCTGCAATGCGGATAAGAAGCAACCATCAAGAAAACCTTTAAGAAAAAATATTTTTTTAAAGTATCAGCAAAATTGATGATACTGTTTTTATAGATATTCGACAAAGCTCTTTCTACACAACTTGACATGTCCTTGTTGTCATTCATTACTAACAGCGCCATGCTTGCGACGATAGAAATCCTTCCACAATCTGTATTTTTTTTTCGATTCTTCGTCGACAAAACCCGTTTCTACGGTGGTCATACTACGCGGGCTGGCGTCTGAGCTGTTCAGCTTGCTGTATGACCTACATTATTGTATATGTTACCGGCCAAACCCGATTTCAGGCCAAACTAGTTTGTCCTAGGCCAAACTAGTTTGTCCTAGGCCAAACTAGAGATCAATATAAAAGGACAATCATAGAGCACCCCGACTAAATGGGATAGGTTAGATTGGTGACTAACCACGTCCAAGTTGGGCGCAGTTTAATTGCTTTGCAGTAAACCGGTTTGGCCTGAAATCGGGTTTGGCCGGTAAGATATATATGCCAACATAACAGTACACCTTTAGTAATTTGCTTAATTATAAAGTAAATTGCTTCCAATGTAAATCTAAATATTAATGCCTTAACAGACCGTATCGAAAAATGTTTATGAGTGTACGCTTCGTTTTTGTTTCACAGGAATTGCAATCAATAGTTATAAAATAAACTCAATCACATAGAAAGAAAGCAAAAATATTTATTTGTCGCAGGGACATGACGTCAAAAACAAACAAACAACGCATAACAAATATGTATAAATACAACAGTGCATGTCTCTATTAGTACCTACCTGCCTATTTACGAGGTATGTAGTTCGGTTGTACACTGTTTTAAAGACAAAACTTTTATAGAATTTCGTTTCATATAATTTTTTTCTTATAATATCATTTCATAGAATAATCTATACGCAGAAAACGTCCATCGAAAAAAAAAACAGATATGTTTGTCACAAATAAAATGTAATATTTCGATATTCATATCACAGAATAACAAATAAAATATTCTGTATACTCATATTGTTTAGTAAATATAAAACTTAATACCAAGAAAAATATTTTATTGAGTGACCGTTTCTAAATGTTTCAATTCACAACTTTGACAAAATGCATACCCTCCTTTAAAATTACAACACCGCGTTCACAAAAACTATGCGGGAAATCTTGTTATTCCAATTAATAGTGACTTAATTCATACACACGTACTGTGTTTATTTCACGGTTCATAATGTTGTCGGAGTGCCCTAATTTTATTACTGCGACCAATTTCAACGTAGCGCTCGCCGGCCGCTCCCGCGGCACCGCTCGCTCGGCTTGCGCGTAGTTGGTCACAGTTCTAACCTAACCTATTTGGTCGGAGTGAACGGAACGTTTCAGTGTGAAGCTTCTTCAAACCTAACCCGTCCGGAGTCGGGGTGCCCCAAGTCTTGAGCTCGCTTCGGTCGCTCTTGCATCCTAAGTTTTCCTTGCCACAATGCCTTGTTTATGTTGATGTGATGTGACTTTTGTTTGTTTGATTCAGTTTTTTTTTGGCACCGACTTTTTTGTATTCTTGAAGTCGGTTTTATTTTTTGTAAAAAAGATTTTTTGTTTTTCTATTTTTAGTTGTAATATCCTATACAAATATTCACGCACTACTGCAATGAGACAGCAAGGTTTCGGAGTAAACGAAAATATCATCGATATATACAATTTTTTTTTTTTTTTTTTTTTGATTTTTCTAAAACCGCTCGCTCGATTTATAAACATCGAGTCCACGCCAAGCCACAATTTCACCTACCATTTTGTCACATATTTGTGCCGTTTGTTCAAAAGGTTAAATGGGACCTCCTGGGAAGTATATACCCTTTGAACCAAAAAAGATTTCGACGAATTCAGAACTTCCTCCTTTTTTGAAGTCGGCTAAAAATAAACGACTCAAAGCAGCTGTTTAGACAATTTAGAGTATCCGGAATGTCTGTGATGACAGGATTAGCTCCGGAGCAAATATTTGTACTCTCATTAGCTTCAATATTATTACAAATCTTTTCAGTTACGATTTACTCTCGAAATCTGAAGAATGTTGACTTTTTTGTTGTTTAGAATAGCCCTGTGATTGATTTCTATGGGAAATACTCGATAATTTTCGAATTGTACCAACTAGGATTGCTCTCGCGACTTCAATTAGGTAATTTCTGTGTACTTTGGTAAAAATAAATCGTAATCAGCAAACCGTTCATAAATAAGAAAGAAACAATACTTCTAACTATTTCAGATTGCACATTAATGCCGTTATTTCTCTGTATTGTAACTGACTTAAGTTTTATGAAAATATAACCGGTAAGGTGAAACGATAAAATAAAAATAATATCGTTATTTTAATATGCTGTTTTACTTCGACATCGCCCTCGGCATCAAAAATAAAAGCATATTTTCAGAAACATTGTTTTCTCTTTGGTGTAAATATTTGAATTAAAACGTTTGTTTTTACTGGAAATAACTGCACATACATATTTATTAATAAGCTGGTATTTTTCATGTATAAAAATACTGATTAATTTAACCAGAAATTAAGGAAAAGAGCAAAGGTTTTTTTTTACTAATAAATAGGCTTGCGTTAAGCCGCAACTCGCCTGATGTGAAGCGATGATGCGGCCTAGGATGGAGCACGCTTGACTAGAAGAAACAGATTCACTTGAACTTTGAATAGATCCAGACTATAATGATCGGGAAACAGAGAAGCCGGCAGTGAATTCCACAGACCGATGGTGCGCACTAATAATGTGGCAGCATAGCGCTTTGTTCGGGTCCGTGGAACACATAATATGATGTAAAAGCTATAATTGTCGATATTTCGCAAATGTTGATAAATGCAAAAACATAATACATATAGCAAATAACTGCCATTTAATTCAGCCTTCCATAAAGTAGCGATGTGATTAACAGGACCTTTTAATAATCATAATGAATGTTTTAATAAAGTTATTAATGAGATCTGTGATTTCAACCGATAGAGAGATATTGAATTAAAACCTACGTAAACCTGACTGTCACGGTTTGTTAACTACTTAAACGTACTTTAGTAATCTAGATATAACTGTTTCATAATGTATCTAAAATATAGCCTGAGCCTCTGAGGGTTACTTACATAATTACTAGTCAAAAAGTAAATACCTAAAATATACATTGATATCTAACTATATTTGAAATAGGTTAAATACTCAAATAACTTAAAACTAAACCTTATCTATTTGTGCTTCAGTATTTTTCAACAAACAAAAGTATGAAAATTGTTCGGAAAAAAATTTTTTAAAGTTTTCCATGGAACAAGCTATTATGGCACTTGCGAAGAAATTATCTCAGTATCCACTTGTAGTTTAAAGTAAACGAATCATCCTGACTCAGAACGAAAATACAGCAATACTGAGCCGACAACCTTTGGCACGTGAACCAAGCCGAGGGCAGGCACTAGTTTCAAGGGAATACACTTCATCGTTCAATACTTTCGTACTTGTTACTAAAGCTATGACATCGCTTAATAAAAACGAATATTTGAACTTAACATCGAAGGATTTTTAACGAGAAAATTTACCAAAATGAGATCGTACTTGAGGCAAATAAAAAGTCAAGCAGGAGGATTAAAGAGAGTTATTAACAATATCTTGTAGCGGCGATATTAGCGAGAGGTCTCGACCTCTCGGAGCGCCGAGGTCGGCGGCTACATTGATGGAATCCCACAACATTACCGAGGGCGGACGATACCAGGATAAAAAAGATCCGTTGATTACACCACGCCGACAAATGTGGGGCATAACTCTTGCAGCGGGACGCCGACTGATTGCACACCAATGAAATACGTGACGCCCTAGTAATACAGCTCACAATCGATTGACGCCGCTAATGTAGAAAACGATTACGACGGATTTAAAAATGGTTAGTGGTGAACCAAACCCCATTTGTGATGTATTGGATTGAAATTCTATTAACGTTTGCGACGGTCTACTTTGATTTGGTGCTTGTGAGCAATTCGCAATTCTCATTTATCTTGCCTTTTACAAATTGTTCAGTAGACTAGAACTTGATCGACCGGTCTAACGTTCAATGTTCTTTGGAAGTCATCTACGTACATATCATACGCAGAATTTTCGTATAATCGCCCTATAGGACAGTACACTTATATTGCTTTGTCTTTTCACATATCAGTTCACGAAATCTTCAAATTGAGAACATAAAGAACGGGAACTACCGCCATTCCCGTTCTTTATGCCACATTCCTAAAGGGTGTGCAATTTTCGGGAAATCTATGGCGATATCAATAAATTCAGGATATTTTGTGTGCTTGTTGGAATCGCGGCCGCTCAATAGGGTGTCTCACGGCAGGGGTCGTGCATTTCGATCGACTTCGCAGTATTTATTAATCCTTTGCAACAAGCAACATAAAACTCCTGACACACATCCGTAAATTTTCCACACATGCGTTCTCCTAAGATGCTTTACATTTCATGTGAAATCTTTTGAATCAAAATAAATAAAGCTTGTGACACATTTTGTATTCATACCGTTTAAATCTGTTCGGCCTTCATCAAAGGAAGTGCTTCGCAAGTACATATTTACAGCTCTTATGTACGTCCATTACTGACTTGATTTAAATGAAGACTACAGACACAAATTCTTGTTAGATACATGGTTACAAGTCATGACGGGCGAGCTAATGATGAGCTTACTATCTGACTACTCTTGTACTACTATATCATTGCCTCAAGTACAGCAAATAGCTCCAAACATGCGCATAAAGGCGTCGTGAGCGTGTGATCGTATCGAGAACTAATGGCGGTGCTCTCACAGACGACTGAGCGACACTTTGACACACTACCGGCTTATTAACAACTTGCTAATTACTCAAAGTCCTACACCTATGCTCTGCGGAACCCAGGACAAGTTTCCCGGGACTCTACAAGCCCCGAGTCCGGAAATTAGCAAGATTCTCGATACAGTCGAGTCTGCTGTGTCAGGGGAGGAAGTTTCAAATCTAATACTTGTCTTAATTTGTGTGGAGCTAACAAATCGACACGTGGTTAGGTAAATGTATCGTCACTTATGTGTCAGTCTTTTTGGTTGCTTGTTTGTCACTTAATCGAGTGAATTGGTACTGTTAATTGGAAAGATATTTAGTCAAAGACAAATACGAGTCTTTTGACCCGAGAACTTGTTCAGCTTTTGAAAAGAAAGCTTATGCCGTCGCTCCAACAGTTCTCGCTGAATGTCAAGATTAAACATGTTATTTCCTACAAAGCCAAGTACCCTTACAAAATATTTATATACGTTCGGATGCCAAAATGACAAATGAAATTCGTGAAACGTCTTTCTTATAAGCTACGCTGCGAAGTATGTTTAATCTGTCAGTGATTGACAGCTCAAGCTTGTTTTTCTTCAACAAATATCATGTCAGGACACGACAAAGAAAATGCCATATAATTTTCAGCTTTCAAGACCTAAATCAATACAAATAAAGCCTTAGGTATCTAAACATGTATAGAAATATTGAAGTAGGTATCAATGCAAAGAGTTCGGGCGCCATCTTCATCAAAGTTATCCAATAAATTATGTGAGATATAGGCAACATAACACAAACACTATACACGGATATCATAATCAATCGAAGGTAACACGACAGGACGATCTGTGTTACGTATCCTGCACAGTATCACATTGTCGGCCAATTTGGAGCGCGCGTTAGGCAAACGTAAACACCACTGATGTTTGGGATAAATTAAACACTGTGTTATGGTACCCTGGTAATGAACATTGAACATACATGACGTGGAGGTGTCGGGGTCGCGGGACCGCGAGACGCGTACAGGCGCCGGGGCGGGCGGCCGATCACTGAAACGTCCCGGGCGCGCGGCCCCCCGCGCCCCCTACAGCCTCCGCTACTGAAACTCTCAATTATTTTATTGGGAAAGCTAATGAGACGAGAGCCATCCACCGAACTGTTGTCCGTTATTCCCATGGTTACCGCCAAATAAAACATCGTTAGGATTACTCGGTAATTCGGTCGCATTGGCGGCGTAGTCAATTTGGGAGCTATTTAAATAATGAATGTTTGAGCTTGCCGACTTCGGATTAACGAAATAGCTATATGTGTATTAATGTACATAAAAGACAGCGTTGAATTTTAAATAAACATCAAAGCCCTGGAGTTATTGGAGTAGACATTTCATAAGACACGGAATGTCTTTTCAAACGGGGTCCGTCGAGTCGGGAAAGTCCCCGAAGTTATTCGGTGTCCTTCGGCGGCGCTTTCCTCCTTATTTGCGTACTGTGGACGTGTGCTGGGAATAACAATCTTGTCCTAATTGATAGTCGGCGCGCCCGAGGACACGGTTACACGGGTACATGAGCAACTCAAACACTGGGTAGGTGCCGCTGACAGACACGAGGGCATCGTCTTTCAGCGAGCATCCTCGATCGAGCGAAAGCTTTTTTCTAAGTGGAACATTTCATGTTCCTTTAGTGTTTGCAGCTGAACACGATAGAGCAAGATTTTCGCAGAATCATCTCTTTGGTTGCCTCTCTTTATCAATTTCCAATCAAATTGGTTTACTTTTTTGTAGGAATCCTATTTACTTTCTGAAAGCCTCCGTCGAAGTCATTCAATTGTGATGTGACGAATTTTTGACTTGAGCGGGAACGATTGCCATTTGACCTCGGCAGCCCACAGGGAAATCAGATGTTCGCAATACGCGCAATCAATGCACGGCTGGACGGTAATTCCGTTCCATTACGAGCTATGTTGCGAGCCTGATATAATCTCTGTTACGTCTTCTGAACTCGTATTTCAGAGCTTGGGTAGACTTCTCCCAAAACCCACATAAGCCAGCCCAAAAACCACTTTTCCAATTATCTGAACATTATTTCTTAATGGCAACATTTAGAAGTTACGGCTCCTCCGGTCCGGATGAGATTAGAATTGATTTCTGTTGGGTCTCTGCCCACCCTCCCCTTAGGGGTGCGGGGGGTTAAGATAAGACAAGGAAGTACAATAAACAGTGAGTCAAATTATACACAAAACATTCACAGACCTCGGACAATCTAAATTGTTCGGGGACATCCAAGGAATTCAGGGATTCGCAGTCAGCGAATAAAAAGAAATTTGGGTAGACAACAAAAGACAATAGCAAATGGTCAGTCCTGCGAGAGAACATGTTTGAAGTAGGGTAGCCATGAAATAAAGCCCTCTGGCTCGCTGCCGTTCAGCTCCCATTTAGTTTCGGACCACGTATAACATGATGGGCTATACCTGGCTGTATCGGGTAGATGTAAGAAGCAGCAGACGGACTTATTTTTGTGTGTTTGTTTTGGCTGTATCTTGCATACAATCTCAAATCTCATGGTAATGTATTCAACCGAAGATAAATTAGGAGTAGATAAGGCATTAGGTATATACTAAAAATATCGGGATGATGTCTATAGGCTTTCCCCCAAGTATTTGAACAAGTCTTATGTATGTATAATTGGTTAGCCGAGGACTACAAACGCACACAACTCTACCTACCCTTTGGACCACATGTGTGGCAATACCACAGAAGACTTAACCACAAGCGAACATTAGAATCCATCATCGCAGAGCACAGCACTAAGGAGACAGCGTGGGCCGAGGAGCCTTAATCAATGAAGACAAACACCACTCTCATTTGTGAATCAGGTCGAGTTGGTTTAACTAAGTCATCACTCATTATCTTGAGAATGGCTTTAACCTAAATACATGATTCGCTCCAACTTACTTCGGAAGGAAAAACAATAAAGGTAATGTCCGTGTTTGGTTTATGGCGGCGTCGTAAAATCTCTATGGTGCTCCTCAATCTTTTTTTAAATATTATCTTCGTCGGAACGTTCATGATAAGATACTTCTGGGAAAGTAATCGTAGTTTTTATCCAACAACTATAAAACCCGACAAGTGCATCATCATACTTCAATCATCGTAGTTTGCTAAAAATCTGATTTATTTTTGCTTTGAAGTGAGAGGTAAAATGACAAAGTAGAAGTACTTAAATTATTATGGTTACGAGTATAGGAAATAGAATGAAAATTCCATACTCTCAATATCAGGAGTGGTAACCTGATCAGATTCCGGTAATATCAGGAAGTCGTATAAAGTCTACCTTTTCGCGAAGATCAAAGTTAAATCAATCTTCCGCCTGGAAGTTTATCCGAGCGAGGCTTTGTCTTCAACCAGAACGATTAAATCAGTTGTAAGATATCTCTGTCCTGTGTAGTTGACATATCAAATACGAACACCATCAAATATTTATTTTGTTTTCCTTTACGAGCTCCATGTGAGATAAGGGTGTGGCTACTTGTAGCGGAACACCCAAGGTACAAATAAAGATGAATGTTAAATGATTCGTACAATCAGGCAGGCAGGCAGGCAGGCAGGCAGGCAGGCAGGCAGGCAGGCAGGCAGGCAGGCAGGCAGGCAGGCAGGCAGGCAGGCAGGCAGGCAGGCAGGCAGGCAGGCTAGTGCTACACTGTTGGCTTCATTTACTACAACCGCGAAGAAATAAGTCTTGTAGTTTTATTACAACCTACGGGACTAAGCAGGTTAGTGAAGGATAAGCTCACCAGTTACTAATATGCAGGCCTGCTATAGATTTCATGCAAATACATACTAATAAACAATTCAAACTTGGTTTATTTGGAACATTTGTCTAATAAGCAATTTCAACCATTTGAATTCACGTGAAGATTTTGCGAAAGCATAGGTATTGGAACTAAATCTACAAGCTTATCGTCATTAATTAACTAGACAAAGTTCCGATCAGAGCACTCGGATTATAACTTGGAATTAGAAGCGTTACTCATCGAAAACTTTAGATAAAGTACTAACTGGTTCGGTCCTAGACCTAGACCAACTGGAGGTATTGATAGGCTCTGATGTCCGGACTATTATGAGAAATGAATATTTACTGAGTTATGGATTTTTTGGTTATGATACTGTAGAATATCTTACTCCGTAATCGCAGGTTTAGATGAAGGCAAATGCGAAATCAACAGGACGGATAGCTTCGTCACCCCTCATCATCCATAAACCAACTTCAAACCTAGTCCCTTTAAGCATTTCTTTGACCAGCAGCCAGATATTACCAGCTGCATGATGTCCAGGAAATAGAACAATTTGTAGTCATTGTGATATTCGCAACATAACGTATAATATGACCGGCCATAGTTCTCAGAATGTACGTGGAGCATAGCTACAGTGCTGCGTACATTGCGGCCGGCGACAATGGGGCACAAAGCCAAAGGAGGAATTATGTGAAGGATTACGTGCGGCGGAGGACACACACTGACACACTGCCCACAGACACACATACCTACATGTACCACGACCGACTAGCTGGACTGGACAGCTCGTACCTATCTACTATGGGGTGCTAAATTATATATATTATTGATATGAAACAGATTTATTGATGATGAAATTCGCTCTTACAAACATAATTTCAATGAGTATATCTAAGCTCCGTCAGTTTACTACTAGTAGTAGTAGTAGTAACTAGTACGTTATTGATTTATGTTTTTCATGGATGAAACTTTTTTTAATGATCTGTTGTTTCCAAATGGCAATTTCACACATGAATACTAACAAAACTGATCGACTTACACCGATGATGTGTTGAAGTAAACAAATCGGTGTTACAGTAACCACAATTCGATATTTTCACATCGCGTGGTGTAGACACATTTGTGGATCACATATGACATCGCCATCTCCATACCATACTCGTGCACACATTTGCTCCGTAATCGATAACTTGATAACATAATCTCCTTACTTGGCGAGCACACGGCGTTGATCAGCTTACCTTTGTGCCACCCGTTGTGATACGGATACGACCTTTACTTGCATGAATGAAACCATTTCCAATTTAACAACAATTTCAATATCGCACATGTATACAAGTGTATATCCAAAGAGGACTAAAGAAATCTTCGCTTTCTCAGTTCAATGGAGCAGAGAGGACGCATCACAATCGTAAAGACGCGCCCTATAAAATAGTTTCTACGTATTGTAGGTAGCTGTACGTCAGACATGAAAGGAGATTTGGATCCAATAGATTGTACATGTATTAATGTAAATAACATTAGATCAAAGGAACTTTCTTTTTGATATCAAGTAGTTTTACGTTCTTGCCAAGTTTTATTAAGTTTCAGTGAGACCGCAAACGAAGTTACAGATGTAAAACGAAAGGGCCGATGTGTTCATAATAAGGTGTTTGAGAAGAAAAGTCATTTGTGAATGGTTGTAAACCTCATTGAACCTAATCAAGAGCGCCCACTTTTCACAGCCTCGTGGAAAGTTTGGAAAGTTCCGCTCACAAAGCTCGTCTGTTTAACTGACACATTTCTGCAACGAACGCCGCACCCCTCACCCCGCGCCCCGCATCACCCGACAAACTTACAATTTACTCCAAAAAATATCCTCATTTACCCACTTCTACGGAGATTTCATGCAAAATTGATTTACGATTGATGTCGGGTCTGCAGATCCAATTGCCAATTGTAAAGTTAATTCTACGTCTAATTGCAAGCTTTGAGTCGTTCCACTGGACAGTTATGTGGAAAAGCGCTTTATTTATTTGGCTTTACTTTTTTTGACTACCATATTTCTGAGACAAATAGTACCTAGCTAAACGGAATTAGATACCAGCGTTATCTTATAATTAAAAGCAAAAGTCGGAGACGCAGCCGTGTGCAAGTTGTGGAACTTGAATCCACCAGTCAAGTGCTAGTCGGAATTTGTAACATCTTCTACACTTCGCTGCGAAAGATCCTTCATTTTAAATATGAAGGCTTCCCGAGGGCCTCTACACAATTTATCTACGTGAGTGAATTTTATAAATTCGTTCATAACTCGTAACTTTCGAGTGGTGTTACGGGTAATCCTCGGCGCCTTTATGTGACTATTAAAAGATATCCCCCATTTGCTTTAGTTTTCATTTCGAAATAAAATTCGCACGCATAAAACGAATTGATTAATTTTACATAAGCTCTGCTCCGAATATTTTAACGAGAGTAGGTACCTACTTAATTAAATAGTCGATGTAATATGTCTACATAGATTTGAGCGTTATTCTGGCAACAACTAATTACCTACGATCTCTCAAACCATATGAACTCAAATTAAATTGGTTTTTCTACAAGTTCTTGTTGAGTGTCCTGGCACGTCTGAAACGCCGACAGCTTTTATTTCTAATAACTTTATGAAGAGAAAATTTAAGTAGGTATAACCTTTAATAGGTACGCATAATGTACACACGTCACGTAGCTGTTTTTTCTGAATTCATCACGATAAACACCATCTCCGAATTTAATACTAGGTATGTACCTAGGTATGTAACATGCGTCGTGGGCCCGCGACCTTGTTACCGGCTTGTTTAGACCCAAACACTGGACGACAAAGACACCGGGGCACCGCGCACCGGTGGCCGACCACACGCGGCCCTTGGGCATAAAGGACGCCTAATCCACTTAGGGCATCCTGGCCGGTGGCGCGTCTCACTGCCCGGTTCATTATGCGCCATAATTTATTTATTAGGTAATCCTTTTGCTTTACAAACCTGCTAACTTTGCCAATGTTTGCCACATTTACCAATAGGAATAAATAATGAGGGTACATTATAATTATAATTTAACGGTAAAGTGAGGTTGTGGCAGCTCTAAAACCAGCATCACATTTAATTTGAATATTTTATTAACAAAGAATCGCCCGCGAACGCCTTTCTGAGGCGACTGTTCCTTACTACTAATTAAGTATACTTACGACTATTTCCTTTCAACTTCTGACATTTCATTACAATACGTTTCAATGTTAAGCATGATCAGATAGCATAGTGTAGATTCTTCCTTTGATTAAAATGTATACACAAGTATCTATGTGTGTATTAACTATTTCGTTTAAAATGGAATAGCTAATTTAAATAAAAATATACGTAAGTTGTAATAGACGAAGTAAAATTAAAACTTGGATTGAATTTCGACTCCTAACAATGAGTGGGACGTTTCTTCCGCTACGACGCAAACCAATGTGCGGTGGTTGAAAAGAATCGGCCGCGCGCCGCTGCCGGTGTGAACTGGCCCAAGTCACCAGCGGAGGAGGGAGTGACTGTCTTACTGAATAAATAAGCTGTTTGTGGCGGTTTTTACAAATTACATACTCACTTTCCGAGCTTTGAAGATGCGGCTTATATTATATACCTACCGCAATAACTTACATGCGGTGTTTCACGAAGACGTGGGAAGTTAGGTGGGCTCAAATTCCATAAAGCAAAAAGCCAAAAATGATATGTAATCGTCGATAAGTTGCCGAAATGAATAAGTCAAATCTTAAGTTCTAGGTTCTAGCCTGTGGACCATTCGCTTGTCTGTTGTTCGAGTTTTCATAAGCCTCGCGCGAAAATCAGCGATCGCGACAGCAGGGAAATTATTTGTTCATCAAAGTTTACTAACGCAAACGCTCATAAATTACACCAAATAGTAAAGTCGAAGCTAAAGTCGGCAAAAGCTGAGCAAACTTAAATTGGATCTCGCAAGTCCGTACTTCGTTTACGATCGACCAGGAAAGCAGAAAAACTGTACAATTAATGCACAGCTGGAAAATTGGATATTGATTCCTAGAAACGTATTATTTTCATAAATTCGCATTTATTATACTTCACATATTTATATTTGTTTATTCGTTGTACACATTATATATATCTATATATTTTAAATTCGTATTCGTATCTGAACGTGGCATCACTTTGGGCCCTATCAGAATACCAGCGCTGTGACGTTTTGTAAATGTTACAGCACCATGCTGAGATGGGGCCTTTTGGCTTCGTACAGGACTAATTTCCTTGTTTTTTTTTTTTAAATTATAGTTTTATTACTACTTTTATATTTTTGTTGTACTTAATGTCAATTTAACCATATTTTTGTTTTATTTCGTCCTGTGCGGGCTAATAAATACATTTTCTTTCTTTCAAACGAATAACATATGTAGATATTTTTACGAGATGAGATGTGTATACATTGAAGCAGAAGTTATTACCTTCGTAGATATCTATATGTCGGAGTGTCAGGACTTATTCCGCAAGGCTTCAACATCATGTGGGCAGACGATGGGTTTCGTGCTATTAAAAGACACAGAGCGATACACTGTTTCTAGCAACACTAACGAAGTATTTGAGATTACAACTTAACAAAATAACACGGGGCACAATGAATCGGGTACAGTTCCAAGAGGTGTTAACTCGGCCGCGATCAGAAACTGAATGACTATCGTTCTGGCTCAGAGTTTACCATCTGGGCTCTGTGACAAGTGACACTGTGGAGTGGGTAGATTTGTAAGTCACATCTCGATAACATCAAACCATCAAGAATTGTTGAAAGCTCCTTAACATAAATTCTGAAAATCTCAATTTTTATGCCAAGGGATGAGAGATATTTCTTGTGTTTTTCCATACTGAATTTAGCGTCACCTACGCATACAAAATTCGCGACTCAAGTACTAAGTAAACATGGAATCGAGGAAGTGGTGACCCAAGGACGTGTCGTCCGATACACGTTCTATTTCTCGACAGCAGAAATAGAACGCAGCAGCTGCCGAGTTCGGAGCACAAAGGACTGTCAACCATGGAAACTAGTGCTAGAGAGACCGCGGCTGACTTAATACCAACTATCTGCAAATGTGCGCATGATTGCCTATCACAGACGACCGAGTTTCTTGCTGCAATGCAATCTAGTTAATTAAACTTAATAACTGAGTACCATTTTGTTATTGCAGAGCTGGATGGATAGGGCTTCATGTTGAACGGAGTTACCTTTCAACTCGAAGCTCTATCCAGCCCAGTTAGTGTTTTGTTTCATATTTGTAGGTTTCAGTTCATGTCCAGCATTTCGCCAGCAGCACTCTAAAGCTAGTGCAATGGTAACGGGTGCCAGTCAAAGCGTCAATCTGCGTTTGTAGCGTCTTGGGTGACATATTTTGGGCTGGCTTATACGAAAATGTATCCCGGGTGCCTATGCCTGCAGTCCGTATTCACTTAGTCCGTAATTTCTGCTAAAATATGCAATATTTGAGTACTATAGCTGGGTTGTGGAGGTCAGATAGGCAGTCGATCCATGAAAAAAACGGGTATTTAGCTGCATCCGGTTAGACTGGAAGTCGACCCCAACATAATTGGGAAAAGGCTAGGCAGGTGATGGTTAGCTGCCAAAATGAAGGCGTAAATAAACGGACTCTTAAATAGACATAGACATACTCGTACCTAATGACGACGCGGACCACAAAAGATTTGCTAAGAAAAGAAATTAATTAGCCGACGATATTAAACCTCGAATTTGAGACCCTTTTACAAGTACCCAGCGAATACCGAGTCGCCAATACCGAGGGAGAAGGAATTCGAGGCGTTTATAATAGACAAGGTTTACAAGGCTGCCGAACGGATTTAATGAACAATCTTTAGGGACCTAGTACCTTTTATTTTTAAAGGGATTAAGAGCCTTGTGAATATCTATTTTTGATCTTCTATTTCAAAACTAGATATTTCCCCTTGGAAACAGACCGTTCGGTACGTCGTGACAAGCCATGGCGACAAAAGAATTAACCTTTGCACTGTAAACCTTTGCACAGCGCTTGCCAACTGGGGCAGAACCGTCGTGATCAAAGGAAACACTAGGTAGGCTCACCTCCTGCCGTGCTCTGAATGCCTGGTACGCAGGGCGAGAGGTCGCGCGAACTGTATGCAACGTCAGCGTATGTGGGTCACAGGGCCCCAGGGCACGTGCCATAATATACGGTAGTGGTATCCATCGTGGAAAATATTTTGCTGTTTTGACATTCAGTCCGACCGTCCGTCTCCAATAAAAAAGAATTTTATGACTGGAATATCGCTCGTAGTTTCGAAAAAATGTGTTGTGCCGAAAATCATACAGTAGAAATACCATGCAGTGTTGAGGGCAAACATGACTAAAAGTCTACCAACATTTCGTTCGGTTATGCAATACATTTTCTACCGCTGACAATATTAATCAGATGTCCTATACAAAATTTCAATACCTACTCGACCCAAATGTATGGGACAGCTGATTATTTTTTTACGATTTCGATGGTGGTCCCATAGAGAAAGTTGTTCAGTTTGATGGTCCGTACCACAGTATTCCATATGAATATACCCTTTCTGTTACACGCTGTATAGATATGTATGTATATCAAGCAAAACTAATGGGCACAACAGATTATAATGGACCAGTAGGTACAGATTGAGGTTTATAGCTTCATATCTGACAAGCATCCATTTTGATATTTAATCAGTTTGAATAGGCCCAATACGAAAAGATACCCCGCGCCTCCAACAAAAACATTCCTTTCGTAACTTTTTTATATCCTGAGAAAATATTCCAAGTAAGTCTATTACATTTTTATCGTCCCTCCGTTTAACTGCAGGATATACAACACAAAACTTGTTCGGCACGGTCGGTTATCAAAGTACAGTCTACACCCGGGAGGCCGTTTAATAAAGTCGCCTGTCCTCGCCCCAGGCTATGTGACTCGAATTTATTACTATCTGTACAAAAGTAAACCTAGAATTCGAACGTTCTACCAACGGGGGCGTAGCTCAGATGGTAGAGCGCTCGCTTAGCATGCGAGAGGTACCGGGATCGATACCCGGCGCCTCCAGCTTTTTGTTTCCAGACATTATCTATTATTTTAAGATACGCATCAGATGATGTAGAATTATGGAGATAAAATAAAAGTATTCCAATTGTTGTTATTCCAACGATGATGATGTTTTCCACGATGTATTCTAGGTGTAAAATGTTATTATGTAATTATTTCGAATTCTTTGACCTCGTTCCCGCGTTTCTTGTTCTCTACGTTTAATTAAAACATAATTATACCGGGAGACCATAATTTGAAAGCAGCGCAGTCGCTAGTGAAACTTACTTGAGGTTTGAAAAGCGTCGCTAACAAAGCGTCTCGCTACAAGAAGGCTCGACTCTCCTCCAAGTCATGACATCCTGGTGTCGTAATAATCCCTACTGTTTCTATTATAACGAAAATAAATTCGAGCTTCCAACTTGTTTTTTTTTCGAAATAAATTATTAATTTTAAATAACGACAGATTCCTACTCAGTTACAATGTAGAAGTAATGCACTAAAGATTAACGTACAAGCAAGTGAGTTTTTCTATGTACTAATAATCGTTAACTACACAACATTCAATTTACCCTTGTACTGCGATTAGTGGTTACAAGCTTATCAATTACCTACCTCGTTACCGTAAGTCAGGCGTTTTTACGACAAGGAAAAACAAAGGTTCACCCTCATGTGGCGTTCCGATAGCAAAATAGAATCCTGTCTGGGAAACTAATTTTAATGGTCGCAAAGGGCCTCGGGCACATACCATTTGTCGGAAAAACGGAGCGACAGGAGGTCTGAGGTCCGACAAAACCACGGAATGACATATTTGCACAATCCTATATGGGTTGAAAGGAGACCATGGAAGGAATTTCACAGGCGTTAATTGTTTATAACAAGAACATTTATTAACAGTAACTGACGGTACTATACGAGTTTCAAACAACCTTAACTCATTTTTTTTTAAATTAAGGACACGCATCAATATTTTTTGCGTTTAGCCCATAGATTTAATGGACAAGCCTTAGCCCAGGAGCGGAACAGTACAGGCTACCAAAAAAAAAGAGATAATAAGACTTTGAGGCACTATTAGCCATTTAGAGTTCCATAACCCACCTTCCATCAACACGATCAGACCAGTTCGATGTTACCATATTGTATTATTATCATCAGAATTACACAGGTACAATAGAAAAGCATCAAATAGATAAGGCCATCAAAGGCGAATTAATGTTGGATTCTGAGATTTCCTTCAAACACTCATTCAGGTGGATCTAACAAATTACATAGCTTACAGTTACTGTGTATCTACTTACGTAGGTCTACTTGTGTAGTTGCTTTCAGTGGGCGTTTCACATGAAACAATAAATATGGTCACAATATAAGGTACTACTGACTGAATGTTTTAACAGAATAAAATTATATTTGCAACAAGTTCAAAAACAAGTTTGCAAAAAAAAAATGCAACAATGAGCCACAGGCAAACAAGAAAACAAAGTAACTAGTGCTGGTGTAGCATGCACAAGTACCAAGGCACCAGAGATGACAAAGAGAACAAAATACCCGCCAGCTCTTGAGTGTCCTTTCACTCTGAGTTTCGTTTGTAACTAGCGGCTGGTGCATGTTTTACATGAGCAAGTTTTTGAGGCATGAAGAAATGTCTTATTTAATTTTAACATATAACAGCTTTAATCTGGTAACGCAAAATTGTTTACACTGACAGATAAAACTATATTTTTTTTAAGATTCAAACTAATGAATACGCTTAAAACAAATCTGTCGATGACTCTCTCTTGTATCTTCTACTACAAAATGCTATAAAATAATGTGACTAACCTGAACTTATTCCTTAAAAAATCTATACTCATGGAGTAGTTGTATAGCAGTTACTGCTGTCAGGTTTCAACGAATTTTGTATTTGGCTTATTTCAGAGATCTACAGATAAGGATAACAACTAACAAGGCCCTATCCCTCAGAGCCTCACCCCAACATGGTGTTTGCAGCGACCTCTGGTAGCAACATTGTGCCTTTTCCATGTAGGGACCTCCAGTAAAAGTATTGTGCCTACTCGATTCAGTGCCCTCTAGTATCAGTAAAATACCCTTGCTAGTCAGTTTTTACCAACACGGAATTAACGCCATCTCTGTACCGTGTTGTAAGTTACAGAGTGAAAGTAGCAAGGTTCGTTTCATCGAAGTACCTCACTTCACCGCGAGGGAAGCAGAGCGCACCTCTTTCAAACGCCGGCTTACTAAGTAGTACGGCCAGTTTTGCAGAGATGGCGCTAGTCGAATGAAAAACGAACGAAGGGTAACGCAGGGGGAACCTCCTTCAGATGTTATTTTCGAATTTTTATAGTTACTATGATTACATTTCCCTTAGCTGGGCAACATATTTACATAACATTGAAAAGTAATATTTACATTCTTTAGTGCCCTCCAACTTTAAACGGGCAAAACGCAGAGGACTTACCTGAAAAAGAAAAAGAAATTTTAATAAAGAGTGTATGATATACCTTATTTTAAATTAGAGCACCTTTACACAACAATTTGGGAAAATCATGAGATAGAAGTATACATTCTAACTATCTATTATCTCGCACATTTTATAAAAATCGGGTAAATGATGCAATAAACTAATATACCTATAATACTAAGATAAGTTGAATCAATTTGAGTGTAGGCCAATAAACTCGTATCATTTATATATTATTTTGTAACGTTAATATGAAAACTTAATAACATGAATCTGAGCAATGTTATTTCGCGCAAGTGATTAAAGATAGTTTCATAATTTACAAGTAACTCGGAAACAATTTTAAGAACTTTAACATACCCAGATACAACTTTTTTCTTATTACTTATATGAAAAACAAATGCAGCTCCGGCGTCTATCAAACCACTGGAGATTACTCAACGATTAGGTATCGCAAATTCATCCCTAGTGTAAAGCTAATGATAGGAACTGAATAGCAGAACCAATTTCACCCTTTGCAACAAGAAAACAAAGACCCCATTTAACCATACAAGGACAGCAGAAACTCAAACATGCTGAAATTAATCTTAATGGAAAAGAATTACACAGCAAAATTAGTCGCCGGCTATGTACAGAGCGGTATTCCCCTGAAATACAGTTGTCTTTGAGATAAACCTAAATACTGAATGGGTCCCTCGTAGAGTCGTAGCATTACCTGGATTAACGAATATGTATGGCAAAATAAACTTGAACTGCATTACGTAACGTCTAGTTTAAGTTAACGCTAGACCATGTAGAGGAAATGTCAATGTATTCCGCTCGGTGGAATTTGAACGTTGTGCCGATTTCTTTAAGGTTCAGTGATGTTAGCTCGTATGTGGCAAGGTAAACGTGTGAGTTGTTTGGATAATCGCAGCGCTCCATTGGGGCAGGACAATAGCGTCCATGTTTAGACCGCACTCGGCTCAAATATGAATACGGAAGCCCGCTACCCGCTACCGACAATCTGCATGCATTTCATAAAATTTTCACAAAGCTGAACATTCCGTCGGCAAAAATATTTTAATAACAATTTAAGTAACTAACATTTGTTTCAAAGGTTCTTCACGGCGGCGCGCGGCGGGCGGAGCGGTTGAAGTTCTTTTGATAAACAAACAATAAAACAGCGAAAGTAACTTTTCATTTACATAAAAGCATCGTGAAGTTGTCCGCTTAATAGCAGAGCATTTAGAGCAATGGAACGGAATGTTACCCACAATTAAATTAGTACGTAAAAAGGCGTAAGGTCTCTAAGTAGGATTTGTTTGCAGTCTTGATCAGTTAATAAGCTCGCATTTGACCACTATCTCACTTTGTTAACGAGACTTGAAGACTTCTAGGTATAGCAATTACATATAAGGTCCAATTAAAATAGATGGACAAATTTTAACACAGCATTCAGTACGACTAACCAAGGATATCCAAGCAAAAAAACACTGATTAAGGTGGATGCGCAAGGGTAGCCCGCGAAATTTAAATTTTCTCAAGTTTATTGCAATTTGCAGGTCAGTGTCAAGTTGTATGTTGATGAAAATATGAATCGCGCCACTAACACGTATGGAGTTACAGAATTATAATCATTCAAATCATCAATACAACCCTCCAAGTTCATATAATCTCAAAAAGTGACTTTTTCATGAAATAGCTATTGAATGTGATTATATGAACTTGGAGAGCTGTATTGATGATTTGAATGATTATAATTCTGTAACTCCATACGTGTTACTGGCGCGACTCATATTTTCATCAACATACAACCTGACACTGACCTGTAAATTGCAATAAACGTAAGAAAATTTAAATTTCGCGGGCTACCCTTGCGCATCCACCTTAAAGTGATTTTATTTTGACCTAATGGATGTGTTTATTCTAGAGTGCCGCCGTCAATTTATTATTTTAGGTCACAATAAAATCACTTTAATCAGTGTTTTTTTTTGCTTGGATATCCTTAACACAGAGTAAAATAATGTAACGAAAGAATCAAACTGGCAGTAAAATAGGGTAACAAAAATATTTTTTAAATCTTTAACAAGAAGTGTATTATTTGTTCAACATAACATTAGCCAGTTTGAGTTGAAGATACAAAATACACGACGGTTTTCAGAAGACACCATTTTGCAGGAAAACGTATACCTATCGCAAATCAGATAATATTTTTCAATAGGTACAGGGACTTCGCATGTGAATTGGCAATAATGAACTTAATTATTGAAAGCCTATTCCAAAAATGGGCTAAACGAATTGCAAATGAAATCACAGTCGAGATTTGGGGAAAATATCGAATCTGTGATAGCAATCCGGCTAAAAGATTTTTACAGCTTAACAATAGGATCGGATCATTAGATTTCGAGACCCTCAATCCATAATATCTTCAGATAAATCACTCGTTTAAATTGAATAGATAGGTTTAAGTTCTTACTGCGTCCTACTGAAGCTTAGAATACTTCTTGATCCCGTTATCGGCAAAAAGGATTGCAAAAACTTGATCAACAAATAATCCAATCACTTTTCAGAAAAGCGCTAAATATCTTTATTATTGATGCCTAGCAGTTTCTGACTCGGTGTACAAGGATCGATAAGTATCGAGTTGTCTACTATCTATACAAATAAATAACATTGAAGTGTCTGTAATATCAAAATAACAGCTTTTTAGGGTTCCGTAGCCGAATGGCAAAAAACGGAACCCTTATAGATTCGCCAAGTTTGTCAGTCTGGCTGTCTGTCCGTGTATGTCACAGCCACTTTATTCCAAAACTATTAGGACTAACAGTTGAAACTTAGTAGGTGGATGTATTCTGTGAACCGTTACGATTTTTATACAAAAAAAAAAAAAAAACAAAAGATTAAGGGGGAAGCCCCCCTTAATCTTTTGTTTATTTTTTTTTATTTTTGGATGTTGGATGTCCCATATATGGAACTGAAACAAAAATTTTTTTTTCTTCAAACCTTTGCGTGCGGGGTGTCTATACATAGGTCTTTAAAACCATTTTTCTCAAAGTCAATCGTTTGAAAGATAAGACACTTCCAAAGTGGTAAAATATGTGTGTGTCCCCACTAATTTCTAAAGTAAGAGGAGGAAAATTCTGAAAAAAAATGTAGGATTGTAGAACGTAAGTAAAACATTCAACCAAAATTGGTTTGAAAAAGATTTGATGTTTAGTTTTTGTGATAAGGGACTTTTTCATGAAACTGCAGCATTCATTCTGTTTTTCATTAATATACGAGTATAACTACAGCTTAGCGTTGTTTAGTTTTGCTGTTGAATATAAAACAACACAACATATGAATGAGGCTTCAAAATGTTTTTATTATATTGTTTGGTGCTACGGAACCCTGTGTGCGTGTGAGTACGACTCGCACTTGACCGGTTTAACTGAATGCTTGGAAATATATACGGCATTTATAACAAACTGTCTGTCTGTCTGTCTGTTTGTTCCGGCCGATCTTCGAAACGGCTGGACCGATTTTGACGACTTTTACTGCCAGATAGCTGATGTTATAAGGTGTAACATAGGCACTTTTATTTTAGAAAATTAATTAGGGAAGCGTGCAAAAAAATTAAAACCCTTTAAATTGTTAACAAAATCCGATTCGAAAAGGGGAAGTAATATTTATTATAATAATAAGTTCACGCGAATGGAGGTCGCGGGCAATAGCTCCTAACTAATATACCTATGGAACATGTTTGCTGATCTGAACGACGAAGACAGACTTCATCACCAAGTCGAATGTCATCAAAAAGTTTTTAATTCCTTTGAGATTGAGCTCCATCACAAGAACTTTAACAACTTTAACCAACTTAACTATTTTAGCAAGGTGATAAATAATATAATTGGTTAGTGTTACAAAGCCGTTGGCCAGCCGCGTCAGGGGGCTCAGGGCTCGTGGTAATGAGGGGCTCGTTAGCGGCCTACCAGCCAGTCAGTCGTCAGTTAGTGTCTGCGTGATTAACACGTAGCCTGCTTCTTTATTCCGACTTGGGGTTCATAGATCTGCTGATCGCTAAAGTTTAATCGTATTTGTTAAAACTTCAAACCGGTTGGAATATACTTGGGGTCATAACTCATAAGATGAAATGGTTACGCTACATTTTATGACAGCAGAGCAATAATGGACAGATAGAGCGTTTACTTTCTCAGCTGTGTTCATTTTTGACGCAAGTGTTACCTGACTCTAGTGGCACGTTAATATGTAAGGCGTCAGTACATGAACTGGAATTCGGAGCGCATTTGTAGTCCTACTTTAATCAAGTCGGGACGATTTTGGGAAGGCAGGAATAGCTGAGAAACGCGTAGATGTGTGAAGCCACAAGTTACGTGTGTGCGCTGTGCGCTGGGATCCGATCGCAATATACCAGCCGTTCAAACTCCACTGATTTATGTAGGACGAAACTTTTCCACGCGCGATTTCCATTCAGAGTTTTTAAAGGGAATAAAAGCCGAATAACTCGGAACCAGAATGTAAGAGTATATTCATGTGAAAGTTACAAAGCAGAAATTGATTAAGGTTACAAAGCTATTTCTATTATCCTTCAAAACTGAGTAGGGTCCGTCCGATTCAGATAGAGATTTGGATAAAATGACCGAATCCAGGTCGGTGTTTTCTGAAATTCCAACAGGGTTTTATAAAAGGCATGTCCAAAATTTCCAGACAAATAGGCAAAGGCTAACACTAAGAGAGTCTGGATGTTAATAACGTAAACTTGTATTTGAGCAACATTGGTATCAAGCAAAGGTAAACCAGCATCCTCATCGAAGCACTTGCAATAAATGTTAATGTACCACCAAGCAGTATGAATCAGGACTGTGCAGCTCGGCACTTCCTGCGCCACATCTCTGGTTACCCGGTTCACGGCACAAACTAAATTATTTATGAACGCGACCCTCAGGACCGGGCCGCTGGAGACCGGATGATATTTGTTTCCCTGACCTTATCCGAAAGTGCCGTCTACTCTGTTATCCTGGTATGTAGATACGTGAGCGATGGGCATCGCGGAAGCCATGCGGGACGGAAGATCGCTTGAATTCAAGTGATACGAGTAAAAAGGTTCGTCATTGAGATCTGTTTTGCATGTTTTTCTTTCTATACTGACACGGGTTCTATTCTATGTGTAGTATTTTCTTAGAAGAGAAAAGATAATAGATGCACCAAGAGACGTATGATTTTGAAAAAAACATCTAACAGGATAGTAATCTCAGGATGACGATGATAATTTCAACTTTCTCCATTTTCCAGCCAAGGAATTATTCATACCAAGCTGTGTATCTAGTTAGGCGAGTCATTTCGCCATGCCAGTGAGTGGGCCCGGTATGCAAATGCCTGGGAACCGGCAGCGGCGGGAATTCTCCATGGACAGGCATTTGCAGCGCCAGCTTCACACGGCAGACAGTGACAGATTGCAGCACTCGTAGTCCTGCTCCGGTTCCCATCAGTTCTAAAAGCGTTATTTTGTATGCTGTAAGCAAAATGTATGAATATTGAATATGTAAATTGATAGTAATCGAAAACGCTCGTTATTTCCAAATTATAAAAATGACTCCTGGAATATCAAAATTGGATTAATCTAATGGGATCGGCAGCATGCACCCGCTTTCAGATGGACTTAATAAATATGTAGATATCTAATTACATTTACTTCATTACTTACGTAGGTTTGTGTTATCTATACTATAATAATAATATTATTTTATATATAAAATTGTCGTGTCACAATGTTATAACCATACTCCTCCGAAACGGCTTGACCAATTTTTATGAAATTTTATATGCATATTGAGTAGGTCTGAGAATCGGCTACTATCTATTTTTCATACCCCTAGGATACTTTTCGACCAAAACGCGAGCGAAGCCGCGGGCAACAGTAATATTATAAAAGGGTAAAATTTGTTTGTAAGTTAGTATGTAGTGGGTAATCTCTGGATCTACTGAACCGATTTTGATAATTCTTTCACTAATAGGAAGCTAAATTATCCCCGAGTGCCATAGGCTATATTTACAGCCCGTGGGATAATTTCCGAAAAAACGCGAGCGAAGCCGCGGGCAACAGCTAATTCATGTTCTTTATTTACTAATAAAGAACATGAACAGTGGAAGTATTTACTACGAGTATCTATCAGGAAAAACAGTCGGACTGTTGTACTAATTACAACTATAGCGGAATGCAAAGAATTTCATGAAAATAAGCAAGATCCCAAAAAGCAATTCCTTTGAAGCGGTATTCATTCGTTGCGATCATTTTGGTTGATGTATGTTCCTTGTGGAAACAAATACAAAACAAAGGCCCATACATCACGGCAGCGGAGCAACCTGGGCAGGGTAGCCAGGGTAATGACTCGTGACAAGGAGTGCAGACACGTGTCGCTAAATCATTAGCGTCCATTATGAAGATATTGCGGACATAAGATGCTAACGAGAGCGACAGCGATACGTTATCCCTGACAGCCTTTCACTCGGGCTACCAAATTAGGTTAGCATTATAGTATTAATTTTTTTTTTAAGTATTCAATAGTCTACTATAAGGCGAAAATAAGGTGCGTGTCTTCACCGGTTGGGTCATGGCGGTTTAGATGTACTCTTTCGGCATACTCAGATGGACTCAAAAACAGAACTAGACGCCCTGGATAGGAAGGTCCGTAAATTGTTGACGGCATATCGAATGCATCACCCACGTTCTTCGGTTATGAAACTGTATATCCCGCGGAGGTGTGGGTATCTTTTTAAACACTAAGACTCTCCACAATCGCGAGATATGCAGTCTCAGGGAATATTTCCTAGAAACCGACGTGAGGATGCATCGAGGGGTGGTCGAGGTAGACAAGAGCCTCAGCCCGCTCTCCTTGGCTAAAGAGAACTGGCGCAAACCTGTAGTGCTTGACACTAATGACCGCAGGGAAGTATGGCAGAGTAAGGAGCTTCAGGGACGCTTTTTCCGGGCCCTACATGGGCCCGATGTAACTTACAAGCGTCCGTGGCCTGGCTACGTTCCGGGGACCTCTTTGGAGAAACCTGAGGGTTTTATCTGTGCGATTATGCATGAAGTTATGATGACGAATACCTACCGGAGATTTATTGTGAAGAACGGCACTGTTGACATATGTCGGGCATGCCACCGTCCAGGCGAATCAATGCGTCACATTATCTCCGGGTGTTCTCGTCTGGCTAACGGAGAGTTATACTTGCATAGACACAACCTTGTAGTCAGGATTATCCATCAGCAACTTGCTTTAAAATACAGGCTTGTGGAATCGGAAGTGCCGTACTATAAGTATGTGCCCGACCCAGTTCTCGAAAATGGCAGCGTTGTCCTGGGATCAATCCATCTTCACTGACAGAACTATTGTAGCCAATAAGCCTGATATAGTGGTGGTGGATCGATCAGAGCGGCGCGAAGTGAATGTAGACATAACGTTCCCGCATAACGAGAACCTCGAGAAAGCCGAGAAAGAAAAGTAAATCAAGTATCCACATGTCGGATGTGAGCTCAGCGATCATTGTGCCGATAGTCGTTTCAGCCAATAGCTTAATTGCCAAGAGCCTCGATCAATACCTGAGGAAGCTCTCGTTAGGCAGCTGGATCAAGGGCTTGATTCAGAAAGTGGTACTCCTGGACACGGCTCGTATTGATAGGAGGTTCCTCTCTCTGGAGCCCCTGACCTCCTGGTAGCTTGGACCTTTTTCCCGATACCGGTGGACTACTATTTTTTATGTTTTTTTTCAAAGAAATATTTAAAATGTAAATTTAACATGTTATGAAAGTGAATAAAGGAAATAATAATGTATTTTTATTTCAGAAATAAAAACACATTTTAGCTTCACATAAACAATTTTCAAATATATAAAAACACAAAAAAGTTAAAAATAACTTTAGCTTTTGTTTAATTGTTTTTTTTTTTTGTCACCGACTTCTGAAGCTAAAGTTATTTTTAACTTGTTTGTGTTCTTGAAGTCGGTTTTATTTTTTGCAAAAAAGCTTTTTTATTTTTCCATTTTTAGTTGTAATATCCTATACAAATATTTGTTATGCATTTAATTTACATTGTTAACAAAACAATGCATTTCATGGTAATAGGCTTATCGTCAAAAAATGGAACTTTACATAAACTGTCGAAATCTGGGTGTACTGTACACATCTGTGTACACCCTCAGAGCATATAGGCGTTATGTTATGTTACGATATTGTATATATGTTACCGGCCAAACCCGATTTCAGCCCAAACTAGTTTGTCCTAGGCCAAACTAGGGATCATCACATAAGGTCAATCATAGAGCACCCCGACTAAATAGGTTAGGTTAGGTTAGATTGGTGACTAAACACGCGAGAGCAGAGCGAGCGAAGCGAGCAGTGCCCCGGCAGTGGCCTGCGAGCGAAGCGAGCAGTGCCCCGGCAGTGGCCTGCGAGCGCTACATCCAAGTTGGACGCAGTTTAATTGCTTTGTTTGGGTTAGTGTATCCTGATAAGACAGACCAGTAAACCGGTTTGGCCTAGGACAAAGTAGTTTGGCTTGAAATCGGGTTTGGCCGGTAACATAAACAAAAAACATCCAAGCAATTGCAGCAATCACAGCAGATTTCTACATAGAATCTTATTTATTTTTTTATGTCGGTTATAAATTGTCAAAGGAGTTTAGGTGAAACATTAGGGAACCGTTATCAATACATGTCATGCTTATAGGCTTATTCCCAATAAAATGTAACTTAACATACCTGTCGAAATCTGGGTGTACTGGACACATCTGCGTACCCCCTCAGAGCATACAGGCGTGATGTTATATTACGGTATTGTATAAAGAATAAATATCCAAGCGATTGCAGCAATCACGGCAGATTTGCTGTCTATTATTGAAGAGTTCAACTGTTTATCTCCGAAGATCAGCACACGATCTTCACCAAATTAAACGCAACCACCGCGAAATAATATGCTTCCCAAAAAAAAAGAATCATCTAAATCGGTTCACAATTGGCGAAGACATCGCTGAAGATAAACACAAAAAAAAAACTGACGACTTCATAACCTCCTCCTTTTGGAAGTCACAGACACCAGCGCCTTCCAAAATAGGTTACATAAAAATAATCGAACGTGGTACAGACTGAACCAGTCCAGTAGTAAAAATATATGGTTATTAAATAATGTGTAACGAAAGTAAAAGTAATTAAAAAAAAGAACAATAAAATTAATACTATAAACTAAAATTAAATAATAATGAAGATACTTATTTACTTATGCGGAACATTTGAGTGCACAGGTGAGTGTTTCTGTAAGTGTGAGTGTATATTTGAGTCCGTTTTTCAAATAGGTATCTATTGGATTGGTTTAAGAAGATCTTCAGTCTCCTGATAATTTAACTTTAGTAAGAGGATTTGTAGTTCTTTTCTAGTAAATTTCATCATTTAAGCAGGAGATGCCTCCTGCACAATTATGGAATAATGATCGTAGATCATAAAATGGTTCCTTGTCCGTGTTTCATCTTTTTGGAGTTGACTGTATTTATATATCGTTTATTTTTGTTAAACTAATTGGAACATATCATCCAGATGTAGGTTCTTCCTGCAACGAATTACACGTAACAAAGACCATTGTACGACCAGGGAAGCACCTCACTACACGCTCACCAACATTAGTCAGCCCGCAGACCAGTAGGAGCACAATCAAGTAAATGGTCGGTAGTTCCACGACAGTCGCTATTATTCCGGGCGGGTGTGTAATCGCCCGCCATCCGTCACTTGCGCCGCGCCGCGCTGCCCGGGACGAGCCACGCCGCGCTGTTTTATTGTCTCGTGAAATCTCTCCAGTCTGCAGGGACACAGAGTTGTTAGCTTTCGGTTTAGATTACCAGTAATCGCTTTTGATGCAATCTGGGGATTGTTTCGTGGCTTTTGAAATTGAATTTTATTCCACGTTGTTTTACATCAATCCTTTTAGACAACATTTTTCTATTCATCTACCAGACCTCCTTGTCTTTAAAACCTCATTAGGCATAACTAGTGGTAGGTTCGGTTACATTTTTACACGTGGGAAATTTTAATTGAAATAGACTAGACTAGACAGAAATAGACTAGACTAGACAGAAATAGCTAGATATTGGACGGAAGCTGTCTGCTAATAAAACCGCATCATTCACTCACTACTTCTATTTAACATTTTCTTCACAGACGTTTCGCTGGCTGGTGATAACATCATCGTCTGCTTAACCTTTCTCCAACTACGTGGGTCGGCTTCGTTGGTGGTAAAAGTATGACAAAAATACGAAAAAAACATTGAAATACTTAAAAGACTCAACACAAGTATATATAAACTGTCACTTACGGGATATCTTCCGTGATTGTCTATTATTTTGAGTTGACAGTTTATGTGTAAGTGTAAACCGTGATAGTTTAAAACAGTGTTCAACACAAGTGTTTTCTTTCCAGCACCTAGAAAACATGCCGGGAAGGTGTACATATTTAAAACTCCGTGAGATGAACGAGTGCTGAAAAATTCATACATGTGCACTATGCAGAGGTTTTTAACACGCTTAAACAAGGGAAAGTTTGGACTTATCGTAGTTCGTAGCATAAATACAGAAAAATATAGTACTTTTAGCACCGAAGACGAAGTTAACAACAATGCAGCAATCATTTTCCAGAGTAGGTATATTGCATGTGAATTCGCTGTTCTGTATAACATCGTAATTCGTACGGTGGTTTGCCTCAGCCGCGCTAAGTAAGTACTAAAGAACGTGCCGAGCTTACCCGACCCAAGGGATTACACCAATAAAACACGAAGCAAGGAGCCATTCGTATTACAGCTCGCATCAAAAACTCAACGACAAATCAAAGTGTCAAATAATGGTATAAAAATTGCCTGTATACGTCGAGAATTCGGGTCTTGCAAGTTGTTTAGTAGGCCATTCTTGTTGATGACGTCATTAATCCCGCGAAATTGCGATCCCGGCACGCTTGTGACGTCACTCGACCATACAACTGGTACCAGGGTGTCATGACAACTGGACGGTGTAGTTTTCATTTCCGCAACGTCAATGAAATGCCTCTTTCGATTTGAAGGGTCTCTATGTATAGAAACGGTAAAAATATTTTGAGAAGAGATCTCTTCGATCTATACAGTACTCCTCGTGTCCAAATAAAATCTTATTTTTCTGTTATAAAACGAAGCTACCAACACGTAAGTAAACCATCGTTGAAATTAAGTGTCCTCCAAAAAAAAAAACCGTTTGAACTGCGTTTCGTGAATAATAAACACACAGTTATAACAGCGTAAATCCTTCAAAAAAACATTAGACAAAACAATACTAACACAAAAACCTAGAAAAAAGTTTATGTGAACATTATAGTAATACTTAAATACATATTTAGAAAATTGTAGAATATGAGTAAGAACTTTCGTGAACATTTATTTTATGACGCAAAACGAACGATGACTAGCACCTACAGAATGTTCACAATTACAATAGAATCTAGAGTATTTCCACAAACACCCAGCTATTACTTCTTACTACTTGATGTGCAGACGCCAGTACGTCAAGCTAACCGAAACTGACAAATGTTCCCAACCAACCATGAACCTACTAATGCTTTAGCGATAAAGTTGAAAATCTATTAAAGAAATTTGACAGATTGTAGTAGCTTGATATGCTAACGTCTGAACATTAAACTAAAAAAGGGCTTCAGACCATTTAACATACAAACAAAAATTGCGAAGGTTTCCTGGTGACTGCTACCTCTTCGTAAGTCGTGACGAAGATCCATCGGTTCCAGCGGCGGGCACCGGGCAGCTCCAGTACCCGCCACTCTTCATTACTGGCCGAGACAAAGGAGCCACGCGACCGTGAAACGTGAAGCACATCGGACAGCTATGGCCGAAACCTCCCTTTGAAACTATTAAAATGGAAAATATATGACTATGTAGGCACTTGACTTTGCTTGAATACGAAAGGCTCTATTTATTATATTTATTTACAGGCGTGATGCTATGTTATCAAACTACTCGATAGTGTAAAACATTATAATGATAGGTATGACATTCAAATATTTGGTTAAATTCTATACCTATTAGTATTTAAAATAAATATCCTTCAGGCGTCCCTTAACATTGATTTTATAAGTAACTTGATACTTTAGATCCGGATCAACGGAAAAGTTACTTTTCGTTTTCCATTCCAATATTAATTTATTTTGCGTTATATCAACAGTATAGTTTTACTGAAATTTTCCCTGTGATCTGTTTTATAGTCGCGTTTATCCTGAACAGTTACACAGTAAGGCCAGTCATAATGGTTTTTTCAATAAATTATATAGGCTACATTGATTCAGGAAAATCCAAATGATTTTTCCAACAGTCAAGATATTGTATGTGTTAATTAGAAGACAAACGTTACTCCTAACCCAATGAAATTCATAACCGAGGCTTCGGTAAACAGACAAAATGGATTACTGTTTATGTACCCACTTACCCCTCCACGGAGATTAAGCCGTTAGCAAATTAATACATCAAATGTTATCGATCTCCGTACAGCCGATCAACTAATATCTCTCACTCGAACTGTACTGGAAGCTTACCCTTAGAATTTATTTATCTTTTAAGTCTTAGCAGCTTTCTTGTACCAATATTTTCTTAAATAAATCTATCTAGAAGAACCAACTCAATAAAACTCAAGTGTGCACAATTTATGTGAAAGACATGAAACTGTACGTATCGTGTGGTTCATTCATATATTTTCAACTGGCTGGCGTGTAAGTGGCTGCGCAATAAGCCCTTTGCTTGCTTGATAAAAAGCAATAAACGTGGAGGGGCGCGCGGCGCGGGGGATTTGCGCGCCAAACTCGCTACACTAATCGTCTCAAACAACTACGTTGAATCGGTTCACTTCGCCGCCTTATGAAAATATTTTTTCATAATAATATTTATAGTGAAATAAAATCACTTTTATGAGAATATCAGAAGAGAAAGTATAAAAACGCCTGTCCTGAAACAAACACTGTTCACCAGCATCATAGCATATTGTTGCCTTAATGTTGAATACAGTTAGGTTATTACTAAAAGTAAAAAGTATGGCTGTTATAAGAACTTTGTTCCAACACTCCAGAGCCGCGCGCGCGTTGCCAATGACGTCAATGTTTTTCTTTTCTCGTAAGTAAACAGGGAAGCTCCTCGACGTTCACGTTATATGGAACTTATGATACGCTCGTGTTTGTTTATGATATTACGTTAAATGTTTACGTTGGAATTAGCGCGGCAATAACTTGCGTAATTGAACGATGGCTGGTAGACGGGGCTTAAGTCGCTTCATCACACTTCGTTTGAGATAAATTTGTGTTCACGCGATATCGAATACCTAATAGTGGAGCTGTAATGGATCTCAGTTTCCAGGTTTTCACGCCAACTCCTAACTAACCATTAATTAAGTTTTATCAATAACAGGGACTAATTTGAAACTACGTGTGAAAATAATCTAGTTAAGCTTTAATATTCGTTGTTTGGATATATTTCCAGCTAATAACACGACCTAACAAAGTTAATGAACTGAGTCCATAACTCTTCGTAACGCAAACGCTCGTCAAAAGTTATATTTACGCTAAAAACTTATAGAAAACACTGAACTCAGCCTATAGTAAACATGGAATAAATCTTTGCGGTGTATGTCGTGTGCGATGGGGCGGCAGAAACATATCTGAGGCGGTGCATTCGCCGCAGTTCGACGCTTTGTCCATTAATATTACGCAGACAGAAGGACCACATCATCATTATCGTTGTCTTGAAACTTTACAAATTGTATTTTAGGTAGTTAAAGACCTTGGGTTCAATTAATCACTGTATTTATAACTCGTCAATCATTTCGTGAGGAAAGTTTTGACTATGAATGCACTTTATTTAGTATTGTTCTAAATGTACGGGAAGACCAAAAAGGATGGATGAACTATATGAAGGATGATATGGCTAGGAAGTATGGAAAACGAAGACACGCTGCACCAACACAAAATAAATACGGGTAAAGGCGGGAGAATAATGCTGAATTGTAGGTTGTCCATTAACTACTTTTATTTTTTTGGCGTTACTTTTATTTTTTATTGTTAATAAAATATAAATATAATTTTAGTATTAATTTTATTTGATTATTGTGAATGTGAGGACCATGTGGGTTTTTTTTTTTTTTGTTTGTTCCTTTTTTATTTTTTCCACAATTGTCTGGCAGTTTGAGTACTATAAGCGACCTACCCAAATGTCCTTTCTTTGGTATTGTTCGTCGTGTCGTTGAGCTCCTTGAGTTATAAGTCGAGCTACACGATAACTGACAAATGCTTGCACTGACTGGACGGGTCCACTCAAATCTGTGTGGTTCTTTCTTCAAGAGACCAATCTCAGACACTAATCTGCATAGTCCTCATGTGAGTTAACCAAGATTATGTCTGGACTTTAAAAGAGAATATGACCTCTGAGTTTGTTTCGGCTGTTTCTTCTCAGAGTAGTCAGGTACGAAACACCGGCCCCATCTAGTTTAAAAAAAAGAGACGTGTAAAAGTGTTTTTAAAAAACCTATTTGCAAAATAAACATCATTTATCATTTATCATTTTATCATTTAACTTTATAAAGACAATAGTCAGCTCGTTTCAAACCTCAATGCATGTAGACTGACAAGCAACGGATTCACGTCCAGCAAACATCCTTAGATAACTAGCTTCTCGCCCCTGTATCCACCGAGCCTTCGGTACCTTGTTATTTAGTGGACGTATCATAGAAACCACAGCGAGCACGAAACAAGGCTGCTTTGACTTTAACGGCAGGAGGCGGTTAGCGGTTTGTTGACTGGAGCGAAACTAACTGAGACGTGTGTGTAGAACCGCCCCGGGTAACCAATGAGTGCCAGACGTGGACACACGTGCATAGGTGCGTATAGACACGAGTACTTCGACGTCTCCTGCATAAGTTCATGCATGTAGATATGCACAGGTAGGCTGTGAATCCTCTTAGCGAGAAAGTACCAGAAGCTCATATGCAACGAGGAAGTTTGATGATGCAGAAAACCGGATTTATCTACTTCTTTAAAGCTATTGACATTTCAGCGTGGGGCTGAAATGATGCTAATAATGCTACTTACTAGCCCTACCCTCAAATTATTCTCATTATTCCAGGAGCGACTTAAATTACCATAAAGTATTTCATCATACTCAAACAGTAATAAGAAATAAAATAACAATACAATTGTAAGTGATGCACGTTATCCTAATTAAGTTAGTTAAACATTGTGTGGCAAGAAGTACCTATTCCCGACTGTACCATCACATTTTGTCGGAACTTATAAAATTCCCCGCACAGCAAGATAATCTTTCTTCGTCTCGAGCCCTAAACAACTTCGCAGTAGTTAGTGCGCGGTGAAATTATCTCAACCGAGCCATGAGCCATAACTTTTTAACCAACGCCGAGTAATACAAGCCCGCTCTTGTTCGGTAGGCTCTGTGGTTCCGTTTGAAGTTCACTAAGAATTTTATTATATTTAACGACCCGTACGCAAACTACGCGCTTGGACGTGGAGTTGCGGACACCAGCCCGATATTACTATACAATACAATATATTTAACGACTGCCATGTTTTTATTTAAATTATGTTTTGGTCAGACAAAGATTTTCGCGCGCAGTGATGTTATGATAATCAGTTTAGTGGTTCGGAAAATAATTTGGAGTGTAGCCAAACACACGAACGGACGAACATCAAAAGCTAGACAGGATTCAGTGATAACATTATTTATGAGCGGATTATGCGGCGAAATATTCACTTGACTAAATGGCTCCCGGTGTGCCCACGTAACCGGAATACTAGCAGTCGTTCTGCCGTCGAGTGCAATCGCCGTGGCCTCAAGATCGCTTGTTAAACAGTGCCCGGGACAAACCAAAATCACTTCTATTGCCAACCAGCAGAACACAATTCCTCTCGCTTCTTTTCAAAAGAATAATACGGACTACAGCTGAGAACTTTCAGATTAAAGTGCTTTATTCCATGTTAACTTTCATGTAATTGTTTGAGCCGAATGCTCGGTAAAAAAATACTTTAGGTAAGATACCAATAACGTTAGAGCCTTATTAATTAGTAGAAATTCTACAAAGATTATTCAGATACCAAAAAGACTTGAAATAATATACCTTTCAGTTAATAAAAAAGAACACAGGTTCGATCATATTTTTATTATGTAATAGTTTTACTGAAGTCGTCTAGTTAACCGCCTATGTATAACATTACATTACGGTTTTTGAAAATTCGACTACTAGGAGCACATAAACAGTTTAGCGGTGGTCTCGTTGGCGGAACGTGACCACTTCCATCATTTGCCGTTCCATTCATCCGTTTACCCTTTCCGAAAGATCTGCAATCATCCCATGGGCATTTGTCAGGATTTCGCCGAGGTCTGACCTTTATACACAGGATAATGTAAAGAGGACCACATAAATGTCATTTGCAGGCTTGTACAATTTATTACGTGTCACGGGTTGCCGCGTCACTCTCTTGATCGCTCTCCCCCGTGAGCCGGCGAGCCATACGCTACATTCAATATTTGTCAGGTTTATTGTTGAAAACTTTAAGCTTTTTAGTGAGCACTTGAGATTGAGATACTTTAATTTTAATACAATAATTCAGAAAATCCACGAATTCTCAAGTTAGCACGCCTCGTTAAATAGAGAGTACTGCTTAATTTTAAAGATAAGCTCTCTATTAAATCAGCTGGAAAGTTTTAATATAAGAAAATTAAATATTCAGTCTTATGCTAAAATGAATACCTAAAGTACACTCGAGGCAAAGTCAGTTTTAAAATACACAGGACTCTGTAATCTGTTCTCAAAAGCAGAGAGAGACTGCTTTAAGTAAATTTAAATGGAATTTAATAAGGAGTAGGGCGCAAAGCCACAGCTTTTATCAAAGAGAATTGAAAGGGAAGGAGAGAAAGAGTAGAAAAAACACAAGCACATCGCCAGGTTATTGGCTCCCTAATGAAATATTGATGAAGTTACAGAGGGCGGGTATAAATGCCCGGTCTTTATCCGGACAGCTCCGATCAATTATGGCACCGTTCCACTTTAGAGACGTATATATTAAAATTTAAAAGTCCATACTTGTGGTATTAGTTAGCTTAGATTTCTTGCATATATTATGGTGGTAGCAGTATGGAGACGGTATTAAAATAGAATTATAGAGGTTTGGGTATTTGGGCTTTCGGCTCAAAACGTCTTACTTTTTCAGTTGAAAGCATAGCAGTCATTCCAGAATGATATCGGTACTTGAACTGGGCTCCGGCCCATCTCGTAACTTTCCCATTTCGACAACTAAACAAAATAGCATCACAAAAGTACCATTTCGTAACTATTTTGATCTTCATACATTGAATCCCATTTGGTAAACTTTTTGTTGTGCAAGTACAGTTAGCAAAAATGAAGTAAATCAGGCAATTGAAGAATCTGTGTATAGTTGAAACCTGTTACACCGAAGAAACAATAAGATTAAAAGATGCAGGGTTTGAATTTACCAAGGACTTGCCAAAATATACGGCACTCAATACCGCAGCAGTTGAGATTCCAATTTTTTTTTAATGATTACATATTGTTCGACGACACTGAGGACGAAAGCCGAATTATAGTGTTCAGATCAAAGACTGCAATCAATATTAAAAGCTAATTTACTTGACAGTATAGGTACTTTAGCGTCATCATTTTGTCTAACCAGATTCCACAGAATACCAGTTTTTTACTTGGAGAGTCGGCTTAACTGATCTCCACAATAATCCAGTAACTGGGTAACATGATATCCCGATAGTCTGGTAGTCGGTAGTATTGTAAACGGCGGGACTAACATCTTCTTCACGATTCTGTTCTCCTAGTACTTATTGTTCAAATTCAAAATTGAGTTCTCTGGTAACGAACCTTAGTGTGCCAGAGAGAGACAAAAAATAGCAACATCAACAAATGGTTTCCTGGTAACTAGTTAGACTAGGTAATAAGTAAACTATCCCCACATCTATAACTCCTTTGACAAACACAGTGTAACCAGTACGCAAAGGGCTTGTTTTGAGAGCAGACCTTGCTCAGCGGTACAAACAAGTAAGTCAAGTACATTATTCTAATCAATGTCAAAAGTCTATACGTCTTGTTTGTTGTATCTGTTCGCAAGCCATCAGTCAACATCAGCGCACAGTTAATATGAGCAGTTGTGCGTCGATGTGAAATAAATCGGTGTTTCAGCCGTGCCCTGTTGCCCGTGTACAGCCTCTCTCAATTCAGCTCATACGTTATTTATCTGGCATCAGGCCGTGACGTCATCCATCACGTAAAAACGGTCCGACGTTATGTTTCACGCCACTACCTATCACACAGCTCTGTGTACCTAGTACGGGCGGGTTGAGTTCTAAAATTGGAGTTTCAGCAATAGATGCATTATTAATGTCTTCGTTAAATAAAACAGGTTAAGGTGGAAGTGCTAGGGTAGCCCGTAAAATTCAAATTTTCTTACGTTTTTTGCAATTTGCAGGTCAGCGTCAGGCTACAATATGTTGAACGAAATATGATTCGTGACCGTAACAAATATGGCTTCAAAAAGATGTAAGTATTATTGATTTAGTCGTACGGAGCACCTATATTCGGCAGGAACTTTTTCGTCACTAACAATTTTGAGTTCAAAATTACACAGCCAAGTACCCGTGGCTTAAATTCGTTTAAATATGTTTAAGGTTTAGTTAGTTTAACCCAATAAATGGAAGCTTACTTGGAGCTAAGCAACCTTAGCCGAATATATCGAGGGTCAGTGAGGACGCCCGGCAGCCGCGGATGAGAACACCGGACAAAGGAGAGAAGATTAATCCGGAAGGCGGCTGGCAAAAGCCGGGATTAATCACGCCAGGTAAAAGATAGCTAATATTTATCAACCATCTGGAGATCAAAATGGCTACCTAAAGCTGTACACGTCGATTCGTCGATACAAGTTTGTGCAATAGATAAGTTTGTTTAATCGTATACGAGTACCTACTGTGGCTTTATTCAATACTGTTTCCTCCTACTTCCTACTAATATCCTACTTCGTATTGTAAATACGAAAGTTTGTGAGGATGGAAGTTTGTTTTTTTTTTCATTCACGCAAAAAGTACTGAACGGATTTGGATGAAATTTTGCACACAGATAGTTTACAACCTGGATTAGCACATAGGACTTTTTATCCCGGTAGTATGATCTGGTGGGATAGTTATCGAATTCCTTATTAGTTAGTTTACGTATTGATCTAATCTTGCAACTGAATTTCAAACTAATTCCCCCCGACTGATGCGTTCAATTTTGATAGATAAACCTAATTTTAGAGTAGAGTTACGGACCGCAATTGAAATAAGAAATACTAGGGCTGTGACACTCTGGCTACTCATCGATGATTTGAGTTTGTAATAGTTACTTTTGAGAAGCACCGTGGGCCATACAATTTACCTGTGTACTATTTAGCCAAGTACGAAACTGGTCAGATAGACAGGTATGTATTACTGAAACATGCAAGCGAGCTTACGAACACTTAAAAAATCGTATTTTTTCGCTCGACACAAACTCAATTTTCTCGACTAATTTGCAAACTGGATTGTTCTATGTCCGCTAAGTGTTTTTAGAATTAAAACATCAAAATGTTCGTCCATTCGGTCGGCAGTCTACTAGACTCAGTCGCAGAACGAATCCAATAAACATCGGGTTTGTTTTTGGAAATTGATCTACGTAATTTTTGTTTGCATTTTATTTTGTCAATTGTCAAAACGCACACAATTTCGAGAGAGAATTGGGGACGGAAAAAATGGATTTATACGTACGCAACACAGGAAGATAGAGAGTTTGAAATGTAATTCTTATTCATTTATTGTAGGCATATATGCATATGGCATTCGAAGCAATTCTACATAAGATGCGCCTACAACGTTTGACTTCAGTTTTATCTGGAAACATTTCATTCACCAATATATATGGGATACTCATCCACAATATATTTTGTAAACCCATATGCGCAATACGCTGTGCTAGGAGGATAGCATTTTTCAATAGCTGTACATTTAGTTGTGCTTTATTTACTTTCTGCAAAGGTACCACGACATCGCAAACTAATCAACATTACCAATGCAGGTACTTTTTATTTTTGTTTCTGCCCTATCTTCGATGGTAAGCGGTAACCAATGCGTTATTGAGCTTTACAATTTGGTAAATTATTCAAATACTTTCTGACGATGTTTCAAATTGAAAAAAAAGCGGATAAGGTAGCTTTTGTAGAAACCTTTTGTAGAAACCCGCAGATGAAAATAAGCATCGTAGATACTTTTACTTTATTGTTCGGAGAGCGAATTCCGAGGCAATTTTCTTTAGTGAATGGAAAAACAAAGCACATTAAAGGTCTCCAGTGAGTTCTAACGACTGAATGGCTAAGAAGCGAATGTTTTATACCCACCACTTACCATAACGAGCGCACTTACAATCGATCGAACTTTCCGGAAAGTATTGCAAATATTCTACAATGGCTATTGCACGTTTGCAGTAAAACTAATGTCATAAAAGTGCTCGTGTGAGTTCGGCTGAGGTCGGTATTGTTCGTGCAAAAATAGCAGAGCGAGTTGCAGCGACGGCAACGACGTAAGTTTGTTCAAAGCCTTATTAATGGCTAGTGGAAAAATCGGGTGTGGTACAAAGTATTGGTAAATGTTGAGAATATATTTGATGGCGACAAACGTGACGAAAACAAGTACAAAAAATAAATAATCAGATTTAAAACGAGTATTAAGTAAACTATAAACTTAAAACAGTCTTAAATATGAATTGTTTGATCTTGTTCATTTAGTATGTCACTTTTCACCAGTTTTCGCACTATTGCGCACGATTCGCTTAAGTCCAATGCAAAGGGGTGCCCCCTTCCCCAAATCCGGGCTGTTACTAAAAAAACTCCTAATGCCATCAATAATTCAGCAATCTCTTTACCAATACTAATTTTCCCTCGCCCATTGCAGACATTCCGTTGGACTAATTGAAATTAATTGCGAATCTATACGATGCCACGGTGAAGGTACCTTGTTGTAACGCGCTGGCAAACCAGCGCTATAATAGCCGCTATCCACCGCAAGTGACGAGGGACTTGACTGGATGATCTAGGCTGACTCCCCTGGGTACGTATTGTAATTAATACCACCATCTGTACTTCCTACTAATATTATAAATGCGAAGGTTTGTGACGATGGATGCATATGTTTGTTACTCTTCTACGTAAAAACTACTCAAAGGATTTGTATGGAACCAATTTAGCACACAGATAGTTTATAACCTGGATTAACACATAGGATACTTTTTATCTCGGTAGTATGATCCCGTGGGACATAACCGAACTCCAGGCGGGCGAAGCCGCGGGAGCTAGTACTATTATAAATGCGAAAGTTTGGATGGATGCTTGTTACTCAAGCACGCCAGAACGGCTGAACGGATCTGGATGAACTTTGGCACACTTTGTTTTTTTTTTTCTCACACATATCAAAAGGCTTATCATTAAAACAATTACTTAACTCAATAATGTACAGAACCTACACAATATCAATAGGTTTTATTTAAATGGTGTTTACCAGTGGTTATTATTGCGAAGCAAGGAAAATATCAGTGCGAATCATTATCTCACGGATCCACGTGACCTTATATTGTTTAGTAAAATGTTTTATTTTAAGTATAAACCGGCACGGACAAATTGCAGACATATGACTGTCAGATATGTACTGAAGTATCCGTCAGTGTCCGGTGTCCGCAGTCGGCCCAAAATCTGTCTACACAGGTTTGAGAACCTTAAGAATAGTTACTACTCACTAAACTAACTAAGTCTTGAACTAAACTATCAACAGCTCACGGCAATAACTCACCAATGTCGTCACAACACCAGGTAAAACCCTCCTAGCTTCTATATACGATGCAGCATTCATATGAATGATTTATGCACGTAATCTATTACGCGCCGCATTTCCGCCCCTTCCCAAGGGTGCCCCCGAGAAACCAATACACCAGAAAAACTAGGCCAAGGTTAAACAGATAGATTAAGATAAATATCAATAACCTACTCGTTTACTAATTAGGGCTATCGTTTTTGAGCTCACCAGATGTTGCCACTGTCAAGTAAGGTCATGTCAATAATTCTATTTTATACTTTAGAGTACCAATAACTTCATAAAAAGTTAATTTTTTTACGTATATCATAGTGTAAACTTTTGATACATATTTACAATATTCTCCCTAAAATTAGCAAGTACTAACAAATAAGATCCTAAGTTGCTACTTAAAATGAGAAAATTGAGAAATTTTGAAATTGAGAATTGATTTTAATTTTGAGATTGATTGGTTGATTGAATGGCTCAATCTAGACCACAATCGTGAATATTATAAAAATACGTGATAAAAAGCACGTAACCCGCCAACACTGTGACATCTGACATGTCGGTGACCTCGCGCTACACTAGTGCCTCTAGCGGCGAATTCATACGCGATAGCCCCCATTGCTTATATGGTTTATTTCATTGTGTTTTATTTTTTAGTCAGGTATAGTACCAATCTAGAACATTATTAAGCGGAGGTAAAACCCGTGATTTGCAAACAAGCAAAATACACTATGCAGGAAACCTATACGTTACTGATTCATATCTTGTTACAAAGAATATAATGATGATACTTATTTCCACTTGGGAGTTTGTTTCGGTACTCCTTCTCCGTAGAGCAGTAGCATGAGGCGCAGGCGCCCACGTGCTACTGTTCTACGGTTCTTTTGGGGGTCTGTCTTATTTACAAATTTTAATTAAATGGCTTTTGTTTTTTTTCTTTACCGAACACATTGTTAACCGCTTCCTCCCATGCTGAGTACCACAACTAGACAAGCCGGTATTGTATATAATTAAAACTTGCGCGCCGCTAACTACTCCGGCCTCTCGCCTCCGGTTAAACAGAACAAAGAGGCAGTTCAGAACCCGCCGACTTCTAAAACCCGAACATCTAAGCTCACATAAAAACACAGATACTCAACAATAGAACTAGTTTTTGCAATGAAAAACTTGAAAAACTCAAACATTCGTACCGGGCGCTCTCAAACTTTCATCATTAATCATATTCTTTTGAAAGCCAACTAAAATAAGACTTTTGTTATTTGTTTTAAGTTTCGTGGCGCGAGAGTTTCTGAAAAGTAAACAATAAACGCTTCAGTTACTGTTGTACATCTACGTTGATTTTGTATTAATTTATTAATAAATATGATCTAAATGCAGTGCCTTTTAGTAGCAAGTATCTATTCACTAACACAGCAGAACTGCATTAAACTTACACCATCCGTAGACGGCGCTACGCCATTGCTACGGCGTAGCACACAACTTCCACCAACGCATTCAATTGTATGCACGTTGAGTGTACACGCTATAATAGCCTCTATATGTCGGTAGTAATGTCATGTAATGCAACGCAATACATGTGCAACGTTGATACATGACTTGGGTTTCAGTACATCCGTAGCGTCGTAGCGTCGGGCGTCGTAGCGTTACGTCGTAGGATAAGCCCGTCGTAGCACATTGACATGGAGGCGACGCGGCGCGGCGTAGCGCCCGTCGAGTGGAAAATGCAATCTGGCGCGAATTAGGATAGACGTACAGCGATATGTAACACAAACCTAACTACACAACAATATGCCGAGGTGAGTGTTCGAGCTAAGTGGATGGATTTATAAGCGAATTATGTCATTAAATACGTATGAGCTATCGTTGGAATAATTGGAGATCAGAGTGGGTTTACTTGCGCATCACTTGCGTCCTAATGTATAGCAAACTAAGAGAGAGTAATTAGTTACCGCGCTAGACGATGAGATGGCATTAAACCCCTACCGTCCCGTTGTATCAAATATTTACCCATTTATATGAAACGTAGTTACGAGTTACATCGAGGTCTGTAACTCATTAGAGAAATATCATTTACAAGACGTAATTCACAGTTGAATAAAGTTATAAGGCACATTCGCAACTGGGGTAATATTTTAGTGGCTTAGGAACCGATGTCACGTGACGTCATTAAATATTAAGCTGGCTGCTAGTTGCTTAATGTTATTTCCATGCCTCCTGCTCCTACGTTCGTATTGTCTGATTAAACTGAAAGTCATTAATCTTGTACGAGGCGAACGATGTTTAATTTGTAGAAGATGAGTTATTTCGTGTGGAGATAAAATATTCAATGATATTCTCTTGGATCGAGGAATTCTTAAATGATTTAAATAATTATGTTGACTGTTAATCTCTTATTTATAAACATTTTGGAATAATATGTATAAATGTTTATCAGTCGAGTCTTCTGATTTCATAAACATGTAAATAACACAGGCAGGTCATTAGTTCAGATTACGTTTGTAACTGTACTGTACTACTATGTATTCTGTGCCTGTACTCATTATTTGCATCAATACAAAACATGAAATACCAGGCCACTCAGAAAGTATTGCGATAAATAGTTTTTATATATGGGAGACTGGCCAGTTAGAATCTTTTTCGAAAATATGATTACTTGTAAGTAAAAATATGTGTGTTCCATTTTCAAAATTTCCCTCCACATTTTTTGCGAGCCAATTCAAAGTATCGTGTCTTACTGTACCGGATGAATCGTTCGATAGACTTCAAATGGCATTTGTGGATGAAGGCCCCTCCAAGGCAACCGTGTATCGTTGGTATAACGAATTTAGGCGCGGTCGACCAACCTTGGGGGATGAAGAAAGAAGCGGCCGCCCTTTGACGGCTATTACGGAAGAAAACGTGCTAGCAGTGAAAAATTTAATCCAAGATAATTGGCGAATTACATATCAGGAGATTCAGCACATATTAAAGATTGGATCGGGAAGCGTTCACGAGATTCTACACGGGCATCTTCGCGTGAGGAGGATAGTATCGCGCTGGGTGCCGCACTACCTCACCGACGCTCAGAAGCAGGCCCGGGTGGAACGGTGCCGTGATATGCTGAACAAATTTGAAGCAGGCTCGTCTCGGCGTGTTTACGACATGGTAACAGGTGATGAGTCCTGGATTTATCAATACGATCCCGAAACGAAGCGCCAGTCGACAGTTTGGGTGTTTCAAAATGAACCAACGCCTACCAAAGTGAAGCGATCTCGAAGCGGGGGGAAGATTTTGATCGCTAGCTTTTTTAATTTGACTGGCCACTTGGCCTCAATTCCCTTACGAGATCAAAGAAGCATCAACGCCGAATGGTATACTACCAAATGTTTACCAGAAGTTTTTTCTGTTGTGAGCAACAAGCGACCAAACACAGGGCTCCGCGGACTACTGCTCCACCACGATAATGCGCCTGCCCACACCGCGCTCAAAACGAGGGACTTCCTGGACAGCACACCAGTCAAACTCCTGGGTCACCCTCCTTACAGCCCTGATCTAGCACCGTGTGACTTCTTTTTATTTCCAAAAATAAAAAATCAGCTCAAGGGGATACAATTTTCGTCGCCGGAAGATGCGCTGGCTGCGTTCGAGCAGGCTGTAAACGAGGTGTCTGCGGCGGACTGGAAAAAGTGTTTTGAAAACTGGTTCAGACGCATGAATCTTTGTATAGAGGCTGGTGGAGAGTACTTTGAAAAGATTTAATAAAAATATATGTACCTGTAGAACATTTTTTTTTAGTGTCGCAAAACTTTCTGAGTGTCCCACGTATTACATACATTTCCTAGTAACAATTTTTCCCACTTGACACGGATAGTACCAGGCTTCCATAACTGCCATACCTACACATAAAAAACACTGCATCGACACGGCGGCGGGGGCACTCGACACCTTCCGTTTAAATAATACACTTTTGTACCGCGCTTTTGTTCCCACACTGCTCACACTCATTGTTTACACGCGACACGAAAACCTGCAAGCTTGGTTTTCATTTTAAAATAAATAGAAAAGACGAAGTCAGAGACGAAGTTTAACAAAATTGAACATTTTGAAAACGGAGAGACCTCCAAATGCCACCAGTTGCGGTTACTCTCTTTCGTAATAAGCAATCTTATATTTTACTAGCTTTTTGAAGCGAATTCGTTTAAATTAAATTCGGTCAAAACAGTACGGACAAACTGCGGCATGGCTGTGGAGTGTCCGGAGGGATCTGTCAGTTGCCGGTATCTATTGCCGCGTCTGCAATTTGACCGAACCCGTAGATGCCCGTCATCATCATCTGCCGAGCCCTTTCCAACTACGTTGGGGTCGGCTTCCACTCTAACCGGATGCAGCTGAATACCAGTATTTTACATGGAGCGACTGCCTCCACAAGCCAGTTAGTACTGGGTAATACGATACCCCTTGGTAAGACTGGTTGTCAGACTTTTTGAGCCACTGACTACCTGTAACGACTGTCAAAGATGAATAGATTACGCCCGGGACCAACGGCTTAACGTGCTTTCCGGGGCACGGAGGAAACTCGGTATGTTATGGGCAGTCACCCATCCACAGACCAACCTAGGCAAGCACAGCTTAACCTAAAGATCGACCCGACCGACCGTAGAACCACCGTATTTGTAAATATTCAGGTATGGTAGACTCTATTGTTCAACACATTTTGCGAAGTAAAGTGCAAACAGTAAAAAGTTGCAATCAATGAAGTTATACACTAAACTTGTTATATTCCAGACACCCTTTTGTTCTGTGATCAAAGTTCTTTGTTTTCTTGCTAAAGAAACCGCGCGGTGTCGGCGCTTGCTTTTAATCTACGCATTAGCTTTGACTTACAAAGAACTTTGCAAGTTAAGCTTTATTTAGCGTAACTAAACTTTAACCTAAAGGTGTCCTTTTTCATGAGATAAAAGTAAACAGAGTTATAAAACTGCGATCACTCTCGGCGCTGATAAAATAGCCTGGAAAATATATGATCTGTATGATACTATAATTTTATCTGCCAACCTCTATAAAATAGCGGTTGTCCCACTTATATAGCCAGCGTATTGTTCATTGATTTGATTTTCGGCGCAGAAACTGTAACTACCATAGAATAAGAAATAAACTTAAAGGCGAACGCAGCCATCGGCACGTCCCTAATAAACTGCATGGAATATGATGTTTTTTTTATTAGTGGCAAATCGACACGAACAGCGTTTTTAATTGGAGTAAAGAAAATCAATAGGGTATGAGGCGTGCGGCGGATGTTTTCAGACAAATAAATAAAATTGAGTGTAATTTAAACCGGGCCACGTGTTGGGATCTCGTTACACCCAAACTCATGATTAAGGCATCAATTTGCGGGACTTGCGTAAAAACTCGCCAACTTTTAGGCGTGCGCCGCGATGACGTCATGGACTCGCCACTTCGGCAGTACTGCACGCTTACAAATTATATGGAAATCTATGAAGAACACATGGCTGGGCCAGTGGAAACTTGTGGATCTTATCAATGTTACAAATATGGCGATCAAGGGAGAATACAAATAACACTAGTCCCTAATAAGTTAGTTTCATAAAATGAGATACTTTATGGTAACTGTCTCATGTTATGCGTCAAGCTTTCAACGCTAGACGTAGCTTGCATTATAATTTAAATAAATCTGTATGAACGCCCACATAAACTTAGAAAGATGTTCTTAAGAAAAGCTGGAGTTCAGTAATGGTACCAACCGTGGTAGCGTGGTAGTACTATATGTAACGGAGTGAAACAGTCATTTCCAAGATTACAAAAATAGAAAGGTACAGTAGACCGGTACTAGTTTAACTTAGCCTTTTAGTACATGAGGATGATACACAGAGTAACAAGTTGATGATCATTAAATATGAGTAAAATACCCTGACTGATGATTAACCGTTCGATAAATTAAATAATCTAATGAAACTAGTTAAAGTTGAGGACGTAATCGAAAGGTATTAAGTGCCGATAACTCAACACTACAGACGCTGCGGAGAGTCCAGTCATTGCCCGAGTTTTAACGATCTACTGACAGCTTCCAGTAAACTATCTGTGAAATATAAAATGGAATTTGTTCAATAAAATAGATATCCGTTTTCCTTTTCAATAAGAAAAACTTAATGAAAAATGGTAACGCCGCTGCCTCGACTAATCTAATTAAGATTAATTTCCTGTCCCTGAAAAATTACTGGAAATATTTCAAATAAAATGTTATGAGATATTTTACGGCTGCGTGAAATATGGCGAGGTATTAGAAACTTGGCTCTAATTTCGAAGCGGAACCGCTTGGAATGATGTGAAGCAGAACAAACGGGGAAGACAAACAACGCGCGCTCTCTGCGACTGTACCCGCATTACTTGAGTACACCCGAACGACACGTTTACACCACCGCGAAGCATTGCTCAAAGCACACCGTGCGACTGTGTGAATAATTACGAGATTCATACTCCTCCACGGTGTGAATAATTTACGAGTCGGTTCTCTCGCTGTTCCGGGATGAACTTAAAATCGCGGTATACACGTTAACGTCGGGTCGCAGTAAATTAAAGCTATAGATGGCGCAAAACAGCGCAGACAACAATCGGCCGGTAAACGAGCTTCAATTACGTCATACAGACGTTATCTTTGACACGTCGCGTCGCCACGTCAAAGTCAAAGCATTTATCAAAGCGTGTCAGAAACTTTTGCATAGACAAAAATAAGCTCCAGTCCTAGGTGCTATTGAGAAACATATTCTATTTGCGAAATATATTCAAGTACGACCAGAATACACGAGAACATTGAAAACTTCCGAAAGTCTTAACGTCTTCGTTCGAGATTAAACCTTCATCAAAAATAACTGAAAACATTTTCTTCGATAACTTTAAGCGGCGGTTTTGCTTAGGAACTTATCAACCACATTTTCAGCAAAAATTTGTTTGTTCTGCACTAAAGGAAACCCTGTATCTAGTAGAAGGATTCCTTATCAATATATTAATGTAATAAATCAAAGATAGCTCTCTTAGTGAATTCAGAAAGCAGGGCATCAAATGTACAGGCTTCACTCAAAAATGTTAATTGGGACATTTAAAAACAAACTTTGTAAAAACAGCTTCTTTTCCTCAAAGCTTATTAAATAAGTTAAGGACAGTTCTTAGCACATTTTCCCTGTACAGCCAGCTAGTTATAATGTCGTACCTTAAGCTTGCAACTCCGCGGTGCCGATAAACGTAGGTCGATGGAGATATCGACGTAACTTACGGCCGGGCCGCGTATAAATTTACATTAGTTGCCTCCCTGATCGCCCGGTTAATGTGCTGCCCGCCAAGAGTAATGAGACGACCTACCACTGACGCTGATGAGCGCTCAATACAGTTAACACTCGTTAGGATTGGACTTAACAAGGTAATTTGCAAGTCGTTCAGGGTCGAGTTATTCTTTTGATACCTAGTTTTACCTACTTTGAATCCTAGTAGCAGGTTCCGCTCGTCTGTTTGAATAAACGGCTGGGACAATGGTCTGTGGGCTGTAGGTAATCCACCAGGCGGGCCTTGTGCGGGTTGGTGAAAGTGTCATCGAGCGGAGGGCCTCTAGGACATGCCGTATTTCCTTCACCGTTTTGAGCGCTAGTACCTAGTTAAATTACAGACAGTAGACTGTTTCAACGCGAACAAGATTGCAGCGCTGCATCATGTCACAGCTTCAGTATCCTTGACCAATATAAAACTCCAAGAGAAGCAAAAGATTATTAGAAACGTGTGGCACGTAATAGGTTACCCACGCTCCAGTGAGTGCACATCCCATTATGTAAGATATCAGCAAACTGCATCAGACGTAAACATTTTATCGTCGACATGATAACAAACGCTTGCCTCTGCACAGTAGCGTGGGACAATATCACAACTGCATCTCCTTCCACGTTTTACATCCCCACTAGTCTGCAATCATGCGTTATCAATTAATCGAAATGTTCGAACAAGCCTTAACTGCTGAAAATATTGAAAAACAGGCTGTATTTTTAATCTAGATTACCGCAGCACTGCACACAACAATCACCTCGTTAAATATTGGCCGCGTTTAAAAATACTTTCCAATGGTTTTTTATTTAAAAGAGGCCGCGATAAGGTTTGTTTTTAGGTGACAGACAAACGGGTAGTTAACAGAAGGTCGTTTGGGTGTTTTGTGGGTTGAGCCTTAAATATAGTGGAGTTGGTAACAAAGTTTGACAACGTTAATTACGCACGGGGTTACGGTCCCGCGACCGATCTGATAACCCCGCAAGGCTGACAGTTTTCCACAGCCCGGCAAAGCCCACGCGAGTCCTACCCGTTCAGAAGAGACACACGACGGTGACGCAAGTGGGCGTCCCAAACTAGTTTTAATACGCTTTGTATTTATAAGGCAAACGAGTAGGTACCATCGTGGTACATATTGATAACTGTCGGATAGAGATAGCTAGTATCAGCTACAACTAATACCGCTTGTTCTCAGAAGCCCGCGTCAATACTGGCATGCAAACATGCTATACTCTGAGGCAGAGGCATCACGTAATAAGAATCCTTTGCCACCTTACATACGTAACTAGCTGTATGTCTATGTACTTACATCCCGGCTTTAAAGCTCTAAACATACCTTTACATATTTCTTTTTTTAAGGATGATAAAAATAAATTGTAGGTAACCTCCCGGGGCTCATTGCACGGAAGTTTTGTCGCAATTTTGTAAGAAACCTCTTGTTTGCTACTTAAAATATTTTGCAATCATTGCCTTAGTAGTTATGTCGTGAATGTGATGAATATTTCTATTCATACTCATTTCTCTTGCATACAATTTAATTTTTTAAATATTTTTATTAACAAAAATTAAATAAATAACATTTAAAAATATTAAAAAAAATAGTAGCCTACCGGATCGGGAACAGGGTCCGAGCTACCGGCGGTCAGAGCTCTTGAGAGAGGAACCTCCTAACAATATGCGCATAGTCCAGAATTCCTGCTTTCTGAATCAAGCCCTTGATTCTGCTGCCAAGAGAGGGTCTCCTCATATTTATTGGCTATTAAGCCATTGGCAGATACGACTATCGGCACAATGACTGCTGTACTCACATCCCACAAGTCGACAACCTCGCAACCAACATCTAGACACTTGAACTGCTTATCTTTCTCTGCTTTCACGAAGTTTTCGTCATGCGGAATCGTAATATTAACAATAATTGCGCAACGCTCTAATCGATCTATCACCACAATGTCAGGCTTAAATGCAAAAATAGTCCTGTCAGTGAGTGGTCGATCCCAAGACAACGTGATATTACCATTATCGAGAACTGGATCGGGCGCACACTTATAAAATGGCACTTGTGCGGCGACTTACCGTTAGCCAGACGAGAACACCCAGAAATAATATGTCGGATCGATTCTCCTGGACGGTGGCATGCCCGAAATATGTCAACCGTGCCATCCTTCACAATGTATGTATTTCTGGTAGTTATTCGTCATCGTATCTTCGTCCATTATTGCACAGACAAATCTTCGGTTCCCCGAAGAGGTCACCGAAACGCAGCCAGAACACGGACGCTAAGAAGTCTATATCAGGCCCATGTAGGGCCCGCTAAAAACGTCCGTGAAACTCCATGCTCTGCCATACCTCCCTGCGGTCATTAGTGTATAATACTACAGGCTTGCGCCAGTTCTCGTTAGCCAAGGAGAGCGGGGTGAAGCCCTTGTCCACGTCGGCTTCTAGGAAGTATTCTCTGAGACTGCATACCTCACGGCACAGTCCATCGGCAGTCTCAGAGTCATAACATTTAAGAAGCCACTACCTTGGGATATACAGTCTCATCACCGACGAACGTGGGTAATGCATACGATTTGCAGTCAGCAGTGCCCGGGCCCTCCTATCGAGGGCATCAAGTTCCGTGTGAGCCCACTGAGTAAGCCGAAAGAATACATCAAAACCAGCAGGACTCAATCGTTGAAGGCGCGCACCTTGTTTTCGCCTAACAAAAGACTTCCTAGTACCTCATTCCGGCGGTCAAAGAAGCGCTCTCAATGATTGTTTCACGTCGGCAGTAATGATATAGCTAATGCTTTCGACATATCCAAATACGTGTAATACTTATGTTTATTTTTAGATATTTTTTTATGTAGCAGTTATAGTAGACCGATTTTGCACGTTTACTACCAGCCTGGCTCAAATGCCAGTCAAGTCTCTCTGCTAAACACGCGTTCCATTTGCCCAACACTGTTTGCACTATTGTTCCGTGTTGTCCGTCCGTGCATGATACACGACGCAAAATGACAGTGTGTGAGCATGTTGGACAATAAATCATCGTGCATCGCTGTTTCGCAATCTTCCGATAGTTGGTTCTCCAAGATATACTGTTTTCCTTCAGGAGGACTAATTGACTATATAAGGTCCCATTAAAATAGGTGGACAAATTTTAACACAGCGTTCGGTACCTCTAACCACTGATCAAACCAAAAAAATGGCCAAGTGCGATTTGAACTCGCGTGGAGAGGGTTCCGTACAATTTCAAATGTTTTTATTCAATTGTGGTATGGTTTACAATAGGTACTCTTACTGAATGTGAATTTTGAAAAAAAGACTTCCTAATTTGTCCCCTTTATTTTCAATTGATAGAATTTTTATAGGTTTTCCTATAATCTAAAAGCAATGAACTATATTGTGTATTTTTTTCAAAATTTTAGGTTCAGTAGTTTCGGAGATCAGGGAATGGTCAATTTTCGTCTTTTTTCATGAATAAAATCAAAACTATTTATTTTACAATTAAAACAAAAATATGAGATCCTCATAACGAGCCCTTTCATTTCAAACTCCAAACTCTTTATTGCATTCATGTCTACATGAATGTTTAGTTGTTACTTATAAGTGGGTAAGTTCCAACATGAAACCCGGTTTAGGGCACGGCAACATAATAATCCAGTGAGAAGGTATACTGGATTGCAAGTTTATTATACAAATATACAACCTGTTTTTTTTTTATATCCCATAACTCTAGGGTTATATTCTGTAGGTAAAAATAATACTAAAACTCCTAGAATAGGTGGTCCAAAAATGCATCGTTTCGGAGATATCATCAATCATAATTAAATTAGGTCAAAAATTGTCACCAGTATGACGAATCTTTACTTTTGCGATGTTGCCAAACTTCGCAGTAGTGTAGTAAAATAAATAGTAAAATAAAATATGTAGGTAAGTAATTCATTTTTATTCAAACCAATCATTCATATTTAAAGCTAAGAAAATGCGACGTTGTCATATTTCACGTAAGGGTGTTTTACATTAATAATCGTGACTTTGCCGAATTATATTGTATGAAAAATGAAAAAAAAAAATTACGAAGGATTGGAAAATAACTCATATGCCAGTTGATTCTTTGATATGGCCTCAATCATACCCTAGAGTTATGGTATATCAAAAAAAACACGTTGTATATTCATTATCGATAATATGTATTACTACATTTGATATATGACGCAGTACGTAAGGTTTGCAAACTTTTTTTTTAATTTCCTATTTTGTCCTCCGAAAATTTATCCAATCTAATCCAATTTATCCAATTTTAATTCTTAGATTAATATTTATTATTAAGTACATTTAATGTTTTATATTATGAATGTGCTATGCCAACTATTGTTTTTAACTGGTAACCATTATTTTAATTTATTGTCAATAGATTTAACAATTTCATTAATGTTTGCATGCCTATTAGAAGGTAGATTGTACAAAGCTCACCCATCTTATTGTTCCATCTTATTTTATGTACCTGCAATCTATGCAAATAAATTTTACCTTACTACTTAAAATGACCTTTATTTAAAAAAAAAAAAATTTACTTCGCATATCTGCGTTTGGGTCATAGGAATAAAGAATAAAAAAATAAAAACACACACCAACCTACCAAATTTCACCTGATTTGGTCTAGTAAATTCGGAGCAAATTGGCTGTGACAGACGGACGGACGGACAGACAGACAGACGCACGAGTGATCTTACAAGGGTTCCGTTTTTTTTTAAATTTATTGTATGGAACCATAAAAACACTGATTAAAGTGATTTTATTTTGAACGTACTGAACGCTGTGTAGCTGTGTTAAAATTTGTCGTACGTAGAGAGCTGTGTTAGGGGTTGACGACACTCGTCATCGTGCCATTTGAAAACGATCCATATGTAGATCTTGCATCTTTCAAAAATAATTTCAAGCCAGCCATACTATTTGTATTTCACAAAGTACTGTTCTTATTCCAAGCTATCACACTACAGTAGTTCGCAAAACTTTTCCGTACAGCGCAAACTACAAATCGGAGCAGTAAGAAGCAAAGATACTCGCACATTATTCCGGACTTGTAAAAAGTAAGTAATAAATCACCCGGCTGTTCCACGTCGGCTCGCACAGCCTCTGACATGTTTATGGAGCCCTGGTATCTGTTTCACTGAGAATGTTTGAAGATAATTGAAATCTCATCTTGGAATGAAGTTGTTATTATTGAGGTGGGGTGTGATTGGCTGTCATGACGTGATGTTTAATGGATGATTAGGGTTACGAAGTAAACCTCGCCATACCATGTGTTGGGTAACAAGAGCAACTTAAAGTATATCCGTAGACTACTTTCCAAACATACATTATAAATTTGGGAAATTCTAACCTCAAACAATTAAGACCTTGACATTTACCACGTCAACAAAATACTTATTCAAGTAATTAAGTTATTCATAGCTACAACCAAAAAGATGACCAAATAAATCTGACGGGCCATTCATAAATATTACCACTTGCCGTAACAAACTGTATTTATTTATTTATGTCTATTTTCATAATCAATCTCCTCAGTCTTCAGGAGTCGCGACAGCTTGACATTTCGCTAATGACGCCTAAACACTGCCCGATACTGCTGGGCAAGAAACGACTCTATCATAGAGGAATAAAGTTATGTTTGATTTGACGATGAGTCGGGGTGCGTTGTGGCGGTTATAGGGTTGTCCAATGTTCAATGTCCGGCTAACGGGTTTATTTTTAACAGTCTCGTCCGGCCTGAAATTAATACGTCCGGTTTGACCAGGTTTTGTTCATGGAGTAAGCACAGCCTAGCTGTAGAACAGTTTTATTCAAACTTGGATGTCTGGTATCCGGCTTTTTGATAGCTTCGGTCCAAAACTATTAGGTTAAATGCGTTGTTATTGATGACAAGTAAATGGTATTATCATAAGCATCAATGATTTCTACAATGAATATAAGACATGCATGAGTTCAGGCCAGAAAGGCATAGCACAAAAGAGAGCAGACCTATACTAAGCATGGTGGATGGAACAAGGACGAGGCTGCCAATGACAATGATTGGATATCTGACTTATACATATTTCGTACAATTGTCAACTGATATCAGTTCTGTAAGCATGGCTTTTCTCACGGATTCTGGCAACCCTAACCGAGTCGAAGGCAAAAGTTGACGCTTGTCCGCGGACACGGCGACATTAATCCGCGAACAAACGCGACTATCTGCGAACTCACCCTCTTAACGAACGACGCGACGCGGCGACGGCCCGTCAATGCAAATTGTTATTCTTACTAGTTCTGCTTGCTCACAATATTGATTTTTAATTTGAAAGGATAAAGGGGTGACTTAATTGGATTTGACGATTACTTCGAAAGCAAATGGTCCGTACAGCAGAACCATGAGCTGCATTTATAATAGGTTTTTGTATTCGCTCAATTGAGTGGCCCCAGGAGTAAACTACCTAGATTGTTTTAATTTTCGCAATCTGATCGATCTGTATGTTCCGTTAGGCTAACAACTGCGAAGCTTGTGATTAATTAAAGACATTACGCAATCCGTTGTGGAAGCCAAACATGAGAGCCAGAAGTTGGCAGTAAGTAATATTTGAATAATGGAAGTCATCGAGAGAGGTTTAAGGCTCAATAGGACCTACAGTTCCGAGTGTTATTTATTTGGGGACTTTGCGAAACTCTTCTTGAGACACTCTCGTTATACTTCTGAGGAAACTTTGTTTAAACTTTTGTATGGATTGATTGGGCCGTGATTCTGTCCTCGATACGAACCAATAGGCAGTCAATATTCCAATTTAACAATACTCTTTTTCTTTATCTTACAGTTGTTGAGTCAACTTGTTATTCCTTCGAGAACGATCTTGGCAGAATATTGCCAATCAATAAACTTAGGAGAACATAGAAGATCAACTTAATAACCTTTTTTATAACCATTACAATTTAAAACGTGAAATATATAGATACACAGAAACAAAAAGCCTGCGCGCAACGGGCTGCTCACGACATTTTCCCAGCGACAAAAGCCGACCATCAAACGGAAAAAAGACTCCGGTATAAGGTCATACAAATACGATCACATTACAAAACATTCAATTTTTCCTGTCAATGTGTACAGGCTTAGCTGCGGGGACTGCGGGCCGATCCTCTCAACATAATGGCTTGTACACACTCCTCTCGCGCGGATCATGGCACAAATATTAGCTTTCATACTCGTCGGGATGTGCAATAATACTCGTAACTTGCAACCCGTTTGTGACATCAACTGTCGAGGGTGGCTATACGGCTATTAAACCAATTGATGGATGAGGTTAAACAATGCAAACGATCGAATTTTGCATATCATATTTATCACTCATTTTGGGTAACACATATGCCATCAGGGTAATATGGCTCTGGTCGGGGGAGCGTGACGAACTATGTTAGTGCTTCAGCTCCCCCCCGGTCAAAGGTAGTCCGTTAGAGTGACAGACCCTTTAGACCTCCCCAGGGCGGAGAGCTGCCTTGAAGATTTCAATACGCAAAAGAAAAAGGATTATGCGGTTGACCTATGAGGACGACGTTTATTTATTTATTTGCTAACATGTAAAACACTGGTTCGTAGGCATGCATTAATTCATGACACAGTATTAGGACATGCACCCTGTAAGGGCACTGCAAATTATTCAATTACATAATCTAATCTTAATTCGTTATTACAATTTATTTCATTAATTATGCTAAACATTTATCAATCATTTATTATATTTTAATTTAGAATAAATCATTATTATCAATTTGTTCATTCATTTTAGTCATAGGCATAGGAAACGTAGTATCAATGATTATAATTTCACATTTGCACCAAGTTAATAATTATATTACAAGATCGATCGATTCACAATTTGTCAGTTTTAAATTCCTCAACGGTATAGTAGCCTTTCTTTATTAACAAAGATTTCAACTGTTTAGAGAAGATTGAATCATTTTGGTAGGGATTTTAATCTTTCAGGTAGCTTATTAAATATGTTAGCTAGTCTTGAGTATGGACTTTTCCCAATAACCTTTAAGTTTGTGATGGGTAGTATTAGTCTATTCATATATAAATAAGCAGCCGCAAATAATTAGAAGGAAACCACAAACTACCAGGAGGACATAGGCAGAAAGTGATTTAGGGCCTAGCTCTGGTCGTGACCTTTGTAAAGCAAACGGGCCCGGATAACTGGCTGTCATCGGCATGATTTGTTTTGTGTGCACAATAACCCTAGTCTGTTTTCAACGATAAATTATGTTTATATACTGTGGTTTAGAAACCTTTTTTACTATGCCTATCAGTATTCCTTCTTTATCCCATTTTTTCGTGGGCCCTCTCTCTAGGCAAGCACATGTAGGAATAATTTCATCATCATCAATGCTGATGGGCTTTTGCCTGGTCGAGTATTTATTAATCCATCGTAACTTATGAATAGTATGATCAATTACTCAAAAGAATTAATGAAAACAACAGTGGGATCATAACCAAGTTATCAGCCACAACTTAAGTTAGTCATTGTTATATTGTTTCCAAAATAATAACCAAACCGGTAGAAACGACAAAACTTCGTTAAGTAACAATCATTGGCCCTTCAGGAGCGAATTGTGTGATATTCTTAGAGAATTCCATCAACATCGAATTTGAACATTATGAATCTGATATTTTCATTAATTTACCTATTACAATATTGTCTCAAATAATGAACGGAAAAAGACGTCTTGCTCCCACGACAAAGATAAATATTAAATACAATATTCATATCTAATTTCTTTCACTTGTTTGATATTACACAAGTGTGGGTAGGTGAATAAATATCTGTATGTGATAAAGTATCTGTTGTGAAGCCAGTTCACCAGTAGACAGTCAGTAGTCCAGCGGGTGTGAGCGAGTTCGTTTGTAAACTACTTGATAGTTTAGTGGATACGCCCTAACTGTTTATTAATTAGGGTAGGGTCCGTCTGGAGGCCACTCGGCATAATCAAAAAACAATCCGAGCAACATCTAGCACGCCCCCGCCCCCGCCGCGCTGTTCCCACGCACCTCACCCCGCCGTGGTCACGCGAACCGAACAATTCGCTTAATTAAAATACTTTCGCACACATCCGTATCTACAACATAAATTATTTACATATTACACCTTTACATCACATGGGTTAGCTAGCAGCACCCACGGAATCCCCCGAATGCGGCCGAGCTCGCCCGACACCCAATTATCTTAATAAAACGGCAGTAGCTTTTGTCTGTACGACAAGGCCTTTGTTTGGTATTGCATGTCAGCTAAATTAAATGAAGGTAAGAAAGGTAAAAAGACGGGGAGTCCCTTTGGCGACATCCGAAGTGAGCGGATCTTGAAGATCTTAATTAAAACTTGGAATTAACCTCACGAAGCCTTTTAAACTGGAGTACTACGTGCCTCGTGTAGAAGGATGAGGGAGCGCCCTTGTGATCTGATAAACACTGGAGCTTATATGATTAACAGGAATCTAATTATATGTTGTTTTATTAAATACGCTCACTCGTGTTAACTGATTAATTACTGTACAAAACATAACACTCTTGTTTTCGGCAGTCGTGTTAAAAAGCTGTGTTAATAATAAAGTATACTCCGTAGTTAAAAACAGGCGTATCCCTACAAAATTGTCCCACTGCTGGGCGCCAAAGTAGAGAGACGCCTTTTCCTAGTAGCGGGACGATACAGGCCGGCAGTAACCATGTTATACTTACAATATCTGATGATGTACAACAGGTATTTTCGTATCAATTCAGCATTCATAGCAATTCGCTTATTGGTTGTTAAAATCACAAGGCTGAACGCAATCATTCTGATAACCGTTCAGCAAGGATTCCTTGAATTCTCCGTTGTATTGAGTTGTTTTCACACTTACCTGTAACAAAAAAGAAGTCTAAATGAAAATCAGTTAAATGGATAATCTTGATGTCAAATCTGCTTAATTATTTTATTTATTAAAATTGTATGTGTTACCGGCCAAACCCGATTTCAGGCCAAACTAGTTTGTCTTAGGAAAAACCGGTTTACTGGTCTATCTTATTTATCAGGATACACTAACTGATTGTCCTTTTGTAATGATCCCTAGTTTGGCCTAGGACAAACTAGTTTGGCCTGAAATCGGGTTTGGCCGGTAACATATGGACAAATAAATACTAAACAAGGACGGACTTTAACATTCTTAAGCTATCGCAATCAAAACAGACAATTTAAAAAAATCTTAGAATCAGAACTAGACTTTGATTGGTCTAACATTCTTCGAAGTTTCTACCTTAAAAAATATTTACATACGGAAAATACAGCAAAGCATAAAAATCTAAATAATGAACGGTTCGTTATTTCGCACATGATGGGTTTTATTTTCACGTAGTTTCTTTTTACAATAAAATGGCGCCAGTATCCGACACTATTATTCTGCACAAACGGAGGGATGGTGGCAGACTATCTAGGGGGATGCTCGCACTTGGTAAGTACCACAAGATACAAGCAGAAGGTACACCAAATATTTGAACTTAACTTACAATTTGTAATTTTATTCACGACTGCCTACACGTCCAAACTAGTCAGCCTGACTAGTTTTAAGTTTTAGAGTATCACATCTAAACCACAGATACCGTTTAATTCTACTAATTTCTCGTTGGACCGTGAAGAGGCTAAACAGAAACTAAACCTGCATGCCAAAAACTTGTAGTAGTCTGGGTTCGCAGAGGGTCCTTCTGAACCCATGTGCAGCCACCGGGTGCGGGTGCTCTTACAATATTGCCTAGCAACCTACGCCCATTCAACATTGAACCTTCTATGATCCTTACGGGTATATTGAAACTTGACAAATGGCCATAATAGACGAAACAGTTTCATTTGGCAATATTGAACCGTCTGTCGTTTGAATGTCTAAAGGTTTGAAATTCTTTTGCTCAGTTCTCGAATGACCGAACACTGTCCAGTCTCCACGTAACAACATGACATAACAAAACATCACGCCTGTAATCCTCGAGGCGCTAGGTAGAGGTGTCTCTAAGTAGCTTCACCCACATTTCGCTACTTATGTTTAAGTCTTTTGTGATAAGGGGATATCCTATTGTTATCAAATAGGCACGAATCCATACTCTCGAGCTGGTACTGAGAAACGCCTGGTAGATAAACCCCATTACACTTTGACCGACCCGGGAATCGAATCCAGAAACTCATCATCATGTCAGTTACAATATACGTCAGGTAAACCACAACAGTACAGAGTTATTGCTGATATTTCGTAAAACGAAGAGCTCTGTACACTTAAAAGCAATCTATGAAGCGTTGAGTACTCGTGAGTGGAGTACAGTAGAAATAAACGCCAACAAGCCAGTTTTACGGTACTCATAAACGTGGGTTACGAGCCAAGGAGTTACGTGCGCAGGTATCACTCAATTCTGACTGTCTTCTTCACCGTAAACATGATACGAAATCACATAAATCTTAAGAGATGAGAAAGTAGTTACACTCGTTGATAACAGTTATCTTTTTATAGGTCCTGTTATAAATAAGTCTCCTTGAAACGAGACAACAACATTGCGATTTAGTTAAAATGCGCGGGTGGAGGATTCAAGCATCTTGTATATAAGAAGGGTTATTGGAATTCTAGACACACCGCGCACATCGTTACATCTCACTTTTCCTGAACACATCATGCACCAACGAAACCAAAATTCAATATTTTTAATTTTACTCGTGTATCGTGTCATGACATGTTCAGGCTAGTATTGGGAGACCACAACAATGCCACAAATCAAGTATCAATCAAAGACCCAGAATTGACATATTACGATAGAAATTGAAGAGTCAACGCGATATGGTGTATTGACAACTAGTCCTACTTAATCAGTGAGGGTCACAACACAACCACAAAGTTGGTTCTTAAATGCTACATATTCAACAGACTCTTTGACGTGCCAGGAATGCAGAATAATAAGGCAGCGAGTTAGCAGAGCTCATTAAATCCGTCTGTAATAATTGTTTCCGATCGCAATCAGTGTCGAACCAACAGGCCACGGCAGCCGTCGAACTAAACTGCACTTTGATGTTCATTTAGGCGCATTGTGGATCACTCTTCGACTAGTTCAACCTTTGAGCTTGAATTCAGCTTGAATTAGGATTCTCGTTACGATGTACGTAGAATTGTAGGCACTACTAGCAAGATACACATACCCCTAAATCCGCTTTTATTTATGCTAGAACTAGCTTGTGTGAAGGTCGGAAATCATCCCACAGGAACGTAGTATAGGTATAAAAAGTACCCTATGTCCTAACCTAGGTCATGGTATGTACCTGTGTGCCAAACATCGAGTCCCGACTAATGCGTTCAGATTATGCGTGAAAAGGTAAGAGACTAGTTATATAGTTAGTTTTGGATTTACAATATCAGTATGGTTGTCAGACTACAAGAACGCGAACATAAAACACATTCAAAAGATAAATGCAACAGCGTCTAACCTAATTTCATAACTGAAACGAGATTTTCCCGGAGCAAATCTCGTTTCCACAATGAGTTCAAGTGTACCTTATGAAATATTACAAACGAGTTGCCAGTTGTCAACAGGATGCGGAATAATTAAATAAGGTAAAGCGAGCTGTCAGTACGCAAAGTGATTATGAATGTTGCAATTAAGATGAAGAAGGATGACCATTTCGGTTTCAGGAATAACATCTGACTTGTAGAGGGGACTGATCGTTTGAAGGCGCTGAATGTGTGTTAAGTAACTAGAATATTACTTACTTAGAGCATAAAATAATTCAAAATTTCAAACCACAGAGCCAGCTAAAACATCAAAACTGTACCCCACAAAAGGTACTATTAAAATAACAAGTAAAGTGTAACTTAGTGGCGCTGTTATATTCTTTGACACTTCTTGTTAACAAACGGAAACTACGTAGGAGCCTCGGGGACGAGGGGACGAGGGAACCAAGTTTTTTTACTCTCTAATTTATTTACCGAGTTGTTGAGTTAATTTAGTTGCGCGCCCTCGCGCCGCCAACAAATCTAAAAAGGACACAGGAGTGAGGAAGTCCAAAAAGTTTTAAAAGTATCCACGTTCTATCTTAGTGTTATTGTAGTTCTTCGAGAACAGAGATCTCAAATTCTTGTCATGCTTCGGAGTTTAACTAAGAACTTGGCTCTCAGAGAACCGCCTTTTAGACTTACACTAAGGATTATGAATGACTATTCTACGCGCTCGTGGTTGTGAAGAAGCCTCACTGAATGTTCAACAAAGAGCAGACTCCGCGAGTATTGAATCACTTTATTTCGCTCCAAGTGACGGCTGGGAGAGCTCTGCTGAGCGCTAGAGTCAAGGTAATCCCCGGGCGACTGATAGAGCACGCAAATTTACTCGTTTGGTCGTAAGTGTGCTCGATGGGCTTTGTAGCTCTTCAACACGTCGCTAACGAACGCTCACAATATTCATATAACTAGAAATAAAGTCTCGACTAAAATCCGGTAAGTGATATGTCTCAGTTGCGTAAAGACCGGCCCCTACTTGTTAACCGTTGCGTAAATTTAGTCAGCCCACTCTCGTTAATATATTTTCGTCACGAACTCGCTAATTACAACTATGGGCCAGTTCAATACAGCCAGAAAAATAAATCGGCGTCCAACTAGAATTATCATTGAGTTTCGCACAGCGAAAATACCAGGACAACATGATAAATGTAGGCATTAAATAAAATTTTGTGAGCTATGTAAAAGAATAAGTGGGACAGTGTAGTTTATGTATGGAATCAAGCGGCTATGTCTGCCGCTTATGATGGCCGGGTGTACGTAATAGCCTGGGCGTGCCTTTCAATTCAATGCCACCGGGACTGCTTTAAGCGCTGGCCAATCTCGGGAGAACTGATATTATGTACTTAAAATGCGAGTAAATTGACTACGTACCCCATTTCCTGAAAAATTCAGCCTCATTGAAACATAAATTGTTACAAGACTAATCCATTTAAAAATTCAATCATTATCATTGTACTGATAACGTATATTGTATTTGGTATCAATAGACATAATGCAATTGATAGCCGATTGTAGGTCATTGTACAAATAGCGGTCTTGTCTTCATTAGAAATAAATCTTTGTGACATATAGTTTGAAATGTTAAAGGGATTCAATCGGCATGAAATGTATCTAGAAGATAGAAAAGACCATCACAATATCATGTGAAACTGATACGTTTATCTCGCACCTTTCGGATCATGTATTATCTCCGTAAAATCGAAATATTGAAGGAACGTGCCGAAACAAAGAGCTCCCTGATATTATTCAAATAACCTTTGAAGTCTTTGTCCGATCTTGACAGAATCCAAGTCGTAATTACAAATTGTCTAACTTGGGAAAGTCGACGCCATTATTATTGAAATACGTATTTTATTAAAATCGTAGTTTGAAAAATAACTAGCTGAACTTGATCAAAGTCTAAAAGCAAGTAAGTAAAAAAAGGAACTAGGGACGCAGAAACTGCAAGTGTTGTAGAGGGTCGTTTGTCAGCCGCGATGTCTATGCTGTTGCTGGAACGCTGCACGCTGTTACCAGTTTCAGCAGAATTAAATTAAAAATACCAGGAGCTATTTCAGTTGTTTGCAGATACTAGATGACTTGCAATTTTTTTTAGGATAATTATGGGGGTAGCATTCATCGGGCTTAACTGCGTCGTAAAAAGTGGAAATTATGTGCAAATGCTAAAAACATTAGTAAATATTTCGCGGAAGCAATTATTTGTCGAATATTATATGCGGGTTACAGATCGAAAACTAAGCTATGCCGAAGCTAAACCAAGCCAGCTAAGCTAATCTGAGCTAAACTAGAAATATGTCCCGTGCACACCAAGAACTAAGCGAAAGATCATTCAGTGTTGTAAAGTTCAATTAGACGAAGGTATCGCTCGTCATGATCGTAATCGATGAAGAAAGTTCCGATGATGAATACGCTACACACAGCAGAAGAAAATGAATAATGACTTATTATTGTTTATAAGACATTCCAGACCTTGGTTAAGTCAATACATTGAATCTCGGCAAACAAGCGGAGTTTAAAAGTTTATTTTACGAGTTAGATGATGAACATTTTCAGTGTTATACGACACAGGACACTGGACAGCACTGGCGAAGGAAGTGCGAAGGGGTGCCAGGGTAGGCAGGAAAGGCTTAGCTTAGCTCACTTAGCTGTGCATCGTTTGTAGTCTGCACACATGTATGAAAAACTGCGTCAGCTAATATGCGAGCTAAGCTGAACTGAGTTAGCTTAGTTAATTGGCTAGTTGGCAGCGGTGGTATGGCAGCTGTATATCCTGCAAACGAATGAGCACGCGTTACCACCCGAGTGGCACAAAAACCGCGCATATGTGATGCGACGCAACGAGACGAATGTTTTATAGACGAGCCCAGGGAGGTTTGTTTATGAGCACGGAGGATGAGCGCTTGCGAGTGATTGCGTCGTTTACGGTCTTATCATCATTTCATAACTCAGGTATCTTTGTCTGAATGACGATTAACGTTGGGCTGAGGGCCTGTGGCATACTTTATTCAAAATGTTGAATTTTTGCATATATCGTTTTTCCTGTTAGTCAAATAAATTAAAAAGAATGCCGTGACGTGACGTATTGAAATAATGCTGTGACGTCTGACAGGGAAGAAAGGATGATGATGTGGGAATTTTGAAAGCGAGTTAATATCGCATATTTCTCGCAAAACGTTGGACACAGAGAGAAACGGACGAAACTGGAAATATCAATGCATAAATTGCATTCAGAAAATCAAAGGTCCATTGCTGGTTCCTGAATTCTGTAAAACAAATTCAACCTACTAAATGAACCTTAACAAATGTGAACTTTATAAAATCTTCTGTCAAGTAGTCACAATGTTGTAATCAGCGCATTCATTAGTAAGTATGAATTGCGAGATTAAAATTTCGTAAGTTTGAATTCCCTTCTTACACAAAATCCGAATGCAATTAGCTTGTACGTGTACTAAAACTAAAGAGTAATATAATGGCTAATTGAAATTCATCCAATGCCGCTCAACGAACATTACAAGCGTTTTATTATGATTACAGAATCCTTGCAATGCTTTCTTTTTACCCGACTGCGCAGTTCCTTTATGCCGCTCTAGAGCAAACGTAGGGCAGATTTTGAAGATTTTTACGTCAATCGATTTGCCTTAATCTGGCAAGCGTCACTAAATGTACATTCATGATAGTAATCAAAATTCAATATTTAAATTGATAAAATAAATATACGTCATATGATTCTTCTTGGTAGCGCAAGTGTCACCGGTTACATAAAAAAAAGGATGATTTTGGACGCCATATTATATCCAAATATTTTTCTTCTTCCACTTAACCCATCGCGTGGTGTATCAACATCGAGGGTTTTAAATGTAAATAAAAAAGAGGAATTAGAACAACTAAAAACCAGATGGCTGCTAAAAAAAACTGAAACGCAAAAAACAAGCACATTTTAAATTAAATAAAAGTTTGAATGAAGCACGAGGGACCCATTCCGTTTTATAATTTTGTATTAAAATTCTTATTTAATATACTACACAAACTGTGTATTTAATTTGATCTCTTTCCTTGAATTTTCCTGGATTATTTACATTAGTTTCCACTCTCGCAAGTCGAGTCGTTTCCTCTTCCAATAAAGGCACATTACCATAAATTCAAAACAGACCTATTTCAGGGCATAAAAGCCAGCCACAAAATATGATAACGCGGCGTTCCACCATTTACACAAAATAGACATATCACTAAAAGTGCCAAAATGGCTGACAATAAAGTGACGTGTGAAAAACAAAACGCGAACAAAAACCCACATTGTTACCGGCAACCGACGAAAATAATATGGGCATTATTCTGCACGTTCAGAAGGCTAACTCACAACAACCGAGTCAAATCGAATCAAATTCGATAAGATTTAGAAGCGCAGATGTCTGTGACTAAGCAAATGAAAATTTTAATGCTGTGTAAAACAGTCAGTCCAAATCGTGCGCCATTACGTACCAGCCGCCGCGGGAGACGCACTGGGCAGCCACCGCCCGCTCGCCGACCGTCCGTCTTATGACGACGGGCCGTGTCAACGGCGCGTTCGTGTTCCACGCGCGCCTCTAAGAGATATCAGCAAACAGGAAGGGGTCCAAGGGCCGATGCCTGCCGGGGCTGCGGGACTGTTCGAAAGAGATACCGTGGCCCCGAACACAAAGGGAAGAAACATGGATGAGTTTTAGTCAGTAAAAGTCTGACACTCCCTCCTGCTCCGCCCAGAGCGGGAGGAGTCATTTGATGATTTTCCATCCGAAAAAAAAAAAGTAAAGGGAGAGGGACTTATTATTGCGCTTTTTCACTGGTTCTACTGACCGTAACATTTGAATAGAATTGCTTCAAAGTCAGCATTTAGCTTTGATATTCTTATGCAAAGCGTATAGTACGGTCAATACTGAAGTCTTACCGGTACTTGCAGGTGTACTTCCACCAGTTGATCTTGAATTGCAGCAACGTGCTGCAATGTTCTATTCCGCACGAGAGACCGCGGACGCAAACTATTTAACGCAACGTGATCGTGCTTAAATCTCTGGATTATTTAAACCACAGACTGACGTCTGGGAGGAACTTTTATCTGAATGGCAATGTAGGATTATTCCATCAAGGGCCGACACCTCCACCAGTTCTTTCCATTCGTCCATGAGCGGCTGGCCAGGACCTGGCTGGAGGTGGACCCCTGTGTTGCCGAATTTCTCCCGCACATGGTAACTTTAAGAATAAATTATTAAAAAAAAAACAAATTAGCCGGCGCTTTTCTGGTGGTCGCTACTGTTGATTCTGGTTTTTCGCAGTTGATATACGATTAGAAAGCGCAGGCGCAGCGACACAACCCAAGTAACAATTAGCTAAGTAAAACAACTTAGATTGACACTCGGCAAGTTCCATCGACAGCGGGCGTCCAACTAAAAGGCTTTGTTGACTATTAAAGTTACTAGTTCCCAACTCAATTCTATCGACAGGACGTTTAGAAGCTTCAAGTTACATAGAATAATTATGGAGTTGGACGTCACGGTGGAGCACAAGATAGATTTGGAATGGGATATCTTTAGTAAGTTTAATAATTTTCATCAGTTCCACGTCTCATGGTATTCTTAATGGTACCTACTCTGCTGTATTCCGAGCGATGACATGAAAGTACCCCGCGCACCTTTTTATTTCTGTGGAAGAATCCTCATGGGAAACTTCAGCCTACTGAGAACAGACGATAATATCTGACTCCTACAGACTAAAACCCCACGGTTCCTAGTGTTACGCCGGCTGCTTTAATGTTACACTACTGAGCTGTGAAGAAGGTTCGAGAAACTTCTGCACCTTTCTCGAAGGACGGGTCGGAAAATCAATAGCCGTCAGGTTTGCCGGAGCAGTCAGTCTGATTTACAATACGAGAACAAAAGCTCCGTAGCCAACGTGGCTAACTGGCTAATCACTACACCAAAGCTATTTTCGTTTCAGCTCCTGCCCGAACGAGAGGAGATCATAGTTCTAATAACCACTTTCCTCTTTACCGTCACTAATAATAAAATAAAATAAATAATAAATAAATATCGCTGGACATTACACACACAGCGCCATCTAGGTGCCACACTAAGCAACGAGGCTTGTGTCGTGGACACCAGATAGTTGATAATACTACATAGATACTTTTTTGTTTGTAAATACATACTTATTATACATATAAACATCCATGACTCGGAAACAAATGTCCATGCTCATCACACAAACATTTGCTCCTACCGGGACTCGAACCCGGGACCCTAAGAACGTAAGGCACTAAAACAACATACAAGTTACTTCAAACACACTACCAATACTGTGCATGCGACACACAAAGAGGCGCGAGTGGCCACTCCGCCCGCTTAGCGTCCGCCGAGGCACGCACTTACGGCACCACGCCGCTGGGGAAATCACCGTGTCGTAGACAATATACTACAGGCTCATAACACCTCTTGTTTATTAACTTAAACCCTCACGTTGACAGGTACTGTGCACCTGACGCGGAATAAAAAATATTAATGGTTGGCAGAAAAACATTTGATTTAGGAGTTTAAAATGAGGGACTGTGCAGTAACGCCTGTGAGGATTTGCGCCTCCGCGGTCAAACTTACCAGGTAGACCGGGGCTTATCTCGTACAGAACAAGTATCTTAGATTTGTTTTAAAAGGTATCAGACTGATGTTCACATTCAACGTTTGAATCAAAGACACAAAGTGATGTAACAGTTCTAAGTTTTATTTCTGCCATAAAATAAGACAATTTTAACCTCCAAGCAGCAGTAAGAAACTTCCAATATAAACGGAGACCCCTCTCCATTTATAGTGCATTTTCCAAATAGTTTTCGTTTAGAGTGCCACGTTCCTCCTCCCAAAGCCTGTCCAGTCACTACTCTGTGGCCAGCCCCGGGGCGGAACGGCTGAACTTTGTATCGCAACAACTTGTACAATACACGCCGGGTACGAAGTTATCTCACTCTAAACACACTGCTATTGACTTCCCAACGAAATAGCACTAACTATTATAAAGGGACAAATTTACTTGTTTGTGCCATTTCGATTGGATTTTGGTGTGTTGTTTGTTTGGAAGAAACGCGTAGAATAGATGTCGTATGAAAGTCAGAGACAAACCATTTAAGCTCGATTTAAATTGAACATAGAATCCCGAATACTGCATTAAATGCAAAAAGTAACTAAAGGTATGGACAAAGGCCATAATCAAACGGCTTCGTCTGTACTCTGGAATTACCGTTTCCTCGGTAGAAAGACTTGCAGTGTACTATATTGAAGCCATTTAACGAGCAATCTCTCTCCAAAGAATCGCCAAAGAGCATTGGAACGGACATTTATTTAAACGAGCGTCCATTCGGGCGAATCTTTCTGATAAATCTTGATCACAGCTGTTATCTGGCAACACTGATTGCGCCTTTGAAGGCTCGCTTGCGGTGGAAAAGGGATTTACACCACAAGCGCGGCTCAATGACGACAGGAAGGGGGGGGAAAAATTCGTACAATGAGGTTACAGACGGATTTAATACAAAGTCATGTACGGCTTTAATCGGCATGACTTAGTAAAGAAGTCGTTTCTATTATTGGCAAACTTTTTTCCACTCTGACCTCGTTATACATTCAGTTTTTCACTAAACTTGTAAGGACATCTGACTGGTCATAAATCACCTCCACCGGCACCACCTGCCACACCCGACGATAGCAAAAAAGCCCTTCCCAACTTTAGCGAGAACGGTCTCCATCTTCTGTCCCAGATCGGCCAAGCAGATAACGTACAAGTCGATAAAATAACACGAGCGACGGACTAAGCTTCAACAAACTTCCCTTTGGCGAACCAATTAATTTAACCAAAGTTAAAATTCACGTCATTAAAATTTAGAGCGCTGCTAAAAGCCCTGAGTAGTTTATGTGCGCCTAGTTGACAATCCGATATGGCCCCGCACCACCGAGCGCCGCGCGCCGCAACGCTGCATCACTGCAAAACTGGCAGAGTGCACTAATAACACGAGGCGACAATTTCCGTGCGCTGCGCTCCGGGCGCAGATTACCTCCTTGGTAATTGGACTGGCTGCGCTGATAGGAAAGCGCTGGAAATGCTGTTAGTTACAATCACATGTGCACGCCGTTTATAATGTGTGTACATCGCTCAGGCTTCTGTACTCCTGGTACATAATCACACCCCTACATGCTACTCACAAGTACACACATTAGGGGGATGTAGACTCCTCATTAACTGTATCTTGTGGAGTGATTCACAGCGTACACAGCCTGTGAACGTTAAATGAGCACAATAAAAACTAAAAATTCAGTAGTAAGATAACAAATCATCGTTTTCAATAGAATTTGTCTGATGTGTTTGTTTTTGATGTTAAACCAACAGAAAGTTCAATGATAGTTAATCAAAATTGTTTACCAACTTACGTATGCATGTCTTACCTATATTTGTTGTGGGAATTCCCCTGACCTTGACATTTGGGAGACGGAGGCAAGAAAAATTACGTTAGCTTTCACTACGAAATAAAAACAAAGTAAATAGCCTCCTACGGCAGCAGCAAAGATTAAACATAATGTTGTCTTATGTAGTTACCTACTAAGCGAGCCACTTTGCTGGTTCTGTTAATGTTCTAAGGCCCACGGGTACTTTAATCATCACGATGGTTTCGAGAATATACAGCCTTACGATGGTACTAGCTTATGCCCGCGGCTTCGCCCGCGTGGTGTTCGGTAATGTCCCACGGGATCGCACTACCGGGATAAAAAGTACGTAAGTTTGTGTTAATCCAGGTTATAAACTATCTGTGTGCCTACTTTCAAGCAAATCCGGTCAGTGGTTTTTGCATGAAAGAGTAACAAACAAACATCCATCCCTCCATCCATCCTACCATCCTCACACACTTTCGCATTTCTATTATTAGTAGGACAACCAAACAAGGTACAGTAACCTCGTCTCAATGACGAACTGATGTATGAATGAGGGACGTCTTGGAAACCACCTCCGATCCTCGGCAGTCCTTTACCGTCGCAGGCACTCAAAAGTTTAAACAACTGACGACCAATAATGTCGGTCTGTAACACTCCATCTCAGAAAAATGCTCGCACGATGTCACGAACATCAACATAATCGTCGCAAGAACACCCGCTCTGGTGTGATAATAACTGTTAAAGCTACGAGCCGTGATGCTAGCACAATGTTGTTAATACGAATATCGGCGCGATTTACACCGTGTCGTAAACCTTTACGCAGAGTCGCGGATATCGGTCGCAGGGAGCGATAAGCAATTTATTGAGGATCGCCGCGTTATTGCTAAGTGTGAACCTATGTTCCACTGATTTACATTCAGCATTACATATAGTGGATTTATTGAGTTGTTCGCGAGTGCGTCACTGGAATTTAGCTTTGCTATTCGACTTGTTTAATAATGTTCTTAGTTATTGTAAGAAACTTGAATGTTGAGCAGTTTCTTGGCCGACATATACCTATATGTAGTAAGTCATACAATTGAAAAACAATTACAAATATGAATTGAATTCACGAACGATTAAAGCTAAGACAGACAATTTGCTTTTGATAAGCAATTTGCCTATCAAGTTTAATTGTCTGTAAATTCACAAGGAAATAAAAAAAAAATACATAAAGAACTATATACATATACACTGTACAATAAAAATGTTAGGACAGGCGCGCACTATGATTTTTTGTCGCGCGATAATTTTGACGCAAGAATGCAACGTATGAGTTTGTGCGGCAGTGCGCGCACATGCGAGTAATAAAAAGCAGCGATTTTAAAATTTTGATTTGTCACAATTTGCTGCGTTTGTTCGCGACGCGATTATCGCGAAAGTAAACTGCAGCGTATGGAATTGTATGGTCCCGCGCGCACTGTGACAGAATAATCGCAAACTCGGGCCGACCTGACCTAAATGAGGGTGACTGACAGCCTTTCTTCAGCTGAGATTGCATTTCACCATCCAGTAGTTTTGTATTCAATATGAGGTCCAACACTTCTCAGTAATCTGTCAAATGTTTGAATTTTCATTCTATAATAGCCAAAGAATTTTTTGGGATATAGCCGAAGATCATTGTGTTTCTTATAAAAAAAAACCCTTAATAAATCTATCCGCTGTAAAAGGATGAGTTCAGTATTGACAATTTTTTTTCTTTTTCTGCTTTCCCTCCGAAGTAGTAAATAGAGACAAGCAACTTGTACCGAATCCATGATGAGACTGAGCAATGACCACCGATTTTTTATCGCAGTGCGAGCACTGTACTTTCTGCGATATTTCACAGCGCGATTCTAAAATCGTGTCGCAAGAAGTAAAATCGTAGTGCGCGCCTGGCCTTATTCTGAATTTAACTGCGACAACTACAAACGCCTATTAACATCTGACATTTCACGTCAACATCCACTCACGGTACAAATAAAGCCGTATATTGAATTGTCAACTTTATGCTGGAACATGAAACCGTGCGTTTTTTCACCTTTATCGGTGTAGTGACGTCATAATTATACGTGTGACGAAATAAAGCCTCTCCCTGGCTCGTGAAGCGTTATACTCGAGCCAACAACGCGACTAACCTTTGTGGATAAATAGCTATAGCTATAATTAGGTGGGTGTGTTAAAGCGCGTTACTTTAGTAAATGCTACACCCGTTTGAACTGAGTTTATTTCATATTTTGAGAGGCAATAAGAAAGGAGGTCGTTGTTTAGTTGCGAACAACCGCATTTCGATACTGTATATTTTATACATTATATTGGCACTCTATCTCGCTTTCCAGAATATACTGCAACTGTACTTCAAGGTACTTAATCAACATTTGGAACGATTCAAACTTCACGCACGATGTAACCTGTCATATAAATAAGGGCCAGGGTAACAGACACGGCAGGCGGTGGATATTGAACGCGGTTCTTACTCAGCTAGATGAAGCAGTCGGGTGACAGATGACCGAGCGCTGCTACCGTATAATGGGACTGCCAGATTGCCCTCGCAGTGATAATCTCGCTACTGGTTGCTACGCATGTCTTATGACTTGTAGGGTACTACTAGGAACAGTAGAGGAAAATATAAGTGAAAGTAAATAAAGATTATTTAGGGTAAGGAAGCCGTAATTAGTATTGTATTTTATCGGCTTAATTACGGTAATTATGGTCCTATTTGGAAGCGGTCCTTCGGTCCAGAATTCAGATTCTGCAAATCTTTTCCGTTTTTCTGTCTTTAATCTATACTAATATTATAAAGCTGAAGAGTTTGTTTGTTTGTTTGAACGCGGTAATCTCAGGAACTACTGGTTCGAATTGAAAAAATATTTTTGTGTTGGTTAGCCTATTTATCGAGGAAGGCTATAGGCTATATATCATCACGCTACAACCAATAGGAGCGGAGCATCAATGACAAATGTTGCAAAAACGGGGAAAAATTATTCTCTTTGATAGCTTCCGTTGCGTGCGCTGCGTAAACGGTTAAAGTTGCACAAATATAATGTAGCAGGGAATTATTCCTCTTAAAAAGGTCTCAAAAAAAGTCCGCGACGGCACATGCTTATCTTTTAAGGTTGACTCACAATAACCATTTTTATGATTTTAAAATTTGGTCAAAATTAATGTTTAATTTGCGAAGGTGTTTTTACCGACATAGTATTAATCCTTATCAAAATAAATATGTTAGTCATCTTTAGCATTCAATTGTGACCAAAATTGCCCTTTACACTATTCAATTTAGATGAATATCTAAGGAGATATCACAGTTTTAAAATAACTCCGCATCAAAATAATGACCCGCGCGCGCTGCGAGGCGGGTGTTCATGTTGTTGGGAAAACCAATGTGATTAGATTCAATGCACAAATATTGTGGGGAACTTAGAGAAGGTTTTAGTTTTTGTTTCATGCTGTAATCAGTGCTCTCTATCAAAAGATTTATAAATTTAAAGTGTTCAAGAAGAACTTACCATCATTGTGTAAGATACATGCAACGACATCTATTGCACCAAAATGGTACTAATTAATAAAAATGTGCTCACAAGATAACTTTTAAATCGGGTCTGAGAGCAAAAAGTACTCTAGATTAGTCTACATGACGCTATAACCCTGTAGAGTGTGTGTTCGATCGCTTTACATGCATTATATTTTAACGGTTAAATTTCGTGCTCGATAGATGGCGCTATTAATTTCACTCCATTTTCTGAGTCGCGGTGTTAAGTTTTCCGTGAAAGAATGACCCTCGCCCGTGTCAAATGTCTGAAGCTTGGTTTATTAACCAACGAAACAAAAAGAGGAGGTTGTCAATTCGACGCGTCTATATTTTTTTATTTTATGTATGACCTGACCACGCATAACTTTTTACAGAGAAGTCCGATATACATGATCTTTTGTTTTTTAAATTGAGAAATCATGTTTGGGCTCATTTCCTGCACCTTGATGAGAACTTTAGATTTAGCTGGAGTATGACGTCATCGAAGGTCTGACGGTGGAGACGGAAGGCACTTGCAAGAGGTCCTCAAGAGTTTGCAGCAACAATAACGTGTTTGGGCTCAATTCATGCACCTTGATGAGAACTTTAGGCCTTGCTGAAGTATGACTGTCATCGACGGTCAAACGATAGAGACAAATGGCAGTTGCAAGCGGTCCTAAACAGTTTGCAGCAGGTATAATGTTATTGGGCTCATTTCATTCACTTTGATGAAAACTTTAAACCATACTGAGTTGTCAGTATGACTTTCATCGAATGTCTGACGATGGAGAAGGAAAGCAGTTGCAAGTGGTCCTCAAGAGTTTACAGCATCTATATCGTGTCTGGGCTCATTTCATGCACCTTGATGAGAACTTTAGACCTAGCTGGAGTATGACTGTCATCGAAGGTCTGACGATGGAGACGGAAAGTAGTTGCAAGAGGTCCTCAAGAGTTTACAGCATCTATATCGTGTTTCGGCTGATTTCATGCACCTTGATGAGAACTTTAGACCTGCCTGGAGTATGTCTATCATCAAAGGTCTGACGATGGAGACGGGAGGCAGTTGCAAGAGGTCCGCAACAGTTTACAGCAGTTTTATCGTGTCTCGGCCTATTTCAAGAACTTTGATGAGAACTTTCGTTCTAGCTGGTGTATGATTGTCATCGAGTGTCTAAAGATGAAGACGTAAGGCTGTCGAGGGTCGCGGGCCTGTGGACAGTGAGTAATGGGCTAGCTCGCCATCCGTCCGTCTTATGACGACAGGCCGTGGTGACGGCGTGTTCCACACGCGCCTCAAAGAGATGTCAGCAAACGGGAAGGGATCCGAGAGGAGCGAGGCCTGCCAGGGTTGCGGGACTGTTCGAAAGAGATACCGCGGCCCTGGAACGCAAAGGGCAACAGAAGAAACGTGGGTGGATTTTAGTCAGTACAAGTCTGACAATCCCTTCCGCTCCGTCCAGAGTGGGAGGGGTCATTTGATGATTATCCATCGGTAATAGTATATAATAGGGATTTACTCTTTTTGAGAGCTTCCGTTGTGCGTGAACGGTTAAAGTTACGCAATTATCATGTATGTCGGAATTGTCCCTCTTAAAAAGCTCTAAAAAAATATCCGCAATGGCCATATGTCTAACTTTTAAGGTTGACGCACACTCTCTCTAACCTCTCTTTCTTTTATGTACGCACGCACGCAGACGAAGTTGCGCGGGTCAGCTAGTAGATTATAAAGCGTAAAAGCTACCTTCACAAGTTCACATGTGACATGGTCAGTTCTAGCGTCATTTCAGTCTGAACTGCAAAGTCCGCACTGTGTGTGACTGTAACCGCCCGTGACAAGTTCAATGCGTCTACAAGGACCGTAGCCGTAGCATCCATGTCCTGAAGAGGATAATTTAAACTAATGGGATTGTTTTGTGTATGGAATGATGGGAACGCATCATTCCATACACTCTTTTGACATTCGCGGTCAGCGTTAGACTGAGCAGGCACAGCGTCGTCGGTTTCCTCTTACAACCTCAGTGATTCAATACATCTTAGGCGGAGAGACACTGCCACATGTCAACGTAAAACCAAATCATAGCCAACAAAGCCTTGTCTGCTGTAACCCAATAATACGGATCAAATACGATCAACTACTCCATTGTGTAATTACGTTAGTCACCGATCTCTCTCGGGAAATGGAATTATAAACAGGGCACAAAGCCTGGCGTGCTATGTACGCCTAGTACACACACACTATACGCCAGACCGCTAGTATTATGAGCGTGTTCTGTGGTTCCGTACGTCATGTGCATGACTAGGACACTGCCCGAATCTGAAATAACCCGACAATTGTATGTAACATTGCAAAGCAAGTTTCTCTTGCACTGTCTATAGTGTAATTTGATTCTTTTGATAAGAAAATAATTACTTTTGTCTTGTTTTAAAATAACTGATAATAGTCAAAATACGTTTATCGTGACGTGCGTTCTTTGTAAAATTGTAACATAAAATATTAAGTTATGATCATTTTCATTGTGCTTTCAAAGTAAAATACTAGGTCTGTGTAATGGAATTACAGCTATGAATCAGGATTTATTGGAAAGCATTTATCAGACTCATCCCGACTTTTATGTGCAATGTAGAAATGTTGAATTGACATGTTATTTATTACCAGTGCATGCTGCATAGTAAATGTAACGATGAAATAGTAAATAGAGCACGCGGGACATGGCTTAAAAGTACTACCTTAATAGCCTAAGAATTCAAGGGATGATGCGAGCCGTGGGTATTTGGTGTTCAAGTTTGATTTATTGGTAAACAAGATGGAGGAGTTAGCTCGCCAGGCGCCCTATGATCATTGTCCAACCTGTAAGTCATGACGTCATCAAATGGATGTCATTGTCAAGTCATTTGTTAAGTTCCCTGAGACATAACAGTGACGTACCACCCAAGGTACGAGTATCTCCTGGGCAGTTTCGGGGCTAATACCTCAGCACTGTCCTAGTAACCTACTCGTAGTCGTGTCGATAGTAAAGGGCGTCGTGTCCGCCGGGGCCGGCCGTCCTCATAAACTTCACCCTCTATAGTATAGCACAGTGTACACCATGTATACGTCACGTCAGGGTTGCCATATTGTTTGTTTCCGCAGCTCTCGAAAAGAATAATCAATCTTATTACGTTGTCTCTAGGTTGTAACGAGACGTTCCCTTCTCTTTTTAACCGAATTTCTTCAAAAAGGAGGCGGTTCTCAATTCGGTATGTTTGTTACCTCAGAACTCCGTCATTTGTAAACGGAATTGAAAAATTCTTTTTTTCATCTGAAAGGATATGCTTCCCGATTGGTCCCATATAAATTTCATCAAAATCGGTTTAGGAATTTGGTTCTTTTCCTCACGTTAATTGTCACATCACGCGACGTCGCGTGCTGGCGCTCTGATGTACATCACGCGACGTCGCGTGATACTTGCTAGTAAAATTTGACACACTTCCCGATTTCTGATTAAGCTGAAAAATGTGTTTATTACAAGACAATGCAATATTATGATGACATGGAGCTGGAAGGTGGCCATACGAACTCTGTAATAAAACGACGCAACGCCGTCGAGTTTGGACTCGTTTGATTTGTCTTGACAAGTACTGTAGTCCTAAATAGTAACCAGGGTCTGATGATGGAGCTGGAAGGTCACCATAGGAACTCCATTAAAACGACATAACCCCATCGAGTTTGCGTTCGTATAATTCATCTTGTCGAGTACTTTGTCTCTAGATGGTACCCAGGGTCTGGTGATGGAGCTGGAAGGTGGTCACAGGCAGTCCGTAATAAAATGACACAATCCCATCGAGTTTGGGCTCGTATGATTCGTCATGACGAGTACTTTGGTCCTAAATGGTATCCAGTGTCTGATGATGGAGCTGGACGGTGGCCCTAGGAACACCGTTATAAAACGACAAAACCTCATCGAGTTTGGGCTCGTATGATTCGTCTTGACGAGTACTTTAACTAACTTCTAGTTACAATGTAAAAACTAATTCATGACAAGAATTTGTGTGGTATACTACAGCTAAAAAGGGTAAAATAAAAAAAACTTACTGCGAAAACAAAACCGACTTCTAAACAAAACACTAAAAAAGTCTAAAATAACTTGACTTTCGGAAGTCGGTGGCAAAAAAGATACAAACAAAGACACCGACTTCCGAAATTCAAGTTATTTTAGACGTTTTTAGTGTTTTTTTAGAAGTCGGTTTTGTTTTCGCAGAAAGTTTTTTCTATCTAAAGGGTGTAACAAGACCCTTATCGAAGCCGAAAGGCACTTGTTCTCCCCGTCATTGCGATCATTTTTTTCTTCTAGACCATACCTGGGAACCTTCTAGTTACGGTGATATTGGGCGTCAAAGTCCCAACTTTTTCCAAGATTTTTTTGAAATACATATTTTGAATGTAAAATTTTTACTTTCAACACCCCCACGCACCATCGATAAGCACAATGTTTTGAGTCCGTTTCATTGAGTCCTACCGTAAAATGTGATTTTTCATCCCGAAAAGAAAAGTCGTTTCGTCGGATAATTATATCAATCACGTTACACACGTTGTCACGTTGTCACAGACGCAGCTAATATTATGAATTGTCACTTTTTGACCATTTTACGAATTGTGACTTGATTAATATTATTCAGCTCCAGTGGATGAAAATAACAGCGACCCAACATGTAGTCGCACTTTTAACTTTAGGAAATTTAAAAAAACACACTAAGCGCATATTGTGTTACTTTTATCCAAGCAGAACACACAAAACTGCTGATATTCTTTTCGTCCACAAAAAGAATATTGTAGGCTTAACGAACATAACCGGGCTAAGTAAAATTGAAGTACACCGAAAAGCAAACGTCATTTTAAACTGCCACAAATATAAAGTTAAAATATATGGATTCATATTTTTGCTTCCACAGATCCTCGCCGTCCATGTACTAGGGTTACATAAGAATATGAGAATGAATCATGTCGTGTGCCGAAGATCCGCTGCGAGGACTGTAGGCGGAAAATATTCTGAGTTCAATGAACTTTCCACAGATATCGTGGCGAGATTCCAGAATAAGGAAGTACTGCTCGGATAATATTATACTTTATGTGAACTGGCGCTCCTACAAACTAATTCCGAAGAAGGACAGATTGTCTGACCTGGGAACATACGGAGTGAGAGGGACACCGACGCGAAAACAATTACCACGTATTCAGTACCTCATTCTGTTGCTACGTTCTACAAAAGATGAAAAAAAAAAATGGTTTTCATCTGTTATTAAATTTCGGAAGTTTGGTTCGGTTATCGGTTTGATTTGACTTTGATTTAAAAAAAAAAACGGCTGTTCCATACATTTTGACCGTGTAGGTTTTGCATTTTTGTAGGTTTCGGCCGGTGCTAACGCTTTCTCTTTCACACCCGCTGGCTTGCATCTAGCTTCTCTCACTCTCTCCTAGCAAATTTTTAATACATGTGTAGGTAGTTATTTGGAGATATTGTACTGTATTTATTGTGGTAATTGGGCTTTGCCTCCCTTTCAATGAGAGGGAGCGGGCACTGGGAAACAGCAGACTGTTTTAATAACCGATTAAAATTTTCTATGTGGGGGTGCTCAGAATGATGTAAGTACTGAATACGTCGTGGTAACCGTTTTAACGTCGGTGTCCCTTCTATCCCGTATAACAGACGAGCCTACTTACACCACCAGTTCCAACGTACTAACAGATATGGTCACACGCAAAGGTCAGTTTTGATTGTTCTTACTGCTAATTAAAAGTTGAACCAGTTGTCCAAACGTGTTGTATTGTTTTGAAATAATATAATACACTTTACCTTTATATACTCCTATCATCCTAGTACGTCTGTTCACACTCAAACTGAAAGCATTTATTTAAATTAGACCATAACAGGCACTTTTGAATGTCAGTAGTAGTTGTAATGTAAGTAGTTAAAACGCTATTACAGTACATTAATTAATTGCACTTTATCAAAGAATGAATACCACATATAGTTATATCAGTAATCGGAATAGTAATAATGACGACAGTTATACCACAAATGCAGTGAGCGTGAGTGGTAAAATTAATACATAAATCTGTGGCGGTGCGCCTCGGCCCGGCGCGGCGGCTGGGCGGTCATTAGCGGTACGCAGTAACTGTCTCATTACAAGTAATATCGATCATTTTGATACCTGCACGCGTGTTATTGGGCATGACTACAATCCATTGCAGTTTTGTTTTGCTCGTGTCGTTTAATTGAGACAGAACGTGTTTTATAGTTTTAAATTGAAATCTGATAGCACAGCACATTTAAAAGTTCTATACCGTGTCGGCATCACCTCGTCTGCCTCGTTTTTACTAGCTGACCCCGATCAGAGGCGATGCCGTTACCGAGGTTGGTTTCACAGAAGAATCCCAAACCGCTTGAGTTGAGGTGATGCTGATCGCACGTAATGCTAAGAACAGCGCGTTGACTTTAAAAGTTGATCATATTATTCGATTTGATTTTAACTTTCTTAGCAGTAACATGTTTTTGCTTGACTTTTTGTAAGTAGTCGAAATGTAACTTCACTTAAATAACGATCAGGCCTGGCAACTGGCAAGGACTCACAACTTGGGTAATGTTTGTCCGGCTGTTTAGCGACGGAGCAATATTGACCGACCTTCACACTTAAGCACCACATTTCCGAAAAGTAAATACCACTCAACTCGTCAAGATTAAAATCTAGGCACCGACAGAAACTGACGAGTAGCTACTTATGTAATCGACTTAGGGCTTACGGCCAAATTGTTTGAACTCTTAAGTTTATTCCAAGTTTAGCGACCTATCAACCAACTCCTACCTTTTTCTTTCTTGAATTGGAAATTCCCATGAATGTCTTCGAAGTCTGTTAAGACTCGTACTGACTACAAGCACCAGCCCGGTGTCACCAGCCTTCTGTAGAGTGTATGTATACGGACCCTTCACGAAGCGGTCAACCAAGCATTGTTTCTATGTGTAAACTACAAAAATACGATAAACTTTATTCCGTCAGTCACAAATACGAATTTCAAAATACCGATTTTCATAATTCTGAATGGTTCAAAATTCCGAATATAACAACTCCGACTTATCATTACTCCTATTTTTATAATTCATAAATTTCAATATTCCTAACGTTTATAATTACTATTCTCAAAATACTAAGTTTCAATAGATCGAATAACAAAAAGTCCGAATTAATTATAATTCGAAACATCAAAAATACGAATTCCGATTATTAAAATACCGAATAATACAATTCCGAAATAAAAACGCTTAGCTTGCTCGCCTTCGTGCTTTAATAGTTACAGTTCTAACCTATCCAAACCCAAGTGATTAATCAATAATACAGGGGATTTGAAGCATACAAGCAAGCATGCAGCGTGCAAGCAGACATGCAGCATGCAAGCAGGCATGCAGCATGCAAGCAGACAAGCAGCAAGGAAGCAGGCATACAACATGCAGCAAGCATTTTTTCTGTCATGGCTCCGGCGCTGCGGGGTTTGGGCGGCCCCACGCGAGCTTATCGTCGTAGATGGTTTTAACGCACACCACCGCAGCTTCGGCTGCAGCCGGGGCGGCGAGCCTTCAAACCACCTGCTCCTCAGCTTGCGGGCCGCCCCACCCCTCCGTGCCTACGCGGGCTTAAATTACACTCTATGGTAGGGCAGACAAGACTGCGTGAAGTCGGTTTTGCAGCGATTCGTTTCTGTCACTAAATTTTGTAGCACAACATGTTGACTTTTTAAAAATATAAGTCAAATAATGCATACAGCAAAAAAGACGTCGGCCGATAGTTTTCGATAAAATGAAATTCGAACAAATAAAATTCGGAAAAGTAATTCAGAATCCTAATTTTAGTAGTTTATTCGAAGTATTGAAAATCGGAATGTCGCTTTTCGGAGCGAGAACCCTTCGAGCATTTGATTCTTCGAACGTATGAAAATCGGAAAACTAACAAATCGCATGTACGACTTTCGGTAAAATAAATTTCGTGATTTTTAGACATTATAATTCTTAGGTATTATGAAATTCGGACTTTTGAAAATCGGAACATCGAAATTAGGAATAAAATATTTCGGAGTATTTGGGTGTTCCTTGTTTATATCGAACTAAATAACTCTGCGAAAAATGATTGCTTACGACTTTTTTCTCTTTAAGTCTGAAAAATCATAGTCGGTAGCGCTCAATGTAACGATTGTGCTGTATTTAATAGTACAGGGGCCGTGGAGGTATTTAAAGTTGTTGTGTGATGAAGTTGGAACTTTGATCTTCAATATCTTCGTAACTAGGAGGTGGGAGGGCCCTACGTATGGTCAAGCTAAATAAACCGACCAAGTGGGAGTCGGACTCGCACACAAAGGGTTCCGTAGCACCAAACAACATAATAACAATATTTTCATAGTACACAAGTCAATTTACAATCAACAGCAAAACTAAATTTGTTTTTCATAGTACGTTAATAAAAAAACAAAGTTACTGCTGCATTTTTGTTGAAAGTTCTTTTACGGTCTACAATTTTTACGACTTTAGAAACGAATACCTCATCAACCAATGAGTTAAGAAAAAGCGGTAGCAGTGTAGCGGTTCATAGAAGACACCTGCTCGCCAAATTTCAACTGTGTGGTGCCAACAGTCTTGGAGTAAAAGACCTGTGACATACGGGCAGACGGACAGGACGAATCTATCTATAAGGGTTCCGTTTTTGTCGTTTGAAAATCAAGTCTCATTTCACGTGTTTCTATAATAGATTTTCGTGCGACTTCACAGAAAAATTATTAACTAAAACTAATTAAAATTATCACCAAGCGATTGCCTCGTCCATGTAGCAGTTAGTAGATTTAAAGTTCTTTTTTCGAGAACACGAAATCAAGATTGTTTTAAAAGTTTAATGTGTTGTTTAAAAATTTAAATCATGAAGCACAGAAAGCAGTTTGAGCCTTTAGGCCCGGACTTTACCGCAATGAGGATGAGAGGAAAATTCAGGCTGGCAACTCAGGCTGTAGATGAAATTTACACACATCCCTCGTTCCACTCCTCGCGCAAACCTGGTGGAAACGCTGCCTACGGAGGATAGTTATTAGTATAAGCTAGTGCTTATACCCGCCGCATCGCCCGCGTGTAGTTCGATAATTGTCCCACGAGATGATACTACCGGAATAATAAGTATAATTTGTGTTAATCCAGGTTATAAACTATCTATTTGCTAAATTTCATCCAAATCAGTGGTTCAGTGGTTTTAGGGCGAAAGAGTTAAAGTTTCGTGTGTATTATATTAAGTAAGATTTATCTATTCATCTTAACAAATAAGGACGAAGGCGGGTGACAGACGCGCATCAATCAGGCTACAGATTACAAATCGCACGCAACACGTCATTAGAGCCGCCACAACGCCAGTAATTGGGCTCGGCCGCACGACCACAGCGCCATTATCCGCTGAAACGTCCCGACTAGCTGTGACGACCCCACCAGTGTGCCGACATCCCTTACTTCCCTTACAAAATGTAAACATTATCATTAACACTAGAAACGGAATATTTATTCTATAACGGATGAACAGTAAACCATGTTTACTGTTGGATATTTGATTTGTAATAAAACTGCAGATTTTAGTGAAAATACGTCTGTTGCTTGTAATGTTCTCTTGTACAGTAAACCATAGATAATACACCATAGATGACATTTGACTGACAGATATGTTTGGAAATGGCCTCTGGGCCTTTATGCTATAAATATTAACTAAATGTTGTGTTGCCAACATATTGGCGGGGCAACTGAAAGATTAACTATCTAAGTTCTTATTATTAAAGTATACAAAAATCAAAACACCCTATTAATTCACTTAGACAATATAGGTAAAAAAGATACTAGTAATGACAACAAGGACACGAAACTAAAATTGTTATCTTATTAATATTAAACTAAATCAACATTAAACTAAATGAATATTAAACTAAATTAAATTAACTGCTTAGTAAACAATGTAGGTAGATAAATACATTTTTTTTTTGTTTATTAGACAAAACATTATCAATATTATTAACCAGCACCACTACATTCCAGCGGTAGAACACAAACTTTCATTACAGCTCTTTTATGTGTGTGGCCGTTTGCAGTTTTGACTTCAACTACTCTTACTTTGCCATCTTTACCTGGGTAAGTATTTATGATTCTGGCTAGGGGCCAGTATAGTGGTGACAAATTGTCATCCCTTAAGATCACCAATGCTCCTACCTTTATGTTAGGTTGAGTGTCTTGCCACTTAGGGCGAGATTGTAACAAATTTAAACAGTAAACCATGTTTACTGTTCATCCTTGATCATCGCGCTGAAATATCAGGAACTCAAAATCAACAGTAAACATGGTAAATATCTCGTTTCTAGTGTCAATGATAATGTTAGTCACCATGACAGTTTAAAATGTAAACATGCAGATACGACCCTACTCTTGTGACAAACGTTTTCTCAGAGCGGTACAAAATAAAATCAGTAAACCTAACCTACTCAAAGTATGAACCGTCAATAATGAAACTTTTCTCATTAGCGCAAGTTTTGGTTCCCATGTTTCAGATCAATCTGGTAAATAAACCCTTGTATGAACCTGTTAGCCCAGTATACAGGGTGTAACAGGACCCTCCACGTCGTGGACTCCACGATGCCGTCAACCAAGCATTATGTACATCAATCACTAAGTAACTATACGCAAAAATTATTCCTGGGAAACTCTTTTTTTTGGGGTGAAAAATCACGTTTTACGGTAGGACTCAAAGTAACGCACTCAAAACATTGTGGTGATGGATGGATTGAATAGTATGGGCGTTGTGGAGGTGTTTAAAGTAAAAATATTACATTAAAAATACGTATTAAAAAAAACAGTTATGATAAAGTTGGAACTTTGACCCCCAATATCTCCGTAACTAGAAGGGTCCCAGGTATGGTCTAGAACAAAAAAATATCGCAATGACGAGGGGAACAAGTGGTCTTCAGCTTCGTGAAGGGTCTTGTTACACACATTATAAAGAGGGTACAAAAAATACCAGTGTAAAAATTAAAATAGCAAAAACGTTCTGTATTTCAGGGCTTAAAACCTCGTAAAATGTAGATTTTAACGCGAACCACGCAGCCGTGACAGTGTTACTAAAAGTCAGCTATCATGAATATTTATCAAGGGATCACTTCCTCGAAATATGTTTAATAACTCAACTTAATTCAGTACTTCCGTGAATTCATATTATGTATACCACAGCCAGACTACTCAGAGTAAAGTTCAGCGTTTTCCTTTGCTTTCGATCGATATTAGCACATTTTCATTGTACTTTTCTCACAGAATATCACAACAACCATATCGCCCATACAATTAAGTGACGTAACACGAATCCGTTCAAACAAGTATTTCCAACATCTTGACGCAAACTGTCGCCGCTGAGGTCGCGTTGCTGTCACACCGACCGGCGACCCAACACTTCAGTACTTAAACTGTCTCAAATGTCCTACTGCAGAGTATTCAGCAAGTTTTCTTCATTTAAGCTATTCGAGAACGTTAAATAAAAGGCTACGAGCGTCAAAGTAAGTTTAAAGTTAACTTCAGGTTTTTGAAGAGAATCATTTTGTTTGAGAACCTGATATAATTTATTTCAAAGGAACGATTTAATTTGGGAGATCGGATTAGCGCGTTATTTCTAAAAATAGAATGAAATAAAGTCGATCGGATTTACGCATTTCGTCACGTCCCGTCAATTTGAAATATATCGTCTCGTCATGTCTCCTTATTTAATAACTAAACATGTGTGTGCATGGGTTCTATACAATTAATAAAATAATAACTTAACAAATCCAGAATGCATAGCCATAAGTATGTTAGTTAAGGAAAGGTCAGATCAGACAAACACAAAGAAACAGAAAACAACATTGTAAAGCACAAACGGACGTAGCTGGAAGTCTCACAATTTCACGACATCAAAATGTCAAGCAAACAATATAGCGTAAACGATAAAATGAGCCTCCCACCACTTAACCCTTCGGGTGTGTGCATACGGAACCGTCGGTCACAAACAGGGAATGCTCACAGAATTCTGTGCTTTTACAGCACAGAATTCTAACACTTCCGTCCCTTTACATATTAGAAATATCGCTATTTGTAAAAGCCAATCCTAATTTGTTTCCCCTTCTGATAAATAATACAGGTAGAAATAGACGTGAGAAGTACAGACTTTGGGCGCAATCACCCTCCGCCAAAACAGCATTTCTAAAAAAAAGTGTACTATGCATGGCCCCATTAATATACAATAAAATTCCTAATTCCCTTAAGATATTGAATATCAATTCATTCAAGAGAGAACTAAAAAAATTGCTTATTAGTAAGAGGTACTATAATGTTACGGAGTTTTTAAATGACAAATTTTGAATTTAGACTATTTAATATGTAAATTTTAGTATTAATAATTTTCATTGTTTTAATTATTCTTTTTTTTTGACTTTATATTTGTATAGACTGTAATTATGTAAGTACTTGAATTGATGAAATTTTGACTATTTGCAATTTTATTTCTTAATTTATAAATTCCAATTCAATATTATGTACGCCGAATACGGCAAAACATGTTGAACCAGGAATCTAAACTCGTTTCCATCCATATGTGCATATCTATGTATAATGTCACACATGTTTATACAAATAAATGCATCTAAATGCATCTGCATCTAAATGCATCTGCATCTAAATGCATCTTTATCTCACCCTCTCCACAACCCCTGCAGCTTCGAACGACAAATATTATAAATCAATGTACCGCCAACTATGCTGTTCAATATATTTGTTTCCGGTCAACTATTTGTTGCGACGGCGGTTGTATGTTATGAAACCAAATTCTATTAGTATTCAGTATTTTTCCGTGACTTTACATCCACAGTATTGACTGCTCAGTTTACAGTAGTAGTTCAACGACCCCTAGATCTCTGATTCAGCCAACAAGCAAATTGCTAAAAATAGAGAAGTAGCAAAAATAACTGTAGGGTTGTTATCAAAAGAGTTCCTCGCGGGTTCACGACCCCTACAGATTATTATATACTTATAATATTGTAATCCATAAGCGTCGCCGAAGTGTGAAGAGAGGGGGCCGAGCCCGAGGGGCGCCGCAGGTCTCCGGTTGTGTAGAGAGGAAATAACACTCATCACACACACCATTATTAGCTAATGAGTGACTCGACTACTTTTGTAAGAGGATTACGAAGAAAATGGGTGTCAGAAACAGAAAGCAAGTAAATTATTCCTATCGAAATAAGTGTGGGGGACCGCGATGTATGAGCGTTAGCAGCAGAAATGGAATAAATCACTTGAATGTTCAATTTATGTGATCTGTTGTGAAGAACAGCAACAACAAAATACAAAAGAGTGGACAGATTACCTTCTTTCTTTTACGAGCACTGCCCATCTTTCAATAAAGAACAACACAACAATAAAAAACTTAGCACAATAAAGCTCGCTCATAAAGAAACGCTTATTTAACATCAAAAGAAGATAAATAAAAAATCCCAGCATCCACTATTTTACAAACGTTTTTATAGTGTGCAAATCTTCGTGAAAGCATCCCGCAGCACATTGTAACCGAGCGCTCATTAACACAACGACTAGGAGTACATAGAACGAAGGCGCGCCACTCAAGTGCAACCTGCAAATACGCCTGGAACAAAAGCGCAGCGACGGCGACCTACAAAATTATTGGACGAATTTCATATTACAATACAATGGAATTTCGTGAGCCGGCGACTGTCTGCGTCTGTCTCGAGTCTGGACGACTGAACAAAACGTTTCGTATTCCGAATTGTGCGGTCGGAATTTTTTTCCACGACTATTGTTGAGCAGAAGAAAAATAGTGTGCAGCAAAAATATACCGATCATACTAACGTGAGTTCAGTTTTATGAAAAGACATTCAAAAGAATTTCAAGCAGACAAATAAATCCATTTCCCACATCCCATCTTGCCAGTGCTACGAACATACGTAGCACATAACGCCTACGCCGTAGTCGTACGTAGACGACGTAGCCGTAGGCACGTAGCGTCAAGAGCACCAGCTTCTCCCGTAAATGTTTGAATACCGTTGTATTTCTGCCATCCAATCCTTGAAATGGCACTAAAAAGTCACTGAAAAAGCGCTCCAGTTTAATGAGCTTACAAAAAGATCTCGAATTCTTTTTGTTGAGCATTTCTTTGACTTCCACTATGCTATACGGGCGGGCGATTAACTGTGTAAATATATTTCGGAGTGACAAGCACGACCTCTATTCTTGTTCTAAATTAGACCACTGAATTCGTCTAGTGTTTTAAGTAAACGTTGAATGTTTGTACTTACTAAACTTGTTTGATGTTAAAGTAAAACCTTTTAGGTTGGATTCTATTGTAATGGGCTATCGCGTGTGAATTCGCCGCTAGATTCAGATTACATAGAAAGTTCACGCGTTGCGTGCTTTTTTATTACGTATTTTTACTAATATTCACGATTCTGTTCAAGATCGCTATTCCTGATTAATTAAGACTTGAAGATTTTAAGGAGCAACTTAGGATCTTATTTGATAGTACTTGGAGGTAAAATGATTTTTAAATGTGTCATTCTTGCTAATTTCAGGGAGAATATTGTAAATAAATGTATCCGAAGTTTACACTATGTGTTTATATGTAATAAAATAAACTTTTAATGAAGTTATTGGTACTGTAAAGTATTAAATAAAATTATTGACATAACCTTACGCGACAGTGACGCCATCTGGTGAACTCAAAAACGATAAATGTAACCCAATGAGGGCTCATTGGGTTACATTTTGTGTGAAAGCGCTGACGTAGCGTTATAGCGCTCTTTTCATAATTAAATATGAAAACAGATAAACAATAACGTAAAGCATCGTATTGGAACCAAAAGATTTTCATTTAACTTTTACCCGTAAGTTTAATCATTTCTTACAAATGAAATATGAACGGGAATACTTACTTTCTAGATCAGGATAGGGAATTATTTTCTGTTATTATAACCTAGACACACATCATAAAGTATTGTTTTCTCAAGATACCCGCAGCGCGCAGCCCGCAGCCCGCGGGCTCAAGATTAAGTCAAATCCGCAGCCGCATATCTCTCTGGGTTGCTAAGTGATCCACACTTGCCGGGAGCGATTTATTTCATTTACAATTTATATCATTACAATTTTTTTTCGGGAGAGTGGTGGTTGGGTTTAAATAACGCTATCGCGTCAAATTCGCGAAACCTGCAGTTTACTGAGCCCGTCCATATTTTATATCGTAAATATAAAACATAAGGCAGCTTCCGGCCTGTACACAACTTTATTTTATTGGAGTAATTTTAGGCCCTGTAACAATATTGATACAACCGCAGCTATTATCAATAGCAACAATGAGTTATTAAAGTCTAGAAATCATGAAATAAAACGAATGAGTTTCAGTTTATCATGAATAGGAAACGCGTACTCTCCGTAGCAAAAACCTGCCAAAGTCTTCACATTTGAAGGAAAACTAAAGATGAACATTTTACAAATAAAGCTAAATTCTCATTATGGCAATTTAAATTCAGGATGGAAACGAAAACATCCTGTCAGTCCATTTAAGGGTAATGTAGCTACGGCACTCCCTTAAAATGAGATTCCTAAATCGCTATTGTTGGATCTCTCTCGTCGGGTAGACGATATCGTTTACGAATTATTAACAAACATAAAACAGCGTAAAAACATCTTTAAACCAGCGTTTACCTTGAGGTAACGGATATTAAACTCGCTTTGATTGAATAATCAACGCAATAATTCTCCGGCCGTCCTTCGTCTTATAATTAACGTTTCTCTTGTCAATCCTAATATAATATAATAAAATCTACCCTCGTTTGGCTAGTATTATATTTAGAGGAAGACCATTTCCAAGACGGAAAGATGACTTAAAGCTACTGGGGGAGGGATATGGCGGAGGAAACCTCAGCACCGTGAGGTATGGGCCTGGGTGAAGCCTATGTTAGAAAGCGAGAGCAAAGCAATCTGGACTTGATCCCTTTATCTGATGATGACCTTTATGCAAATAAATTTTAAAGATTGCTAATATAGGTTATTTGAATTAAATTTTTAGTAGTTAGGGTAGTTCGCAAAACTTTGTTCGTAATTCCTAGTGGATGAGTTGTTGTGATAGCGAGGCAGCACTCGAGGCGAGTAGTGCGGCCATGGCGTGGGCCGGACGTGTAGTGGTGACGCGAGCCGCCGATATCCAGTTAATTGAAGGACCATAGCCATGGCACTATGACAGTAATGACCGCCACTCGCCGACTCAATTACGCTACTCTCTTACATAGCTAATCGAGCTAGATAACAGTTCTATTTTTGTAAAATAAAACTATTATCTAGCTCGATACGACCGTTTATGTCGCAAAATATTTTGCGATTTCAAAAGGGAATTAAAACCTATAGGGTACTTCCCGTTGACCTAGAATTATGAAATTTGGGAAGAAGCAATGTCTTATAGCACTTGTAAAGATCTGAAAACCGTAAATATGTAGTGTAATAACAAAATACCTACAAGTTTGTAGATAACCGTCGCGTCGGTGCGCGAGCCCAACTCGCAGTCCGCCGGTTTTTCTTTTTCTTTAAAACATGTCGATTGTACCACCAAAGAATAATACTTTTTTACAAGACAAAGAAAACGTGCCACTTTTTCAAGATTGAATTTATCATTTTTATGTAATAAATTACTACCTACACAGTTAGAAGTTTATAAAGGGGGATCACTCACTGGACGCCTGAGGGTGGACATCGCAGACGAGAACAGAGAGCTTTGGAGGGAGGAAGGGGAGGCCTTTGCCCAGCAGTGGGACACAATGTAGGATGTCAAAAAACCTACTACCTTTTTTTTTTTTTTTTTTTTTTTACCGATGGGAAATCATCAAATAACCCCTCCCGCTCTGGGCTGAGCAGGAGGGAGTGTCAGACTTTTACTGACTAAAACCCATCCATGTTCCTTCTTTTGCCCTTTGTGTTCCAGGGCCGCGGTATCTCTTTCGAACAGTCCCGCAACCCTGGCAGGGGGCGTCATCGCAGACGAGAACAGAGAGCTTTGGAGGGAGGAAGGGGAGGCCTTTGCCCAGCAGTGGGACACAATGTAGGATGTCAAAAAACCTACTACCTAACTTTACGATAAAAAAATGCTATTTTCCGTATAACCATCCAACTTAATCCCTAACGAATCAAATCCTGTTATCATATGGAGAGCTCGCTATAAATTACCATTAGCACAAAACCCATAGTATTTAACTCATTGCAGTATAATCCTACCAACGTTTAAATGCAAGCGGAACAAGCGAAAAAAATAAAGATGGCGGAAAAAGGGTTGACGAGGCAAATTGGCACTGCGTTCATTAACCGATCTCTGCGGCTTTGTCGCCATCCCCTCACAGCGGGGCCCATCCGCTAAATAACATTTACGTGATACAATGCTTGTTCCGATTAAACGCCGGTGTCCGCTGAGCACACATGGAGAGCGATAAATATTTCACTACCGTCAATGTCGTCCGTCAGCAAGAAAATAGCGTTAGCGTTAATAGAGTAAAGTGGCTTCAGAGGTTATTAAATGATAGTCTGTGTCAAATATTAAGAGATACAAATAGTAGTTATAGTAGTAGTTGGTAGTTTCAAATAGTATTGCGTTAAATGTTTGTTAGTAGACTGCAGTAACTGTTTGCATATTTAAGTGTAATTAATGAATTAGGCACCGATTTAAATATTTTTTTTATTATATCACATAATGCTAAACACGCGGTGTTTATAAAACACAATTATTTTCCCAGCGCACGTTATAGAGCGAGTCGAGGCGGTACATGTTAACAGCTCTATTTCCACGCCGAAGAGGATTAGCCCTAAGCGCGCCAGAAACAGCCCAGCCTTGTATTTACGACAGTTCGCCGCTTATATAAAATATTCATTTAACGCGCGGGTTAGGGTTCGACGGGATACAGCCAATAACCACAAATAAAATTAATACTTTATGCCCAAATTGTACCGGACGCGTTAATGTCGCAGCGACCGCTATTAGCGTTATCTGCCGTCGACTATATTATGTTTGGTAATTGTTATATCAGAGGCAAAATTGTATACACAATTAAAAAAAGGCAACGTACAAAAAATAACGATTTGTTGACTTCTGCATACATTTCAATCATCAGATGAAATGCCCTGAAATCGTTGGCCCGACTCACCTTTGACTTTGAAGGGATTTTACTACACGATGTGCAGTAGCATCTGTACTTTGACAATACCGCGAGATAAATCTGCGTTGATTAGCCTATTAATTCTGTAAGTCAGAGTGGCAAAGATGGTAACGAATACGTATACTTGAAACTGTTCTTGAAACGAAATCGTATTAAATCATAGCGAAATATGATTCTTAAAAGGCCTCATAAAGAAGTACAAAATGATCAAAATTCATAGTCGAGACCTGAGCATTTTGGTACTAACTTCAATTAGTTATCTTCGGGAAAACTGTTATTAATCCGGACTAAGCGAAATTAAAACATATCCTGAAATACTAGAATTGAAATTACAAATTCAGAACCGAGAAAACGTTTTCGGAATTAACATTTTCGGTAAACTCGAAATACAAGGATATGTGCCGCCACTTTCGGCTCTCCTCAGTCCTCACCACCCAGCTGCACCATCACCAGCATCACATCAGCCTGGAATCCCCCACTGCTGGGTATAGGCCTCCCCTTTTTTCTGCCACACTTCCCGGTTCTGTGCGCCCCTTATCCAGGTGTTTCCCGGATAAGGGATTATCACCAACAAACTGCTGTTGCCATTAAGCTTAAATACAATATTTAATTATTTACACATCGTCGGTGTTGCTTAGCGTATATTTTCAACAATTTCAGACATATTGTTCTATACCACCGTCTACGGTCTCCCTGCGGTTTTTTAAAGTAGCTTTACGCCAGAATCTATACAAATATTTTCAGTTTTTGTCTATCTGTCTGTTTGTTCCGGCTAATCTCCGAAACAGTTCGACCGATTTTGACAGGACTTTTACTGGCAGATATCTGATGTTATGATGTGATGTTATAAAGCAAAAGTAGCCTATGTTAGGTCTAACATAGGCTACTTTTATTTTAGAAAATCATTCGGGTTCCGTGTAAATACATAAAAACCCTTAAAATTGGTAACGAAATTCTATCCAAAAAGGGAAGTCAAATATTTTTACAATAAGTTCACAACAGCTAGTTACAAAATATGTTTTTAGAAATCACGATTTGAACCCAACCAGGGTTATATCGAACAGAAGTAGAAAACTTATGCTACAAGTAAAACAGCAAAATCCTCGTTCCTCCGACTATTCGTTCAAGATTGGCGGTTGACACAAATTGCCCCCGGCGATTGGTTGGCATTGGCACGTTCGCACCAAATATAAAAAAGTTCCTCTCACCTCAACGTTTATTTTTTCTCAGCTAGTATATGTATGGAGGATCTTCTTTTGTTTTTCCGGATCATTGTGTTAAGATGTTCGATCCCGCGAAAATACGGTTTTTGTTGATGCTTTTCCGTCCTTGTAGATATAATTGGCGGCGTCAATATGTCGATATTATTGTGAAGTCACTTGCGAGGTGCAGCCGCCGTGTCCCCGATGCCCGCCCGGTATCGATCCCGCACACACGTGTCCACCGCCACACCACCACACCACCGCTGCGCTCATTTGCATAGCTGGCGCATGGTGTGTCTTCAATTGTATCCCTCGTCGACAGAACCTAGTCTACGTCAGTTAATAAGGGCTATTCATATTCAAATCATTCAAGTCAACCGCTCTAATTACGGAAGAGTATTGGCGTTTCTATTCATTTTTCCTTTCGTATTGTGTAACGTTTCAATACATTCAAGTAACTGTCTCAAATTTCATTAATTAAAGCGTTAAAATCAATAAGGAAGCCAAGATCAAATGACCGGAGAACCACCACATTTAAATTCGTAGACAGTTCATTCGTATCTGTTATTCGATCACAAAATTGGACAGTAATACGAGGATTTTACTATCGACTTTCCTCATTTCCTCTTTTTTTATTTTTTTGGAAACAAGTAGAGGCCGATTTAATTAAGGAGGTTTGAAGCTACGTGACCACAGAGTCTTGCCAAAAAGTTCAAACACGTAGACCGTAAACAAACCAATTATCCTAGCCGCTGTTTTTGGGGCTAGTGTTTCACGAGCCAAGGGACTGCGACCACACCCGCCCGTGCCCGCCACTGCCACATCAATCAATCGCTGACCACTGCTGTACAAACTGCGATACTGCGGCCACACTCGCCGCAGTCACGCCATAGCACTCAAGGCCACGTGGCAGATCGATTTCCACCTTTATGGCGTCTAAATAGTATATTTTATTGATACATTTGGATTGATATCTTGATAAATAATAGCGTTCTTTTTCGACACCTCAAGTGAAACAAAAAAATAAAAGTAGTTTGGAATGTTCAATCAAAAGTTTTTGTCCGCTTTTCAGATTCAGTCTGCTTTTATAGTGGTATACATGAAAAAAATTAAACTCGTACTTTAGAAAAGCACTGAAGGAGTAAAATCTTTGCAGATCAGCCTTAAAGTGCAAAACGGGGAAACTTACCTCGTTTAATCACTATTCACCAAATGGAGCACTTCAGACAACATTTTAAGGGCAGCACTTGTAAAACGCGGAGTAAGCAAGTTACCTCAGATTTCTCTGTAAAAAGTTTACCCTTTAAGAGACTAATTTAATCTTTGTGGGCTAAATTGAAGAATAAGTGCAGCTAATAAATATAATGAACGCTCTCGACAGCGTAATTAATGAGGCATCGCAGACGTCATATCGACCGCATGCCCCGCCATCCGCCACCAGACTATGCCCTGAACGATATGCTCACAGCCAGTCATAAGAGTTCCCGGAAAGAATTGCCCTTTTTACCGAAACGCTCAAATATGTATAAAGTGCTTTGAACCAATTTGGAGGGACTGTGTCTCGAAAATATTAAAGGACAGACCAATGTTGCTGTCCTGTTGTTCGTTTGTAAGTAAAATGATTGATTTTACAAATATTTCGGTCACCAACCCTCTCGCTTGAGTTACTGCGGGATTTTATTCAATTTGGAGACTTAGATCCAGAAATCTTAACTAATATTATAATTATGCGAAAGTAAGTTTGTTAGTTTGTTACCTTTTCACGTCTAAACCACTGAACCGATCGTCCTGAAAGGGGTTAGGGTAACTTTGTATGGACCAGTGGCATGATTTAATTTTTCGGCAGCCACTAATATGTATAATTGTTGCTAACGTATAGTGGAATATACAGGATGAATTTTCCAAGTGAGCGTGGATGGCCAAATCCGAAACTATGAGGAATAGCGAAAAATACTGAAAGGAGTCTTTGTCGTTTGGAAAAATCATCCTGTTATATCTCAGCTCCGATGTGTTTTGGAAATAAACGTTCATAGAAGAAAATGAATGTCTTATAATGTTCTGTCTAATGAAATAGTTTCCATTCGTGGCCGCAGACTTCAAAAGTCATGCCAGTTTTACCCAAACCCCATTTCCATATACGTTGTCAGGTGTACCGAAACGGACATAGTACCTTTCATCCCGAAAAAACAGAGGAAAACAACAACAACAACGTGATGGTGGAACAAGATGGTGCCAGTGGCACGTGTCTTTCAAGTTATGAGTGAATTATATTATTACAAGCAGAGTGCAACCCGAATTGATTGTCAAATTCTAAATCAATGCGAGCGAAGCCGCGGACAAAAGCTAGTGGACTATAATATTGTAAAATATCTAAGATTTGTGTACATGGGTCTTCGTTTTAAATAAACTACATATATGCTCTAATATGTTTTGAATATAAACAACCAGTGCTCGTTTTGTCCAAATAAAGCTGTACGTTTAAGAGGCTGTATTGTCAATACATTTTCCAGTATATTTGAGAGCAGCCCGCTCGTCCCGCGTGGCATGCGCCGCAGAGAGCCCATTACACGTCCAGACACTCCACTATCGGATATTGTTAATTAATGCATCGGAGAGAGCTTTTTTTTTGTGCGCATGTTTCTGCTTACATGCATTCATTGAGTTTTTTATCAGTGTTCTTTAAGGGTTTCGTGAAGTAACTTCATTAGGGTTTATTTTTATTTTCCATGGATATTGGCTGCTCTGATTAAGTATACACAGCTTGGGAGCTTAAAGGAAACTTGCCAAACGCCTAATGTCAATAAAAATAAGAACTATGCCCCCTTTTAAAGGGGTTAACCTGATCAATTCTTCGGATCGGATTCACTGGTCGCATAATTACAATGTTACGAGACTTTGATACATGACCAAAGGACCGGAATACCGGAAATAAGACGGCTTAGGCCACGAAGTCGATGACTTTGGAATCCAATGAAGACTCACTCCATTGTGGCAGAATTTTGATAATGTACTTGGAAAGTAGACCGCGATCGTACGTTGGCGAGTAGGTACATTTAAAGACTAGCATTGGAAGTAACTCACGGAAATGTTTAGAGCACTATAATAACTTTCATTTCTCTAGACTTGTGAAAGTTAAAAAAAGTTTGTAAAACGCGGGAGATCCTTAAATAATCCTTACTTTAAAAATGATATCACGAGATTCACAAAGAACTTCGGAATTTTAAAAAGTTTACCTAACATTCTTATTTAAGGTCCCCAAATGACTACTTATCTTGACATTCCTCGTGTTTTTTCAAGTTATTATTTTCTGAAAATGGTTCTTAGCGGAATTTCCTCGACTTATTTTGCCTCAGCTTGGGTCTTCTTGCTTGAAGGACCATACTGTAAGCTAATTAACAAGTTGCCGATTTTTTTTTCGTCCATGACAATCATTTAATTTTACCATGCTGTGGCTTTCAGAGCCCTTGGGGATATCACAATCTTACATTAGACATTTTACAACCGGACACATTTTAATATTTTAATTAGGTATTAAAAAAATTACTGATTAAATAATTTTTATCAGTAAATAAATACCAAAATCTGCTGCACTGCATTATTTTTTTGTTTTTGCGAATTTAATTTAATCAAATAACGTGGAGTAAGGTCTCGTCATTTTGGCAACTGTTAGTAATTAACAAACGATTTAAAACTTTTATATTAAATACACTAGCTGTTGCCCGCGGCTTCGCTCGCGTTTTGGTTGGAAATTATCCCACGGGCACGTTGTAAATATAGTCAATGGCACTCGGGGATAAGGTAGCTTCCAATTAGTAAAGGAATTTTCAATCGGTTCAGTAGATCTAGATTCTAGAGATTACCCCCTACAACCTCACAAACTTTACCTCTTTATAATATTAGTCTAAGAGAAGTATAGACTAGCTGTTGCCCGCAACCTTCGTTCGCGTGAAATTATTATAAAAATATATTAGTTCCCTTTTTGAAACAAATGAACTAAATCCGATTCAAAAAGGGAAGTAATATTTTTGACCAATTTCATGGGTTTTTTTTTTTTGCACGAAACCCTAACTCTTATTCTAAAAGTAGCCTACTCCTCCAATTGGCGGCGGCGACCCCTCGCGTCCGGCCCTGGTTCAATCCATGGTCCGGTGCGAGAGGGAATGAGACGCCGTCACCTCCTTCTGCGAAGCAGTCATGCTAGCGAAGGAGGTGGCGGGACGTGAGAGGGAGAGAAACTCACGTCTCAGCCGCCGCGGGAGACGCACCGGGCGTCGGGGGCCACGTGGTGGCCCCCGGCCACCGTAGGCGCGGGCCTGTGGCTGGTGAGCTATGGGCTAGCGCGCCATCCGTCCGTCTTATGACGACAGGCCGTGTCGACGGCGCGTACGTGTTCCACGCGCGCCTAAAAGAGAGTCAGCAAACAGGAAGGGGTCCGAAAGGACCGATGCCTGCCAGGGTTGCGGGACTGTTCGAAAGAGATACCGCGGCCCTGGAACACAAAGGGCAAAGGAAGGAACATGGATGGGTTTTAGTCAGTAAAAGTCTGACACTCCCTCCTGCTCAGCCCAGAGCGGGAGGAGTCATTTGACGAATTCCCCTCCGAAAAAAAAAGCCTACTCCTTATAAAGTCAGCTATCTGTCAGTAAAAGTCCCGTCAAAATAGGTCCAGCCGTTTCGGAGATTAGCCGGAACAAACAGACAGACAGACAAAAATTGAAAAAAAATAGTTTTTGTTACAAATGCTGTAGATGTTTTTATTTGCATTCAGTAAAAACCTGTTATTTTAATATTACAGACAGACACTTCAATTTTATTTAGTTGTAAGATTTATATTGGAAACGTTGCCAATTTTCGTACCTAAAAACTATTATATTTCAAGACTAGAACGTGTTACGGTAAGTTACAATGAGCTGGAAAACCGGTAAATTACTTCACACATTTGTTTTGGCTGACGAAGGCCACGCACGCGCTATTACTTTCATAAGACTGGTAACAATAACCTCGACGGGCATAAACAACGCTGTTGCCAGGTGCGTGCGCACGCGCAATGCACCGGCTGCGCTGCTCGCTGTATTGGGACAGGTAGCGCCACCTGTGAGTGAAATCGATCCGCGATTATACTTACACATTATCGAGTTTAATTTCATGGAGCACAAAGCGATTCAAGCGTAATTAACTCGAATAATAACATACAAAGTGCACCGTTTAACAATCCATTCGTTCAGCGCATTGGCTCTGACGTAGAAGAGTTTCTTCTCAGCTCCGTTGTTAAAGAATATCCAGTTCATAACATCATAAAGAAATGAATGTGCAAAAATTTTACAATAGATTTTTCGACAGGATTCGAGTTCGAATTCCTTTGCGTCTGCCGAATCTATTGAATTACAAACAGAAATATTGTGTTCCTTTCATAACTGATACTGTAGAAGTCGATGAAAGTTTCGGTTCGTTTTAGTGGAACGTGCTCAGTGCTGACATACAGATTTTTCGCTTACATAAGCACCGAGCTGGCATTGCAAAGGGTTGTTTCGATTAAATGCTTCGCGTTTTTTCAGAACAATTTTTGAATGGGATTAGTTTCAATTTGTTATTTTGAATATTTGTTTTGTAAACTGCTGTTAGAAGGGGAGACCTCAAGTCCTTACTTTAGGTCTGTAAAACTGTCTAAAGACTGCAAACTTAAACTTTACACTGTAAAAATGTAGACTTTGCTTGTAACAATGAAATCAGGTGTTGCTAATTCCTTGGTGGCACGGGTGGCACCATTGAGATTTAAGTATACGGGATGTTAGTGAACTTTTTGACTATGAAAGCAATTTCATTAATCCTTATCCCACATAATCGAAGATATAGAGGTGATTCACAATCGCCTACTCCTCAAACAACTCTCGAGATAAAGTAAATGAGACTACATAACTACCGTAAATTGATTTCTAAAGGGTATCTTAACATCTTCCTCGAATTAGATTAGAGCATTATCGTTTCGTTGCGTTTAAATAGACAGCGTAAAGGCCATTTGCTCATCAATATCTATTAAGATTCTGGGTGTTACAGCACGTTCACTAAGCATTCGTAACACAGAATTCTCAACTACCACCAGGCTTTTCATTTCCATCTCGCCGAACGTCTGGATCGCTGATAGATTGTGTAGTCTTACTTCTAGGCATTCTGTTTGCACGGTACTACTCGTAGGTGGATTGAACGAACAGAATTTTTCAATTTCCTGTCAGCTCTAGGGCGCGGGATCGACGTCGGCGGCGTTATTCAGAAAGTGACATTATTTCCACGCTGCTGGTGTGATTCATTCCGCGTGGAAGCACATTTTGTGGCTACCGCAAGTTTGGGAAAATTGCGTGTTGTTCCAAATTCATGTTTGGCGGTGATTTTTTTTTAACCAATTGTAGTCTTAGGGGTTTTGTAACAGTATTTTACTGTTGATGTCCCTCAAGGATCCCGAATTATGTTAAATAACAGATTATGTCAGTGTTAAAGTTTGTAGGTGCGCTCTGGTTCTGAAAGTTACTTCAACTCTGCATCATTTTAATTAGGAATTTAGCTGTACCACGTATTTTTAATCAGGCAAGTCTGCCGCCAGTTGTGTGCCGTGCTATTAACTCATTGAGATTACTTATATTCCGGGCTCGGGTCACATATAATTGGTTTTGAGCGACGCCATTCCGAGCGGAATTATTTCCGGAACACGCTAGTTCACCTCTGTGTCTAACCACCATTGATTACTCGTGTTACCGTAGGTATTACTGTCTGTTTTAAACGAGCCTTTGTGTGATTCGGTATTCATACGGTTATTGCACTTGTAAAGGATAAGGTTACATATTAAACGGTGTTTTACTGAGCGCTCGTTATCTCATCTGCGAAACCAAACAAGTGAGAAACCGGTAATAGAAACTAACCTTAAAACTAGTTTAACAGGATTATCAAGGTTGCTTAATAATACAATTAATGATTTTAAGGTGATTTTGCGGTTATGCCAGTTACAAAATAAAGAAACGGTATCGTCTCGATAGAACGATGTCCCCGAAGCCGCCAGACTGGTCGATGGAAAAAGCACTGGCTCTTGGCTGCATCAAACAAGGTCAAGTACGAACAGAGAAATTATGTCGCTACAATAAATTATAAAATGTTGTAACAAAAAGATGGCACTAATAGTTTTTCACGGATGTCTGGTATGGTTTTTAGTCTATTAGAGGTGTAATTGGGTTTGCGTGGGCATTTTTTACCCGACTACGGCGAAGCAAAAAGGATGTACTTTTAGTTTCTGCTGGTAAAGAAAGTTCGAAGTTTATTTTTTACTTCACTGCACCTTTTTTAACGTAAAAATCCCAAATACCAACAAGCACCTACAGTAAACGTGCCGCAACTTATGCCATACACGCTTAGAGAATGTCTTGCAGTTCTTTGTACGGAAACCTTATCGGCCCTTTTTCCTTTCCCCTCTTAAAATTGATCGATTAGATTGATCTTAAAAAGATTGTGGTTTACGCGAATGCTCAAAAAAAAACGCTCGCTCGTTTTTTATTAAAGTTTCATTGACTGTAGTAACAACCTTACAACCACTGTGTTCCTAGTTAAGGCAAGCCCATTGTAATCGATTGACTGAATTATGAAGCAGACAGGTAACAACGGATAGTTCATAGATTACTTAATCATGATAAAAATACACGTTCAGTGTGATATATGAATGACTGGTCGGTTTACCTCAACTAATAGCAAACAAAAAACATTAAATTAAATTCTCAGTATTGTTCTGCAATTTGCGCAATTATAGTACTGTAGGTATACCTACGCTGTGTAAAAACAATAAGACAGGTCTGTCTTTGAGGAAAATCGTACGTTCTATGTAGGTTATATGAATTACACAGATCAGTCTCAAATCTTCCCGGACGATACGAATCATATTATCTGCAGCCAGCCCTTTTCAAGATATTGACTTTCCACATGATCCACTACACTGAACTATTTTGGAGCTCATTCTAGGTATTGCCATCAACCTAGATAAACAGTCAAGTGGTTGCAACAGTGAATAGATACGATGATAAGGGCTGATTGGTATTTAAGCGGCTATCACCGCTCAAATACCAATCACAGAACTTACGAGGCGTGACCGTTGGAGGTAGCAGTTATACCGTGCATTTACGATAGAAACCGCAAGCGCAGTTTTATGCGCCGAGTCGTCACAAGTATTCGACCATCAAAATTTAATACAAAATGATTCACGTCAACGTCACTGAGATTTGGTGTTCGACGATAGAATCAAATTATTGATAATCGATAACATTATAAGGACATAAATTAGTATTTACCAAATAGATAAGTGCAAATGTACCTATAACGACCTTTTATTACACTTTGTCATTTTTACATCGATTGAATGACAACACGTAGACATTATGTTGCATACGAACGTACCTACAGAACATTGTTATAAAGCGATTCTTCGTATGCATTTGAAGGTAGGTATGTGCTGTGCATAATTTATTGCGTTGTGCATATTTCGTTTTTATATTATTTCTCTTACACTCCTTTGCAACTTCCCACTTTGTAGCCGCGTTTTAGAACTATATTATATGAAGTGATTTGTAATTGACAGATTCGCAGATGATGCGCATGATTGTAGGTATTGGTGCCAGTTCGATTCCTCGGCCGTATTTGCATAGTGAAGATTGCTACTAAGTTTAAATATTCCAAGGTGAAGCACGTCATTATTTTATGCATTAATTACCACAGAAAATGTTTAGACCCTATATGATCAACAATACGGCTTCATACGTAATGCACGCACTTGCCTTCTGGAGGCTCGCCGTGAAACTATGCTCGGCCGGCAGTAAAATATCAAAACAAACATAGATCGGTCGCCGGCCGCTGCCGCGAGCTGGCCGAGCGATCCTGCGATTCACGACCAAACGCGATCGATAAAAACAATGAAAATAGACGCGGCTCTCGATCGACTACACGCTACTGCATATTCGTTAGAATAATAAATAATCAGCATGAATGACATAGGTAATGCACAATTATTCGCTACACCAACGAGGTACGAATAAAAACTTCTAAATACAGAGTCTAATCCAATAACCTTTCTAAGACGAATCTAATAAGATTTCACGTTGATGCACTTAGGCAATTATAGTGCAACCGTGGAGGAAAGTGACGTGACGACTTACCAGATGCAGGACGGTGTTCACTACCTCCCGGTTGGTCACCTGTCCGACTTCAATCAGCCCGATAAGAACGGCGAATTTCAGGCTGTCGTTCGTCGTCATCCTGACCACCTCTTCAGGTCTCTTGATATCACTAAACGGCGGCGATTTTAAGTCCACCATGGTTTATTTTGTCACAATTCACTGATACACAATTTTAAAATCCACTCACGACCATAAAATTCAGGAAAACATTATTCCTTCGGCTCACATGATAACACACCAAAGTCGCATTCTGCCATTTTGGATTTTGAAGATGTTGCCATAACTGATTTCTAGACAGTACCCTTTCAATTCTACTAAAACGCCGGTCATATTTGAAATGGTAGAATGGTACTCCAATTTTTTTCTTTTACAAAATGGCGCTTATTAAAACATTGTTAGCCCAAGCATAGTGATATTTTCGAACAAAACAGATGCTAAAAACTTGCTAAGCAAAAGTAAAAAATGATATTTATAAAGTGGCCATTTTATTTTATTCACAAAAAAAACTACGTCATATTAACGTTTTGTCATTTATTTTGACAAAAACTTGGGATGGTCGATGGGTATTGGACAGCATTTTAACTTTCATATTTTTATATGGCAATAACTTCAGCTACAACCAAGGTGACCAACGTTAATAATACACCATAAAAATACGCTTGTGTTGCACATATAATGAGTTTTTGCTCTCAGTTTTCTAATCAGCAGGAAAAAACAACAAGGGCCTGAATGTTTAGTTCATTGATTGCATATAAGCATGAAAAACCAGGCAATGGATATTGATTTTTATTTTGCTCCACTGTGAAGTTAGATACAAATGCTGAGGGGAAGTGAAGTTAAGTTCACTTCATGTCACTTTGTTGAAATCAGTCAAAAAGTAAACATGGCGGCGATCGACGTTGAGCCTTTAAAAGTGAGTGAAATTATGTGCATTTCTGTTCAAACCTAATAATTCAGTGTATATCGTAGTACATTTTGTCAAAGTTAATATGAGCAACCTACCAATAAATAGTAAGAAGCTGTATATTCACATTTTAATAAAGAAAACTGAAGATAAGGGCGTTGCTCTTCCGACAAAAAATTGGAGATTGAATGCGTTGCTGTGTTTATCATCGATACAGAATAGTAAATACAACATTCCTTTTGACCGGTGAACAAACAACAAACATTACGTTTACGTTCGTCAATTACGTTTGATTCGCGAATGCGTCGGGTCGAATCACTTGGTTGTGTGAATTCGGTCAGTGTGCTGAGATAAGTAATGAATTCTAGATGGAGACGCTGATGCGCACCCTCAAGCTGTCGGGGCACGTCGGGTTCGACAGCCTGCCGGACCAGCTGGTGAACAAGAGCGTGCAAAACGGCTTCGTGTTCAACATCCTGTGCATAGGTGAGCACAATGACTAATTGTTGTAGTTGAGTTAATCACTAATCACCGTCACCCACCTACGTTATCGCTGGCATGGCTGGCGTGCGACCTCGCTCATTTACTATTGTTAATGTAGGTTCAATAATTAGTGAGTTGTACAGGAAAATTAATGGTTCAGTGTGAATCATGGGGGAAATATGATTTAACAATGTTATTCACCGTCTAGGTGAAACCGGGCTGGGTAAGTCAACCCTGATGGACTCGCTGTTCAACACCAACTTCGAGTCAGTCCCGAGTCCACACAACCTGCCCACTGTCAAGTTGAAGGCACACACATATGAGCTGCAGGAGAGTAGTGTAAGATTGAAGGTATGTTTCACTTCTATTTGAATATCTTATTTGACTGATAAATCTTTATTCAAAAATGTTCTAAGATTATCTTAATTTCTTAAGCAATATACATTGAAACAACTGGTATAGATACCACTAGAATAGAATAGAATAAACATTTATTCGCTAATGGACAGCAGCAACACAATAGAGCAGCACATACATAATATACATTACTAACAAACAGCTTAACAATTAATTAAAACAGCTCAACTGCGCTGAGCATGCCCATAACGAAAGGGTCACCTACTCAGCATATGCTGGGTGTAAAACACTCAGCGCCGGTTTTCAGTAGGCCGGGCTGGGATGAGGGTAGTAGGTAGTAAATAAATAACGTTATTCTATTAAATGGGCATTTCTAAGTGTGTAATAAATAAATAACATAAAATAAATATTTCTGACCCAGAGTCTAACATAATTATATCACTATTAATAGAACACGAAAATACCTGCCAAATAAATAAGAACCTATCCGAAAACGAAACACAGTTGATTGACATGACGCACTTCGGGCGGCCGATGCCGCATCGACCTATGCATTTATTAGTTGCAATACCGCCATGTCATTTAGTGAGAGTGAGACTACTGCCAAGTTAATAGGTATTATTTTATTGAGCTAAATAAAACAAAAAAAAAAAAAAAAAACTTCAGAGAAAGTGTACAGTGCCTGTAGACTAATAATACTGCGAGCATTGAGTTCAAAAACAAAAATTTGTTTTTACACTAGCTTATGCTTGCAGCTTTGCCTGCTTGGAGTTTAGTAACTGATCATACTACCTGGATATAAAATATCCCATGTGTTAATCAAGTTTATAAACTATGTGTTTGCCAAATTTAATGCAACACAAACTTTTGCATTTGTAATGTAAGTAAGATCGTTGATAATATTTAAAAAATGATCACTCAAAAAAATTATAACTAGCAGGCGATACCTCTAACATCAATTTTAAACTAATGAGGAAACTTAATGAATTGCTATTCAATTAAAAAGATCACAAATTGCAACAAATTCTTATTTGGCAGCTAACAATCTGTGACACTGTTGGATACGGTGACCAAGTGAACAAGGAGGACAGTTTCAAGGCTGTGGTGGACTACATAGATGCCCAGTTTGAAGCCTACCTGCAAGAGGAGCTCAAAATCAAGAGAGCATTGCCCACATACCATGACAGTCGGCTTCATGTCTGCCTTTACTTCATTTGTCCCACAGGTAAGTCAATCTATACTACCTAAAGCATCTATTTCAAATGGACCAGTTACAGACACTTTTGAATAGTGGAAACAAAAAGATGCATCTCCAGCCAGCATGCAGTCCAGCCACAGACATAATAACTGTAGTTGCCCATTCCAAAGCGTAGATCTCATGGAGAAGAATGGCCAAGAAACTCCATACTACACTTCTACTGCTTACTAGTATTCATTAGTAGTCTCGAAGTGTGTATACCACCAGCACATCCATCTCCTCTCACCTGTGTGCAAAATTTCATCCAAATCTGTTCAGTAGTTTTTGTTTCAAAGACTAACAAACATCCATCCACCTGTCCTATTTAACAAATTCCCCAAAGAAACTCATATCAGATTTTTGAAAAAGGTAGGGTAGACGTATGTACCTCGTTAAAGAATGCTGGTAACTAAATTGCTGCCCTGTATGATATTTAAAATTAAAACATCATTTTAAATATCGAATAAACTGTAATTTTACCATTTTTCTGTTTCCGTTTTTTGCTATTCAGCTAGGGGCTACCCGTAAAAAACGAAACCCTTATAGATTCGTCATGTCTGTCTGTCCGTCTGTCCGTGTATGTGACAGCCACTTTATTCCGAAACTATTAGGACTACACAGTTGAAACCATAGATGTATTAAACAAGGATATATGCCCGTTACACATGTCTTCTGTTTGCCCCTTCCACGCAGCAACTACTACACATAAAGTTCAGTAAAAGCAATAGATACGCAGTCGCGCAAACACTCGCATTACTTAAAACAGAACGTACTACACAATCAATTACAAAACTTAACCCATCAAACACAGCGTGTATATACCATGCATCGTACAACTTACCCACACAAAAACATCGGTCGCTATCGTTATGCTGTGCAAAAGCAATTTATTTTAATACCTACGCTAGTGATTGACTAAATCGAAAAGTTATCGAATGTTCATGTGTTCGAAAAATTGATCTGATCAACAAAGTAAATATGTAAATAGATTCCTACTGTAAGTGTGTTTTACGCAATTACTCAATAGGTGTGTTTTACATAATAGATTTTTGTTACAAAAAAAACCTAATTAGTAAAAAATTGTTAAATAAATGAAAACAAATAAATAGCATGAATATGTTGACTTATTTAAAGCAAAAGTCACTATTATATTATCTGAACCATGCCGATTACTATAACGCATTCTAAGCTTTAATGGAAGTAAAATACAAAACAAAAAACATAAAAAGTAAGGAAATAACACGAGGTTAAGGCATAATCTATACTAATATTATAAAGAGGTAAAATTTGTTTATAAGTTTGTATGTAGGTAGTAATCTCTGGATCTACTGAACCGATTTTAAAAATTATTTCACGAATAGGAAGCTACATTATACCGCGAGCGAAGCCGCGGGCAACAGCTAGTATATGATAATTCAAAGCCAAAAACAATAAGTCGTTGCTTACTACACAAAAATGGAAAACAAGATAAAAAGTTAACAATCATCTGGTAATCTACAAAGCCTACAATGTTCACACATTCACAAACAATCGGTAAAATATAATATACAAAGGTAAGAAAATATATTAAAATATAGTCCAAGATCCCAGGGCCACCAGACGTCACGTATTTTCTGACGAAGGAAATGTGGACGATTGAGTAGTGCTAGTATGTACTAAGAACCAGAAGCCATCGCAATCTGTCTCACTGAGTCTCATGCGCGTGGATAATGCCCTCGCGCTCCTACCCACAGAGGCATTAAAATTGCGTTTATGGGATGATTGGATTGAAAAAACTTTCAATCAAAATTAGTTTGGATAAGATTTGATGTTTAGTTTTTGAGACCTTTTCATTAAATTAAACTGCGGCAGTAACTTTGTTTTTCATTAACATAATATGAAAAACAAATTAAATTTAGCCATTAAATGTCTACCAATACAACATAATTATGAATGAGCCTTCAAAATATTTTTATTATATTGTTTGGTGCTACGGAACTGTGCTGTGAGCGTGTAAGTACGACTCGCACTTGGCCGATTTTGTCTTTCATTGTTTACCCAAACATTACATTGACAACTTTAATATTATTGTAAGTTGAATATTATATTTTATTAGAACATATTAAATCTAATAAGAAATAATATGAATCAAAGTTAATAACTATTATATTGATTGTGTCTGTGACTATACATTGCATTATTAAATGTTCAAGCTAGTTTGCATGTTATTAGGTATGTTTACTTGGAATCACAACTACCGCAGGCAGTGGTAGTTTTAAAGACAGATTTTTTTTTTCACAAGTTTTGATAAAAGCTAGTTTTAATGCTGAAAAGAAAATCTATTTCGACTAATTTACTATTGACTATTTGTGTTTTTCTATGTTAGTATAACAATAAAAAACTTTCACTACATATTGGTGTAGCGTTGACGTTTTTACGAGCTGTCCTTGAGGCGCGCGCCGGCCGAACAGTATGAACGTACGATGTATTCAGGGCGCGCGCGGCACACTATGTGCTGCCCTCGAATTCTGCATACTCCCCATAGAGTCGGTAACGGGACTCTTGTTACTAATACGCGAGATTCGATATACTATCTTAATTTTATTTAATTTCCTTTATTTAAGGATTTTTTTTTTTGTTGCCTTCCTCAATTTTTGTTGAGGTACAGGTTTACTTGTCATTTATGTATAAAGGATCCTATGCCTAATCATCCTAATAGCGAGATTTAATTCCAAAAATGTAGTTCCATTAAAATTATAATATGTCCACGCCACTAAAGCCGACGCTCTATCCACCTGTTTGTGTTTACCAAATTGACTTCGTTTGCATGCCCCAAATACAATTGACAATGTAGCACAAGATAAAGGAAGCACTTGGAATTCCTTGCCGCTGATTGTGTGTGTGGTACACAAACTGTTCGAATGTAAACAAGTCAAGTGAATCCGCGCGGGCGCACTCAGAGCCGCGCGGCGCTGCAACGCATGCGTGATACCGACACGTTACTCTACGCCTATTGTCGTCCACTTGTTCAGCTTGATGTTAACTAAACAGTACTCGACTGTTGACTAGATAATTTACTTTGATTAATTATCGGTACACCCATTATTTACTCTTGTCTATTTGTGTAAAAAAGGTACACAAATACACAGTTCAAATGCCAAACACTTGTGGCATTTGAACTGTGTGCTGAAGAATAATCGCCGTTTACTTACTGATGCCACCTATTTATCTACCTCTATCTTGCTCGTATTAGGTGTTAACTCTACAGAAGATATACCCTAACGCCTCAGCACAAAACCTTGTTGTATTATAGTTTTGGTAACAAACATTCAGACAGTTTTAACTTTCCACTACGCCTTGTATTGTGCAGGGAAATGGCTAACAGACGTCATACAAGGAGTGGTGATAACGGAAGTGTGTGCGTGTGGTCCGACGATACGCTACGGTGCGCCATTTCTCGGCATTGTCAACACAGCAGTTAGATTAGATTTCATTCTTATTTAGAACTAAAGAGAGTTGATAAATACTTAACTACGCAACAGCTTTAGTAGCTATCCAAATTAAAAACAGAGAACTAAATGGCCCTCACCAGGGTAATAGTGCAGCCTCAGCGACACGCAGCAGGGCAAATGCAAAGCAAGTGCAATTTATGACAGACTAGCTTATGCCCGCGGCTTGACCCGCGGAGTTCGGTAATTGTCCCACGGGATCATACTACCGGGATAAAAAGTGTAGTAAAGTATGTTAATCCAGGTTATAAACCACCCGTCCTCACACACCTGTGCGCCACATTTCATCCAAATCCAATCGTCCGTGAAAGAGTAACAAATATCCATCCATCCTCACAAACTTTCTCATTTATAATATTAGTAATAACATGTTTACTCAGACTATAATGGAATTGCCCCCAGAGCGTTGTTGGCATCTATGGGGTCGACATTTGTGCAGACGACGCCGCGTCGCGGATCGGCGTTATCCGTCTGATTGATTATAATTAAAATGATTTGCAGCAATCTGTTTCCTTCATTTCCAGGTCATGGTCTCAAGTCCATCGACCTGGTGTGCATGAAGAAGCTGGACACGAAGGTGAATATCATCCCCATCATCGCGAAGGCCGACACCATCTCCAAGACTGAACTGCAGAAGTTCAAGGTATGCTATCTATGAAATTCATTTGTAAGCCGATACTGTTCAGCTGCTGGGCCTTCCATAAATCCTTCCAGGAATTAATTTACCCAGGACGGCCTAGATGCGCTAAAGCTAAATTAAAGCATAATGTTCCTGTGAACCCAGTTCATTACTAAAATATTCTGTAAATTCTTCAAGACATGTGTCACCTGTGCGGGCGCCTGGGATTTTAAAATATGTGCTTACTATGCAGACAGTGCTTCTGATTATTCCGATTAGCGTCACTGGATTCTGAACCTGTTCCTTTTCATTTTTACTATTCTCTCCGATATGGCTTTGCTGGCGCAGTCGGCTCTATTTTTATCTTCTATTATATTTATGAAAGAGTAAATATTGCTTATATGCGTCTTTTCCCTGTTTACCTTGCAGTGCAATATTCATACCATCATGGTCAGAAGTACAAGGTAGCCCCAGAGGATCTTTTGTGTATATTTACGTCTGACATATGACTATGTAATTCATGTCAGTACTGTCCAGTGATTTATATTTTTGTACTATGACTCGGTAGTATGCTCGTAAATTACTATTTCAATATTTTACTCAGGTCATAACTTTCTCTACTCTATTTAAATAGGTAAGGACAAAAATAAATAATACGTTTTGCAGAAGTTTTATCAGTGGGTAGTATCGCATCGTTGAGTTACTACGCATCATATTAGGAAGTATAATCGTAATCTACTTCCCTTACTCCACTTTCACTACATTGCCAGCTATTTGTTCTCATTTGATATTGTAAATTCCTATAAGTAATTTTTTGTAATTATGTTGTGGCGGCTAAGTAGTTATCAGTCTACAAGTAGAATTTTACGCTTTAACGAGACTCACAATCCTTTGAATTTCGTCAAATGATAATTGTTCCTTCTGTTCCAGTCTAAAATAATGCAAGAGCTGCAAGCGAACTCTGTGGAAATCTACCAGTTCCCGGTAGACGACGAGTCGGTGACGGAGGTGAACAGCGTGATGAACTCGCACATCCCATTCGCCGTGGTGGGCTCCACCGACTTCGTCAAGATCGGCAACAAGACCGTGCGCGCCAGGCAGTACCCCTGGGGGACTGTGCAAGGTAAGGACTTCACTAACGCATTCACGAGAATTACTCGTCACTATGTTATCCGCTCTATGACGGCAATGACCTCCATAGAACACCGTATATGATGTAGATTAGATGCGTTTTTTCTTTCATCAAGAATAGTGACCAGACTAACTAGGGTGCCCCATGTACTACGTTTTGTTCTACATTACTAAGTTGAGTCAGAAGTGAATCTCATAATAATTCTTTGTGCCTTTTTATTTCTCAATCAAATTAATGAGACCATATCGTTAATAGGTGCGTACATTGCGTATTTATGATGTAAAAAAAAACACCTGTACCAACAGCATAAGTGTCATTAAAGTTAAAGATAGCGCAACGCATAGTTTTCACGTATTGTTTCTATATTAAACCGATAACTTTTCGTATTCCAGTTGAGAACGAGTCGCACTGCGACTTCGTGAAGCTGCGCGAGATGCTGATCCGCACGAACATGGAGGACCTGCGCGAGAAGACGCACGCGCGCCACTACGAGCTGTACCGGCGCCGCCGCCTGCAGCAGATGGGCTTCACCGATGTAGACGCTGATAACAAGCCCGTATGTACCCATCGCATAAGCACAGCATAACTAGACTGTAATGTTCTCACTGCTGGGACACAAGCCTCTTCTCTATCAATGGGCTGTAATTAGGGCTTGCAGAACCGATACCTACTGGCTGTAATCCACCACACAGGCCCAGTGCGGGTCGGTAAATGTTATTTTCCGTAATTGCGATATTTTTTTTTGTTCTGGACTATATCTGGGAACCTTCTAGTTATGGAGATATTGAGGGTCACAATTCCAACTTTATCACACTTTTTGTAAATACTAGTTTTAAATGTTATAACTTTACATTAAATACCTCCATGTCTCCTGTATATTCAATGCATCCATCAGCACAACGTTTTGAGTGCGTTGCAATGGGCTTTAACGTAAACCGTGATTCTTCACACCAAAAAAAAAAAGTAGTTTCCCAGCAATAATTTAGGCGCAGTAGTTACGTATTAGTTTAATGTACAGAATGCTTTGTTGACGGCTTCATGAAGGGTCCGTATATTCCCTGTATTTTCGAATGTTTCGCTCCAGCACGTGCACGTGCACGTGGCGCTGTCCTCACGATGTTTTCGTTCCGTTCAGTTTTGAAAGCAATGGTGATGAAATTAAAAATGTATACAAACGAACGAACAGATCTGGGTTCGAATATATAAACCGCTACCAGTGCGCCAGTCCTGCCAGCTCTGGTCTCAAGGCATGTCCCTATGTATGTCTATGTCCAGCCCATGTTATAACTAAGATGACATGTAGGCGATCACTAGACGCCTCATAGTGCAGCGGCTTGTAACCAATGAACCTACCACATAATAAGTCAGATATTCACGTCAGGTTCCTGGACGCTGTTATCGAATCAGAGCACACCAAGTCGTGAATTCCATATGGAAGAGCTTTTGTAAAAAAATCCCCATGCTTACTTTTTCGCTCATATTAATATGCTCCGGCTGGTATGACACCGCGATATGCCCAGCTCGTCTTATTGTTGCATGTAATGTCTATATTTTTTATTACCTTGCAGGTGTCGTTCCAACAAACGTTCGAGCAGAAGCGCAGCGCGCACTTGGCGGAGTTGCAGCAGAAGGAGGACGAGATGCGGCAGATGTTCGTGCAGAGGGTCAAGGAGAAGGAGGCCGAACTCAAGGAGGCCGAGAAAGAGGTGCGTACTTGAACTATAATATCATACTGCCGGAAGACGTACATTGGACATAATATAGTACTGCATGGTTCTTTTGGCGCGTGGCTTAAGTCAAACTAACGTCACGAATTTTCGTCAATCCTAAAAAGATATTTGTAGCTCTGTCAGTCTCCAACATCACAAAGGCTAACATAAGAACCCGTTTTTTGACGATTATATCGTCATTCCTACACAGCTTCATTTTGTGAGACAGAGAAAAATGGAGATTTCAACATGCTTTATGTAAATATTTCACCGGAGCGACTGTACTGGCTTACGTTCGACCTACAAAACACTGAAAGTACTTTGGACTAGACAGGTTGTTAAGTAATTTATGATGTTCTTTGTTAAAACATACTTGACATGCGATACGGGCTAAATGATTATAGCTATTAGGATGTCCTCAGTTTAGGAACTAAGCTACCATAATTTGACACCTCTCAGATAATTTTACAAAACTTTAAGTAATCTTTTAATGAATTTACTAATGTTCTAATGATCTAATAATTTGATGTTATTTTAACCGTTTACGTTATGCCTATAAATAATGTATTTCCACAGTACTGATGATTCGTCACTGCCTATTATTGTTATCATGTCGCTGATTGTGCTTGCTCAGCTCAGTAAATAATGACTCCGATTACCATTCGTTACCATTTGCCTTCACTATCAAAACGTTATTTACAGTTACACGCGAAATTCGACAAACTGAAAAAAGACCACACGGACGAGAAGAAGCGCCTGGAGGAGCTGCGCAAGAAGATCGAGGACGACGCCATCGAGTTCAACCGGCGCAAGCAGCAGTCGGCGCAGGCGCACCACACGCTCACGCTCGGCAAGAGCAAGAAGAAGTAACAGCTGCACAGCCCGCGCGCGCGATATGCAACCTTGTACTGTACCCTGCTCTACACTTAGGGAACTTGATTGATTCCAAAATTGACATTGTTCGTGTATTCTTTCAACTGTCATTCTTTGACAGTCGTTTGAATTAGAATTTACGGAGTCTGTCAATCTGCCTAACTATTAAGTTCCGTGACGGTACAATTTCACAATATTCATAATGACACTACTATTTAAAATAAGTGGATAGTCAGTTGTTAATAAGACTATATCAGCAGATAAAATGAATTGTCCTTTCAAACAGCATTGCTCAGTAATTGTGTGACAGCGTGGAGTGAAGATTTTTACATTTTATCGCGTGAAATGTAAATTTTAATAACTCAGTACTCATATGTTTCTTCATTGACTTTATCAAAGATTATATTTAAGATTTTTAAGATCTCGCTCGCAATGTTGCCAGCTTTCAAGTTGCATATCGTGTCATCGTTACAACAATAATTTTAAAAGTTAAAATCGTACGGAAATCACTCGAAGGTCACTTTGACTTAGTTTTTATTTACGCGCACATGGTAATCTTCTCTTTTTATTTATCTCTTTTATAAAATACTTTCTCCATGTAAAGTAATACACTGTAATGATTAATTTATAATAATGATTAATTTATAACCCACGCGCAAATTGACATGCAATGTAGATAAGTAATAGCCGACTGCTTTGATTGGTATGTCGTTTTTAAATACTTACTGTATTTTACCAAAAAGTAAAAACCAGATTATGATTAATTGAAAATGTCTAAATCATGAAAGAATGCACTGTTATTCGTAACACGTAAGTTTTAAATCAAGTCTCAATCGGCGCATGGAATCCTGATGACATATTCATCGCTAGTTTTAAAATAAGTAAGGTATATTTAAGTTTAATTGGCCAAATGATCTAATCACTTACGCGGAGTGACTTTACCAAAATGTATTAAATGAGAAACTATTATTACTTTTATTTACAAGTTGTAGATGTAGTACTACGGGATACTCGAATATGACGGAACTTTGTTTTGCTGCCGTTTATACAAGTAGGCAATTACAACAACATGTTTTATAGGTTTTTCAACTTGTTTGCTTGACTTTATTTGATTCATTTAGTAATATTGTGTGATTGAAAAACCAAAGTTTTGAATGAATGTGAGTTTTTCTTTTTTTTCTGCTGACACAGCATATTCGAGTATTCAGACACGCGTAGTGTTTAGTTTTTATATAATAATAATAAACATAGTTATGTTTATATAGTTTATTATGTACGGACGTAACATCGCGTGTAAAGAATTGCCTATTTACCGTAGAATAAGAAATAGCTAGAGACGTAATAAATTATATTTACTGCCTGTTAACGATACGCACGCACTAGACGTTATTCAGATTAAACCACCTTGATCCGTACTTGTCATTTAGGATGCAGAGACACTTTAAAATAAACAACGACTACAATGCTTCCTGAATACTGTAAAAAAGTATACTTGAAATGATAGCTCTTATATAAATATAAATGAACCAGTGACCCGCCCCAGCTTCGCACGGGTGCATGTTATATATATAAACCTTCCTCTTGAATCACTATCTTTTAAAAAGAACTGCATCAAAATCCGTTGCGTAGTTTTAAAGACCTAAGCATACATACGGACAGACAGCGGGAAGCGACTTTGTTTTATACTATGTAGTGATATTATAATAGCAGGCTCCAGATAAGCGAATATATAAAATGAACTAATCTCATGGCATTTATTCAGTCATTCCTACTTTAAATTAATTTTATACTTACTTTTGAATTATTTTGTATTACCTGATTGGGGTATTTAATAAATAAAGTTTAAAATCGTAATGTATGTTTATTATTGTACAATCCATTTAGATATAACACAAACAAAGGGTGAGGGGGGGCAACTACCTCTTCTTATAGGTGTATTATTTTATTTTCCTGTTCTCTGGGAAAGAGACTGAGCTATGCAGTTCCTATAGCTACCTCTCCGACTCGGAAGTATAATTTGCTGTAGACCCCCTGGTCGCCATACACACCAGTAGCTACCTGTATGTACCTCCGGGCGCGGAGGTGAAGAAGCTCGGCTGATGTCAGTGAAACGACCTGACTCATCTAGTCGAATTCATAATGTAATGTTGCTATCTATACAATTTATCAATAGTAATTTCTTGCAACTCCCATATAGTAAACAATACAATCATAAAACTTAAAAAATGACTAGAATTCAGTGGGCAAACTATAACTATTTGTCGGAGACGGTCATTGGTACGGGCTTAAAATGAATCACAAGTGCGCGGTGGTGACATCACGCGATCTACTTACAAATCTACCCACACCACAGCGCCACTTGTCACAGAGCCCTGTTGGTCACAAACTCTGAGTCAGGACGACAGTGTCTGATCGCGGCCGAGTTAAGACCTCTTGGAACTGTACCCGATTCATTGTGCCCCGTGTTATTTTGCTAAGTTGTAATCTCAAGTAATTCGTTAGTTTTGCTAGAAACAATGTATCGCTCTGTGTCTTTTCATAGCACGAAACCCATCGTCTGCCCACATGATGTAGAAGGCTAGCGGAATAAATCCTGACACTCCGACATATTTATTAATAAGTGGTATCATTAATTGAATGCAATGTGTAGCAGTTTAGCTCGCCACACATGTGAACTTTTAATGTTGAGCTTATCGTTACTTACATAATAATATTTCTACTAAACACACCCATAAGTTCTATGCACACTTACTGGTTACCATTATTATCAACACGTTAACGTCCACTGCTGCACACAATGTTTATTTTGCAGGATTTGGTTGCAAAGAACTCATCATTATATCAACATATACAAGGTTAAATTAAATTAGCTAACGGAACTCCGCTTACGTGATGATTACAGATATCAAAACACGATAAAACAATGAAGAAGTATTTTTCGGTCGGTGTCAACAATCGCAGGAATTTTGTTTTATCGTGTCTAGATCTTGATACCAATCAAGTCTGTCGAGTTTCGCTAGCTAATTCGACCATGAATATTCCAGCGACTTCTCGCTAAACTGATTACACAAGTGAGATGGTGAAGGGCCTGGGCAGCTCGTAGCACATGGGCTTGTACATCTTGTTGTAGTAGGTGTAGCGGCGCTTGTGCGGCGTCACCGACGAGCGCACCGGCACTCGCGCGGGGCCCGCTGCCGCCGCCAGCCGCCGGCACTGCGGACGAGGGCACAGTAACAGCTGTAAGGGTTGATCTTCAAGGTAACGCAACGCTTGCTAAGAAAGGTCCGTCGCCGAGTGACCAACCATTACGTACCAAATATTCTCCGTGTCGCGGAAAACACGTCATTCTTTTGGTCCCGACTATCATACGTGGATCTTTGATAATTGTTATGTATGAGTCAGAAGACCGAAATTCTATCATCCATTTTATCAAGGGTTTCGTGTTACCTAGTAACAGTTGTGAAAGTCAGAAAGGCGGTCACTCCATGTAAATTACGGTACTGCATCCATTAGACTGGAAGCTGACCTAGCCGGACGACGAGACCGACCCCGCCGACCTATATTTGGCATTTTGATTAGAATCTAGCAACTAAAAACTTCGTTGGCTTTTTCGACACAGTTATTTTAGCTGGGCGAACAAGTTTATTACTTTTAAAAAAACAACCAACAGCTACTTACGAAGCGCTAAGATCAACAGTACGGTGTAGTAGTACGCATACGCAGTGATGTAGTGCGCGGATGAAAGTGCACAAATAAAACAACTACGTTATTGAATATCAAAAAGTTTATTATCAACCATACATAATTAACGTTGGCACAGTATTGCAGATAGGTAGGTTGGCAGTAACATGTATATCACCTGTGTATATGTATAATTGCATATGCTAAGCTCTGATTATAATATTATCATTCAAACTTCTTACCCAGTCTAATACTAATCTAGTGATGTCAATAGGACTAATAAAAGTTATCATTTATTGCAGTGTAGTGTTAATTTACTTGTTCGGGCGCACTGTAAGATATGCGTTTGACCCCACTTTAAAAGGTGGAAGTTCCCAACATGTTTCACTTACTGCTTTAGTCTTTCTGTAAATACCAGCGTTGTCTCTCGCTCATTGTGGACCATCAATTAATTATATCGTTATGCTGTGTCCCATTCATTTACATTCGTACAAGATATTCTTAAATAATCTGTGCTTCGTGTTAGAATCCATCATTTTGATACAGCATAACATGGAAGACTATTGACCCCCGAGACCTATCTAATGTCCTATATCTAAAGTCCACACGATGCGCTCTCATAAGGAATGAACACGGACCCCATGTCACTAACCCAATCAAAGTAACATTTGAAGCGATCTTCCGAATATCATGACTTTTCTTTAAATATTAATTCTAGACTAATATGGATAAAGCGAATTTTAAATAGTAGTATAATTGAACGATTAATAAGTCAGTATTGATTCATTCCACTATGACTTTCACTATCCTCGTAGCTATGATTATGAACACAGTGTCTCACGTGAGGTGTCGCCTGTCGGCGGACTCACGTGGTGTCTATCTAGTGCTTGTAAATCTATCGTCTGTGCAAAAATATCTTCTATCGATTCGTATGAAAATATACCTTGTGTGGATTAAACAACATTATTTGTACCGTGGAGGTCGCGTGAGCGTGAGGCCACAATTGTATGTCGCTACCCTAACTATATCAACTACCGTGCATCACTGAATCCAAACAATTATGTATCAACAATTTAAAATAAAATAAACCAAATTCAAATCCAAATTCTACAATAATTAATCACTAACTTTATTGTCAAATGAAAGAAATGCGAAATTCAAAAATTATATCACACACATCAAGTAAAATAAAATAAAACTAAAATATTTTCAGAAATAATAAAGATTCAAAACATAATTAATAATTTATCAAGATCAATCAGATAGCATAATTATTGCGATTGGAAATTAATCTTAAACTAAACCGTATTCGTAGCGTAGGTATCATTAATAATTACAATAACAAATTCATTATGACTAGTTCTCCCGTACAGATGGAGTGCATGAATGTGTGAATTAAATTAGAGCGACTACCTACTACTAGGAGATGATAAAGATGAGATTGCTCTGTAAAGAGATCTAAATAATGTTTACGAGTTACCGAAACTAATTGAACTTTATAACGATGCCTAAGTGTCAAACTTTAAAACTAATGGAATGAACAATAGGCGCGTGCACTCATTATCTGGGAGGAACCTCCCGCGGGGGAGGACTTCTATATTTGGCTTTGATATGCAAGAAGGGCTTCTTGGAGGAGGTGTCGTCGGCAATGGTGGCCGCCAGCGACAATCTGATGCTCTCCTCAATCGCGGCTTGCGTCATCGCTCCGTTCACAGAAATACTTTTATTTAGAGGTTTGAAGTCCACAGGAGTTGCCAGACTCATACTTCTGGTCTTTTTAGCATAGCCATTGGTCCCGTTGAATGTCTTTTTGGGTTCATTGACGGGAGTGGATGCGAGGCTCTGACTTCGTGTCTTCCTGGCGGTGGTCGCGTCGGTGGGGGTGGTGGCCGCGCTGGTGCTCCTGTTCTTCTTCACCTGGTTGAGTCTGTCAGTGCCACAGAAGCTCCTCTTGTCGTCCTTCTGCACGTGCGCCAGACTCATGCTGCGCGACTTCTTAGGTGTGTTAACCAAAGTGGTGGAGGTGAGTGATTTCCTATGCTCTACAGGAGGCGTTCTAACTGATCTACCGGTCGGCGTGTTAGGAGTGCTGAAGCTGGAGGGTGCAGACTGCTTCCTGCTGCGCGGAGTGGCCGGGGACTTGGGCGAGCGCCCGTCCACGGAGTCCGCTCGCAGGGGGAGAGTTAAAGCGGACCGCAAGCTTCTGGCTGATGTCGGTTTAACAGGTGTGGAGGTGCGGCGTGCGTCGGGCAGTGGCGAGCTCTTGCCGCTGCTGGCTTTACTGGAGTCGCGCGTGGAGCGGCCGCTGCGGAGCTCGACCGGGGAGGTCTTGCCGCTGATAGAGGAAGCTTTGCTATCGACAGGTGAGACGGTGCCGGCTACTGAGAGCTCCGTGCTGAGCGAGGCGCGGCTGCCGGCGGGTGAGAGCGGGGCGTGCGCGGCGGGCGGGGGCGGGGAGCGGGCCAGCGGCACGGGCAGCACGGGCAGCACGGGCAGCACGTCGCGCCGGCCCGGCGTCACCAGGCGCACCTGGCACGGCTCGTGGCGCGACAGGAAGTGCTCCAGCGTGTCCCAGCCGCCGCCCACGCGCACCATCATGTGCCGGCCTTTCAGCAACTAGAACAATTTGCGAGCCTTTTGTCAATCAAGGATTCAAATTATTATATGATAAGTAAGTTTATTTCATTATAGTATCAAAGTTAATTTCGTATTTTGTCATCACGTTCTGTCTTCTTCCTCTTCGTGATTTTCCCGAGATACAGAACTTCCTACCGTATAACTTATGACAAACAGTTGAGCGTCATCTTACCCTGATGAAGACATTCCTGCCAGCTATGTTATAGCGCCCCTCGCCGACCTTCTTGACCTTAAGCAGCTTAGAGCACTTGCCGGAGCTGCAGCTGCAGCCGCGTTCCATCAGCCGGGTCACCAACTGCACCTGAATAAGACACGGGATATTGTCATCAACTTGAGAAATCTTCCTCAGCATATGAACATAATAAACGTTGTAAATAAAAGCCTTGTGTTTTTTGTGAATCTAGAAGACATGTTAAGTGCTGGTATTCAGCTAATGCAGCTGCATCCTGTTAGACTGAAAGCTGACCACACCATAGTCGGGAAAAGACCAGGCAGATTACGATGTCTATCTATAAATAAGACAAAGTCTGGAGGACTGGACGTGCAGGTCTAGAGCCAGAAATTGCTAAACCCAGTAGTAAGTTCATGAGGCTTTCTCTGAGGCGATATTTGCCTTCCTTAATAAAAAGATGTACAGTATTTGGTAATCTTCAATCATAAGGATAGCTCAGAAGTTACGTACCCTCTTATCAAGTTCATTGGTAGGTTTGAGCGGCACATCGGAGTCGGTGCTGGCCACTGTTCCCTCTGACTTGGTGCTCTCCGCGTCTGCGTTGTCCACAGCAAGTTGTGCTGCAAATGGTAATTGGAACCTTATGACATCCATTAAAGAGACGGTTGAGGCTGGTGCCTCATCCATACGTTAATTGCGGTATGTGTTCAAGGGGTATACTTACAATCGTTGGGGTCTGGTGTCTTAGGTGGTATTTCGGTGGTAAATCTGCTAGATAAACAAAGGATCTCATTATTGCCAGATCAAGGGTTAAGATTTATTACAATTATCAAATTTTAAAGAAATAAGAACTAACTTTTCATCCCGTGGTGGCGGCGAGGAGTCCCTGAACTGCCACGCAGTCGCAGACATAGCGGAGTCAAGTCCTGAGTCCCGTTCTTCTAGAGCGATCTCCTTCTCTAGCTGGACTAACCCTGGAGGCTCCACGTTGAACTTGGTAGCGAGACGAGCCACCTCCAGCAGGCACAGGATGACCTGCCGCGGCTGGTTGTGGAGTACTGTGGTACCAGAGATACATAACTTTAGATTGATCGTTTATGAACTACCATGGATGCTCCACGTCCGAACTTGGTGACGAGTCGAGTCACCCAGGCACAGTATACAAAATTACGAGCAATCTTTCTTCAACTTGGTGAGGAGGCAAGCTAGACCAGCATTCACGTTACGAGTCCGCCAGCCAACAATATAAGAAAACATAGTTTATAACAACAAAATATTTAATTATGGCACTCCAACGCCTTATTCACTAATACATTTTAAGGGGTAATGAACAATTAAACTTAAAATCAAGGGTGGATTTGTCACTTACAGGTGTGCACAGCACTTACATAGATGTTTCAAGTTTTTAATACAATGATATTACATAGAGTAAAAATTAAAGCTAAAAAAAAAAACTTACATTAAAACGATATTGAAAAATAAAGAAAAGAAATAACTATTTTGTTGCTCTAAAGAATCACACAATCAATAAATAAGTAATAATGTTATTATTATAGATATTAACTGTTGGCACTGTGGATCAGAAACAATTGTCTGCGAAATTGCAACAGCTTGCTGGCGAAGATGTCAATACTATTGGAACGTATATGGAGCTCATTGTACTCTCTCATCAACCTGTTCATTGGTGCCGAATGTCTGAGGTTGGTTCTGGTTGGGCATGGAGTGAATACATCTAGGTTGCGTTTAGATCTGGGTGTAATATGGCGAGGGACAGATATATTCATTTCGACGAGAAGCTTCGGAACTTGTATAGATCCATTAATGATTTTGTGAAGCAAAATCAGGTCATTACTATGCCTTCGCTGTTTTAAAGTTATCATTTTGAAGTGACTTAACCTTTGCGAGTAATCAGCGTCCAGAGGACAGCTACTAGATTTGCGATTCACATGAGTACCATAAATTGGATTCCAAACAGGTGACGCGTATTCCAAAATAGTTCGAACAAGTGAATTATAAAGTACTGTTAAGGTTTGGACAGTTTTGAAGTCGTAACAGGTTCTTTTTATGAATCCCAGTGTTTTAGCGGCCCTAGAAACAATAGAGTCAATGTGAGGTATGAAAGTAAGCTTACTGTCAAGGAGAACACCTAATTCTCGGATTTTGACGATTTTTAAGTACTCTACCGTTGAGCGATTATGGTAGGTAACACTTATCAGCATTAAGAAACATGTGATTTTTAGTACACCAACTATGTACAGAGTTGAGATCCTCCTGGAGTAGGGCAATGTCTGTACTTGTGTCAATGACCCGATATAGTTTCAAGTCATCTGCGAAGATGGAACAGGTACTGTGTTTGATACTGTTTGCTAAATCGTTGACAAATATAATAAAAAGTATTGGGCCCAAATGGGAACCTTGTGGAACTCCGGATGTTGAAGGGTAAGGTAGAGACTGATGACCCTTTACTACAACTCTCTGTTTTCTGTCGGTCAGGTAAGATTTAAACCACAGCCAAGTTGACCAAATATGCCGAGATTTGACAGCTTTTGCAGCAATATTTTGTGATCCACTTTGTCGAACGCACTGCTAAAATCAGTGTAAATAGAGTCGACTTGCTTGCGTGAGACTACTAATTTGCAAAGGTCATTGACGTAAAAAAACTAAGTTGGTCGTAGTGGATTTTTGAGCGGAAAACCCATGTTGTTGTGGAGCTATCTCTATTTTGGAATGAGCAGTTAAGATAGGACACACGAGAGACTCGAAAACTTTTGAAAATACAGACAAAATAGAGATAGGTCGGTAATTCTTTACGTCATCAGCCTCCCCTCTTTTAAAGACGGGCACTACATTGCTAGCTTCCACTTATCAGGAAATTGTGAAGTTTTAATAGAGTGGTTGAATATTATTTTAATAGAGTGGTTGAATATTATTTTAATAGAGTGGTTGAATATTATTTTAATAGAGTGGTTGAATATTATTGTGATTGGAAGAGATAGACCGACTGCACATCTTTTGATAAATGCAGGTGGTAGGCCGTCTGGCCCTGCACCTTTGCATACATTAAGCTTTCTTAGTGCTCTAATTACGTCTTTTTCCGAGAAAGCAACGATGCCCAACGTATTGCAAACGTATAGCGATATCTTACCAAGATCATCGCTTTCGAAGAGCAAGTTTTCGTGCACTCCGAGCTCCCTGCAGAAGGTGATGAAGTTCTCTGTGTTGTCCCGAGAGAAGAAGCTACGCCGCGCCGCGCGCTGCCAGCAGCGTCCACGGATCTGAGGCACAGGCTGTGGAAGAAAACAAGACACCTTCGTTAATACTTCTCGAGAACTCATAGATTGAAGCGTAATACTGACATCAACGCGTTCTGTAGCTTTATTGAGTGAAAACCAGTGCCTAAGATTGGACTGCCATGTTTATCAGCCACATTCTTAGGACCCTGTTGGCACTTAAGAGCATCTGGAAAATGTTGACTGCATATGATTGATAGAAACCATCTCAAAGCGCCACCACTACCGAGACGCACTGCCAAACCTAAACTAAGTCGATAGAATCCTAAATACTGATGATGCTTAGATTATAACTATGCATACTCACCCCAACTATGAGTCCCTGGTCGAGTGCCTCGCGCGCCCGGTCGTGTATGACGGCGGCCAGCTGGCACAGCTCCACACCGTTGTCTAGCACGTCCAGGAAATTCTCCCCGGACAGATACGTAATACCTAGGAACAATGACAACCGTTTATTAGACAACCGTACACACTTTACTTCTATATGTATATAGCTAATGATAAGGAAAGGGTGTGCTTTTCTAAATCATTGATGGATAGCAGTCACTAACAGGAGGCCCTTTGCTCGACTGAGATCTAAATAAAGGCTATAAAGATCACCTGTCGCCTTTTTTTACAAATGCCTGGTGGAGTACTGCGATAGCTAAGTGAACCGAGCAACCATTTTCATGTCTTCTTCTTCCATACTTCTCTATAATTATAATCTCAGCAGTCATCTCCTTTCTAGCTATATCATCCACACTACATTTTCCTCATTTCTCAGCATCACATATCCAAACGACGATAACCGATTACCACATAACTTTTCAGTTAAGTCCGTTAAGCTTAAAATATAAATGCAGTCTTGCCATTTAGTAAAGTAACAACTTCATTCTTGCACAACTCTAATAAAACTTATCTACAATGTAAACGATTGACACACTCAGATCTTGCTCCTATCGGAGATATCGTAGAACATAGTCGTGTCACCGACCGGGCCTGGCCCGGGCTGGACTTTAATGGCATTGCATACTAAGTCGAAATATCAGTGAACTGTGCAATATAACATCCACCAGCTAAATATGGTGGGCACATTTGCTTGTCTGTCAATATTCAGCAAAGGCGTCAACAAGATACTTAATGTGCGATTGTTATCTTAACAGTTCATGTTAAATGCATCTCGAGTGATGATTTATTTGGTGAGTATCGTCAATTCAGTAGTAAGAGGTGTAATGTAGCAAGTTTACGACTTTGTGAGTAAGTTGCACGATTAGAACTTACATTTTATGACAAAGGAACACTGTCTGTGCAATACCTTCACGGAACCGAATCAATACGATGACTTATTGGGTATCATTGTATTAAGTAGGATGATCAAAGCATGGCTTCTTGGATTCCTGCTTCCCAACTACAGTTTTTATTTTTATTTGTGCCTCTTCTTTTATCCTTACAAAGCTTTCAAAGGTTCAATATAATTTAACAATAAACATTCAGGAAGTGGATGGTGATTTCAATATCAATATTTTAGAAGAAAATTCCAATAGCAGTCGGTTATTAAATCTTTTTAAATCATTTGACCTGACCAATATTTTTATAGAACCTACTAGAGTCACTCCATCTTCTGCTACTTGTATAGATAATGTTTTCTGCAATTGTGATTACTTAAATAAAGCCATATTAAATTGTCTCCCGTCTGACCACAGTGGACAAACTGTAACTTTTAGGTGTAACACACCATTGCAAAAAGTTCTGATTAAATTTAGACCTATAACTACTAGCAAATTAAATAGGTATAATATTTCCCTACAGAACAAGTTAAATGTTATGAGCCATCATATGGACGATATTAATATAAATCAATTGTATGATAATTTCTTTTCAATAGTTCGAACTGAATTCAACAAAACATTTGAAAAGAAGACAAAAAGTATTTGCCCTAAATTTATATTTAGTGATTGGGCTACTAAAGGTATCAGGAAAAGTAGGGAAAGACTATTTGAGCTTTATGGCCTTAAGCCTTACATAAACACTGAAACTTTCAACAAGTATGTTGCTAAGTATTCAAACATTTTTAGAAATACATGCAAGGTTGCTAAAGCCCTGCACATTAGCAACAAGATCAAAACAGCAGAAAATAAAATAAAGACTGTTTGGAAAGTCATAAATAACGAGACAAACAGGAAGAAAATACGTAACACTAGCTACACATTAGATACAGCATGTGGTCCTAAAAGCTCTAATTTGGAAGTAGCTCAAGAATTTGTAAACTTCTTTACCGATATCCCGTTAAAAACTACGGAAGCTCTAAATTCCTCACCTGAAGTCTCAATTGGTTTATTAAGGGCCAACGTGTCTGGATGCCCGGCTGAATTTAAATTTAAACACATAAACCCTGTGATAGTTATCAAAGCTTTCCGGCAAATAAAAATCAAAGTGACCGAAGATCTATGGGGAATGTCTATCAAAGTTTGTACATCCATAGTTGAGACTATAGCACCTTACTTAGCTTTAATTTTTAATTTGTGTGTAGACCAAGGAGCTTTCCCTGATTTAATGAAATACAGTAAAGTCATACCACTTTTCAAATCCGGGGATAGTAAAGATACTAATAATTATAGACCTGTATCCGTGTTGCCAGTTTTTAGCAAGGTTTTTGAAAAGGTAATGCTGAATCAAATGCTTAATCATTTTAACACCAACAAAATCCTACACGATCAACAGTATGGTTTCACCAAGGGACGTTGTACGACTGACGCCGGTGTAACCTTATTAAAGCACATATTTACTGCATGGGAGGAGTCCCAAGACGCCATAGGAATTTTTTGTGATCTCTCCAAAGCGTTTGATTGCGTAAATCACGACACATTACTTTTGAAACTTGAGCATTACGGACTAGGAAAACTTGCACTTAGTTTGGTAAAATCTTATTTGAGTGATAGACCTCAACATGTTCAAATAAATGGTATCAATTCACAGGGTTTAAAAGTAAAAATGGGGGTTCCGCAAGGCTCAATATTGGGTCCTTTCCTCTTTCTAGTATACATAAATGATCTACCTTATTTACTGAAAAACCAACCTCAAAATATGGTGTTATTTGCTGATGACACTTCTCTAATTTTTAAGATAAATAGACGGGCCCAAATTCTAGATGACGTGAATAATGCCCTACTTCAGGTTCAAAATTGGTTCACAGCAAACAATTTAGTATTAAACGAAAAAAAGACCAAATGCATTAGATTTGCTTTACCGAATGTTAAAAGTAGTGATTGTGATATAATATTGAATAAAGAGAAACTTGAATTCGTAGATAAAACGGTTTTCCTGGGGATTACGCTTGATTCAAGGCTACAATGGAGTTCTCATTTAACATCTCTTGCCGGGCGGCTAAGTTCAGCAGCATATGCTATTAGAAAAATCCGTCAATTTACAGATGTTGATACCGCTAGACTGGTCTATTTTAGTTACTTTCATAGTATAATGTCTTATGGCATTTTGTTATGGGGACGAGCTGCAGATATTCAGTCAATATTTATTCTGCAAAAAAGAGCCATCAGAGCTATATATAATCTTCGTAGGTGCGATTCTCTAAGGGAACTGTTTAAGGACATTAACATCATGACGGTACATTGTCAATACATCTACGAAAACATAATGTACGTAAGAAGAAATCTGCATCTTTTTAGTAAAAGAGGTGACAGACACAGTTACAGTACTAGAAATAGAGACCAATTAGTTCAGCCGGGCTTCAGACTCGCTAAAGTAGATTCATCATTCATGGGGTACTGTTTGAGATGCTATAATAAAATTCCACAAAGTATTCTTGAACTCAATGAGACGAAATTTAAAACATGCATTAAACGCACACTATGTAAGCAAGCATATTACAAGTTGGACGATTATATCGCTGACAAAAATGCTTGGCTCAATGCCGGTCCTGCTCCACAAGGACAGGGATGCATAAATTGATAACATTAAATAGTATTGCTGAAGATTGTACAACTATCTTTGCATTGTATAGATTCAATATCTTTAGTATTATATAAAGCCCATATTGTGTGAGTGCTATGTACTAAAGAGCTATCGTTCACTGGAAACCTACGTCCTTTCCCGACTTGAATGTGCCCTGGCGGTTGAGAGTATGTCATGCTTACTCAATGTCTCGCTGATGGTGGCGCGTGTGTCGGATCATTTAGTTCCCTTCAAAATGGTTGAGTTGAATGGTGCTGATCCATGCGTCATGTTCGTGAACGGGCGCTGTCAGTTGTGACTGGTCATCTCTTAGTTGCCACGGCTTATTTGAATTAATTATTTGAATTTTTTTTCAATTGTCTTTTTTGTGTTTACTATGGACACTTTTAACGTGCACATCTTGCTACATCGTTCTCACATAATGTACCATCTCAATATGAATGATGTAACCAAGGTTTTGTAACAATATGCTGATTTAAAAGAGTGTCCATGGAGTTTCTTGCCCGTTCTTCTCCATAGAGATCTACGCTAGGGAATGGGCAACTACAGTACTTTCACAGTTTTTATGCCTTGTGACTGGGACTGTAGCTACATTTCATTGTTATCTTTGTTTCGACAGTTCAAAAGTGCCTGTAACTGGCCTACTTGAAATAAATGCTTTGATTTTGATTTTGATTTTTTGATCCCCCTTTGTAGAAGCTAACAAAAACAATCTGGGGGCGATCCGTTACTGATTAGGTACTGACTGACGACTTTTTACTGATCTGGCATTAACTGCATACTCTGCATTTCTGCAGGCCGCGGACCATGCCACGTGCGTGCCTGTCCGCCATTACGCTCGTAAACTGTGTGATTTAGATCTAGACATACGAGAAACAACAAATAATTCGGAATTATGAAGCGATGAGAATAAAACATTGATTTTGCGCAATCCAAGAAATAGCGGTGTGGGAACAAAAAGTAAGAAGGGATACAGTATTGTTTGCTCAGATTAATGAATTGAAGGCAGGTTTTCTGAATTCCGTTATTTTGATTTTAACGATATTTTATGATTGCTCCAAAATTGCAGGGTCTCCCACTTCTCGCGCTCAAGTGGTCTCGGTTTTTAATATAAGGCCCCATTAAAATAGATGGACAAATTTTAACACAGCGGCAGCGTTCAGTACGTTTAACCAAAGATATCCAAGCAAAAAAAAACACTGATTAAAGTGATAATTTCATTGCTTGGATATCATTGGTTAGTCGTACCTACTGAACGCTGTGTTAAAATTTGTCCTTCTATTATCTGTTTCATTTAATGGGACCTTATATTTTACCAAGAATTGGGAGCCGACAAAATAATGACAATGCTCAAATATTTTCACCAGAAGCGAAGGTCACACTGGTATAAATTCACGGCAAAATAGCCGTACGTTATTTGCAAATACTTATATTGAGTGTGCAATAATTACGAACCGCCTTACCGGGACGGTTAACTTTCACGACGCACATAAGGCAAGGATCGAAACCGATCGCATTCTCACGACCCTATCGCTGCAGATCTTGCCGACCGCGCGGTTCTGTGCTACCCTGGTACCGCGGGGGCTTATTAATCTAGGACCTTTGGCCCTGTGGCACTGCTTGCAGATTATTTTATTATCGGACGATATTACCGACTTATTGCTTAAAGAGGTGGATACATAGTGGGTATTACCGCACTATAAACTTCAATGATCACTGGTAACGGAACAATGTCTGTTGCAAGCTCGGTAACATTAACTATAGCTAAATAATTCATGAAGTGGAACATAATGACGAATAAGTTTGTCGAAATAAGTTTGCTAATGGTATATCGGCTCTGGGAGTCCGGGCGATCTCTGACTCTTCATGAATTATTATCGATATGCGCTTAGAGCCCATACCTAAGTTGCTAATGCAGTGTAGTGAAGAAGCATCTAAATATTCAGTAGGTAAGATACCACCAATAAACAAAATGATTTATGACTTCGTTAGCTGCACGCTTGCTTCTTGAAACTAATTAATTTATGAGAGGAAAAGAACAACCGTGTCTAATTAATTATAACACCTTCGAATCGAATGATTTTCCTGTCAATTAAAAATGATGGAAATAAAACAGTTCCCTGAAAATTGAACATTGGGGAGAATAATAACGGGATTTGCGGTTAAGATTACTGAATTAAACTCTTACGAAGTAAAGCACTTGAAGTAAGATGTAATAAGCAAATAGGTAATCGGCCCAAGATGAATCTGATCACCTTACGAACAATTTTCGTTTGCAACATCCGGCCGCTATAGAATCGCTTAGTTAAAAACTTTCTCCTCCTTGGCCCTTTTTTGTGTTATTTCTATTCAATGAGATTATATTTTATAATATCATTGTTTCTATTAGTCAAAAAAGGGTGGAAAAAGGAAGATATCGTGTGCACGGGATTTTGTTTTAAAAGTGATCACATATATCTTGGGGTGATGATACAACTAAACTTAAGCTACTAAAATAACACCGGAGCTTAGTACATAAGATTTTACTAACACAATAGGTAAGTACTATAATTGTAATCATTTAATTTAAATTATTTCTCTGTATTTTTTCACTCTATTTTTATAATTTGTACTTAATTGTATGGATTAATTTTATCTGAAATAAACTAATTAATAATAATAAATCCTATGGACTTGTGTAGTGGACTAGTTGCTCACGGATGGACTCAAGTGTGTGAATGTCACTTCACATTCAGGTCAGCCAGAGACACATTTGGATGAAATAAATTAGAACCATCTCAAGTATTTACAACAGTCACTCTTAAAAATACAAACAGAAAGTGCATTGCATTACACCAGATAGTTGCCAATGAAGTAATTACTATGTGTGATTGTGCGCCCTGCAATCTGACGGTGGAAGAATGCAAGCCGACGCAAGGAACCGGCTTTCGGATGGCCAGATACATGTGTAATGTATGATATGTATAACGTGAGCAAAAGATAAATAATATCGCTGCGAATGTGTGGGACCACCCAGGCACTAGGAGCACAGATTTGCATAGGATAGTACTAGGATCTATCTCATAGCGCTGGGATAGTTCGCGGTTATTTTAGTTAAAACATATGCAAGCATTTGCATGGAGGTGCAGATTTTATTAAGCTTCTCTTCGATTTCGACTTGTCTTTCTCTACTCTTTGTATTTTCAATTATATGGCTTTGTCAGTTTTTTTTGCTGGAACTGCAGTTGACATAAATTATATACAGATTCCACGCAAATTGACTTCAAGAAGCTTAGTTTTTCTTCATAAGATTTTCACTAGTCAAATTGAATGCGGACAGTTGCTAGAACGTGTCATGTTGTCAGTCCCACATAATCATCCTAGACAGCCAATTTCTAGACTTTTTCAACCGCCAGCCAGGGGCTTTAGTCTGCTATTGCAATAGTGTCAGAATGGTCTATCATTGATTTAATAAGGCCCCGCGCAGACGAATTACCCTTTGTACGCAAACAAACGAGTTTCGAACGCGCTTCAATACGCCGTGGGCTAGGGGCCTTATTAAATCAATTATAGACCATTCTGACACTATTGCAATAGCAGACTAAGGCCCCAGGAGGAGCAACATTGGGAGACACTCACCAGTATCAAGAATCTGCATTCAATACAACAAACTCAATTCTAAATTGCCTGACTTGGATGTGTTCTTTGGTTCCCTACCGAAGGTCAAAAGCTTGCTGCGTTCTCATTTGAACAAATATCTAAACGGCTATAATTATTTTTTATTTGGATATTTTGTCTATTATTGTTATTAGCGCTTATAGCTTTATTGTACTTGTGAATGTTGTGTACACCTTGGTGTACCTATTTTAAATAAATAAATAAAAAAACTATCACCACTACACAAATTATGAATGGTCTATGCATGTTATGGTCTATGATAATAGACTAACTCCTCAAACGCAGACAAATAAAGAGTTTAGTATGTTCAATAGTGATCATTTACGCTATACTTACTTGGTATAATATTAATCGTCCAAACGACAACAATAGAGCTCATTGTACTGGTAGCGAAGATCAAGATTACGCGCACATCACGTGCTCGGTACTCCTATGTAGTCATTGAAATGATTTAATTGAAAACTTTGAAATGATTTAATTGAAAACTCGATTAGAATCGAAATCGAGTCTGGGGCGCGACCTGTAGAGCCGCCGCCGTTCGTTAAAAAGGAAAAACAAGTGTAAGGTCTGTTTTCTGTAATATTTGCAGATGTTAGGTATATAGCAGTCGCTCCAAAAATTAGGAACTTTTACCTACTTGCAAAATGACGACAAGTTGATATATCAGAAGTGTGGACTGAAATACGCTTATTTTAGTGCAGTGCAGCGTTGGTTGCCTTCGGAAAATATGAATGAGGAGATAGGGCATTATGTAGTGACAATCTTATACTTACACGACGACAAATGACATTTAAATCTCAAACCTGCAGAAAGTATTTCTCGAGTGAAATCTGCAGTAATATGTGTCAATTTACTGCAAAAAATATAATCGGTTCAATGAAATTGTTTGCCGATTTATAATGCAACAAAACGAGTAGTTGTCCAACCATTTCTTGCATAGGTACTACAAGTGTAAAAGTTGTTTTTTTATTCAATATTACATGTATTTGTATAAATAAATGGTCTGATTGTTATCGGAACACTTAATAATTGACTGAGATTACTTTATTTCAATAGTTCAATTCCGCGGGGCGCGGCGGTACCAGGGGCACCCGGACTCATGTAACCGGTCCTCATGCACGCATAGGAGTTTTTCGTCCGTAATTAGCGCGATAATAATCGAAGCGGACAGCGTCTTGCAAAATAAATAAATTAGTGATAAATAACAACGTGCGCAGACGCAACGAGGACGCACGTACTTGTGAGTTGTAGCTGCACAATTTAATGCCATTTTGGTGGGATGGCCTTTAATGACAGGACACACGCCGAGATGATGAGCAGTACTAGTTAAATACGACATTCATCCATAACTTGAGACGATTGTTTTTGGATGTCCCATAAAGTTCTAGCAAATGATAGCAAATCGACTTTTATTGGTTTTCATCATAGATTTATTAAACAAGATTTCTATGGTTTTCATATCTTGGTCAAAGCGTATGAGCGTAACCTTCTCTGAACAATGATAGATTGTTAGATATCAATTCCTAGTAACTTGCAACCAAGCTCACTGGAGAACAAGCAAACATTAGGGAGAAAACTGAATGGGCAATTAGAATTTAAATATAAAGCTGCGTCCCACTCGTTAGCTTAGTCGAAGCCTGTCCTTTTGGTGGCGCAGGGAGTGCTCTTTTATTAATGAACAGATTTACATTTTGTCCCAACAAACTGGCTGGATGAGCAAAAAATTATGTTAACCCGATTTTTGCGAAACGGTAAATTCGAAGCAATTTTAACCCATCATAAAAAAGAAAACAATACATTTAATTTGATATAATACGCACATTGATGTGCTTAGCCTTTTACAGACCAATAACACTTATACTAGCTAAAGACACCCTACTCAAAAGCGTCCCGGTCGGTGAGAAAAATATTATTAAATCCATCGTCGCCGTATTGTCGATTTGGTGATTACTGATTACACATCAAGTTGGCTTATTAAATCGAATCTGTAATGCTTTAACCTTAATTATTAATTTTCGCATTCCAATAACGGTATCGTAAGGATGTCAATGCTGGTGAGCAAGCGCGCCGGCGATGTACCCTGCGCGTGCGCCTCTTAACGGGACACAACGGAACTTCGATATTGCAATAATAATAACTCCATAATTTATAAGGTGTTACTTTGCATGCCGCAATTAGGGCATCGAAAATGAGCCATGGGACCGGTTTTTTTCGGTTTCGGGTTTTCATAATAACCGGGTACCCGGTTATTTAGGTCTTTATCGGGTTTTTAATTAATTTAGAATGTAATTTAAAATACATTCTAAATTAATAAAAAACCCGATTACAAAGGTTATAATATTGGCCAGGCGTTCGACCAAATAATTAAAATTAAGGAGACTCTGGAGCTTCTATCCATCACTTCAGCAGAACTACAGGCACTCAACAAAACAATAAGGAAATTGGTACGACGCGACCTTCGATGCTGCGGCATACAGCAAAACTGGGAGTTGAAAGTGTTCGTCAAATCACTTGGGAGGAGCCACCTGACGATATTAACCAAATCTGGTTTACTTGGGATATCGTCGTTTCGAAGTCTGAGATTGTTTCAGAAGTTGAAAACTTCTACGGTCAGTTGTACGCATCGTATGCATCTCGACCTGATCCCTTTTCACAGAAGACCTGCCAAAAGTCAGCCAAGGTGAAATCGAGGCGGCTCTTAGACAGCTTAAGAATGGAAAAGCCCCTGGTGAGGATGAGTTAACGACTGAGCTTCTGAAAGCGGGAGGATAAGTCTAGAGGACTTATCCTCCCTTAAGAGAGCTTCGGGAGCTTTTCAACTCGTTCCTGTTCTCTGGGAGAGGAAATCCAGAAGCGTGGAGCAAGAAAGTGGTCGTTATTTTCCATAAAAAGGGAACAAGACCCAATTAAAGAATTACAGACCCATTTGGCTCCTTAGCCACATGTTTAAGCTGTTTGCAAGAGTCGTTACAAATCGCCTAGCAAGAATACTCGATTACTTCCAGCCACCGGACAAGTCGGGTTTAGAAGAGGATACAGCACCAGAGATCACATTCACACAGTGCGGCAAATTATGCTGAAGTCCGAAGAGCATAATCGGCTTTTGACTCTATCGAGACCTGCAGTTTATTCTATAGTCTCTGCAGCGATGCCAAGTAGACTGGCGATAGTTCAAGTGCTGAAAAGTCTTTAAGAAAACAACAAACAAACTCAGAACCAGCAGAAAGAGCATATATATCCCATTGTGTCAGGGGGTGACGCAAGGGGACGTAATTTCACCGATATTGTTCATCTACGAACTGGAGGATGTGTTTAAGACGCTGAACTGGGAATGGCATTAAGATCTACAGCAAGTACATCTCACACTTGAGATTTGCAGATGACATCATCATACTGACTGAATCGCTGCACGACTTACAGCAAAATACTAGATGGCCTAGTTGATTCTTCAATACACATTGGTCTCAGGGTGAACTTGACAAAACCCAGGTTATTATGTTCAACGAACTCGTCACCCCAGGATCTATTGTTGTCAATGGCGGTCCTCTCGAGGTTGTTCGAGAATATATTTACCTCGGGCAAACTCTGCAGTTTTGAGAGACTTTGAGCGGAAGGATAGCAGAGGAACTCAGCTGGGCTGGGCAGCATTTGGGAAACTTCGTCGAGCCTTTTCGTCAAAAAATTATAAAACGGATACTTTAGATTGAGAATTTTACCAATTATATTTATTCTTGTGAGAATAAATAGATGAATAAGTCGTGGGAATAATAGAAAAAAAGTGACTTACTCATATTTCTACATGTTAAACGACCTACGACGTGTTGTGTGTCTGATCTGAGAAGTTCACAGATCAATAATTAATGGATTTAAAAAAGAAAACAAAAAAAAACGAAAACCCGAAAAGACCGGGTTTTATACGAAACAACCGGTTTATTTTACAAAGCTAAAACCCGGAAATTCTCGGTTTTTTCAGGACCGGGAAAAACCGGTCCGTATGCCCTAGCCGCAATAAATTTAAGACATGGGATTAAGCGTGACATTGAACTTCAGGGCTGAGTTGGATGTTGGAGGAGTAAAAATTAAAGTTGAACGAACAACTTGTTATCAAAATGAAAAAACCTATCCATCTGAAAACATACCACACCTTTACACTTTGACACAACGTTTACAGATAATTTCCAAAATCAAAGTTGGTGAAGCAGAAAAGCATACTTAATTTCTAATTAACTAGAATAGGAGACAGCTCAAAAATATCAAAACGCTTAATCCATTGACTTTTACCAAACGCAAAATAATATTTAAATATTCATAACAGTGCCTAGGCAGCCGAAGTTCATACTGTAGATGCGAGTGCTAGACACCCCGTTATCAGACCAATAATACATTAGCATTTTATGCACGCCTAGTACTCTGTTGCTCTAATTAAGTAAATTGCTACCTCTGTAATTAAATTAAACTTGTATAATAGAAATTCAATTAGTTTCAGTAACGATAGCAATTACTAAACTACGCATAACTGAATAATTTTACTAAAGTGAACTTTCATTGAAATTATGATCATAACTACTAGACTATCAGTAATATGATCCCATGGGATTTGCAGCCTTAGAGCCAATGAAGGTTATTTATTTTTATAAAGGAGGTGTTTTTTTCCCCATACAATTGTGGCCAAACAATGTACCTTAACTATAAAGGTACGAAGTTATAGGAAAAAAATCGCAGATTCTGAAAAAAATAATATTGGATTTATTAATGCATTTGTACCTCCTGAAATTGTGCAGAAAGATGCTAAAACTTGCAACCCAAGAATTTTCATTTGACAAACTCGTGATTAATTTCTCCGATGATGCGTTTCGTTACTTCATTTTGTACACGTATGAAAACCTAAAAATATACTATTTAGAATTAAGTTTTGTATTAAAGATAGATTATTTTTCCCGTCACACTTTTTTCGTGAAACATTATGGGATCAAGAATTTAAAAAAATACATTTATTTCACATTTCAGATTATTTTTTGCGTTTAGTTAGCTACTAGCCAAAAGACAGTGCCCCAGGGCCGATAATTTACTATTTTATTCTTTTTGTTGTTGTTGGTGACAATATTGTCATTCCGATTATTCTAGCCCTTGTCAGACGACCGATCTCGAAAGAGTTTAATATTTTGACAGATGGAATAGTTTGACAGCCGCCAGCGCTGTTATGAACGTTTCTTTAAACGCAGTTACGATTCGAGGTAGTGTTTTTTCATATTCTTTTATTTCTTAATCTATCAAATATTGAAGGATTTAAAATACTGCTAATAACACTACGTATTGGAAAGAATTTAAATAGTAATTTGTACCTCGGTACATGTTTGGGCCGAAAAAAAAACACCTCCTTTGCAACAACATCCTTCTGCAGACGCAACTCACGCCATTTCTTCATATAGAGATTTGACAGAGGCTTTTGATTGAGGTGATCACGAATTTCACGACCTATTTATGTTTTAGTTAGGTATTTAAAACTCATAATCAGAGACTGATCTTATGAAGATCCATCCATGAAAGATATGAGAACATAATAAGTTAGAAGGATTATATTGAAGTGGGTATGCCACAGGGTCCAATCTTGTGCCACACAATGACGCGAATTAATAACAACAATTAAGCAACAATATAGGCCAACACACCGGATAGGTGATGGTCTATATGTTGAGGCATTCATATGTTACAACACAGTTGTGTGGTCATGTGTCGCCAGGCATTACATCGACCCGAAGCATCACTCACCCGAGACGTACCTTATCATGCGTAGCACTAATCACTATTTACTAATCACTTGCCTTACTTATGTTACGGTATCGCTCATTAATGCCCTACATTCGTGGCGCTTTTTGTATAAAACCATCCGTCATCGCTTGTACGAATTATTCACGAGTTCAATGAAGCATATAAACAATGTGCGAATCTATGCATTTATTACGTTGCAAGCTGAGTGCTATCACTGAGTTTTAAAGCTCATATTGCTTTGTTGGGGGATGAAATAGCGATGATCTTCTAACAGAAAAGTAATTGAGAAGACGTGTGTCAGAACATAATGGCTGTCTCGTGCGTGTCATGTTGGTTTAAGACACAATAATCTGCTTTAATGCGACTATTACGAACATTATAGTAAATTTCATCGTTAGTAAGTAGGGTAAGATTTTTCCCAATTATATGATAATGATGTGACATTTAGAACTTGTCGGATCGTCGTATAGTTCCCAGTTGAGGGGACCACCCGACGAGCCATTTACAATGTATCGTAAAAAATCGAGGAGGTCAACACAGGAGGAGGTTGGCGAACCACATCTAATGACGATCAATACAAAACATCTTACAAATGAAATTTTTATGACAAGACGAAGTACTCTTCCCCAATAAGTAAGCACAATGTTTAGTAGCGGCCAAGTTGATAACAATCAAGAAAAAAACCTGCAGGATATGATACATTTAAAACGAATACTTAAATGCATTAGCAAGCCCCGCCTTACGATACAATGCACAGGATTTCAGCAGTTAGTTAATAGGAAAATGTCTGAATAACCTAGCTTTGGCTCGCCTTTTAAAACATGGGTATCAGAGGGCGAGCCAAAGCTAGGCAGATGAGGACTACAAGAGCCAGTGGAGTTTAGTCACAAACCAAATCACAAGCAATGCAAATTAAATTGAAGTTTAAATTTTACGTCTCCCTTGAATCTAATTTGTATTTCTCATTTCAAGACCGCACAAACGTTAGTCTATCTGATATGAATTGATAGCTAGAAATATGATTGCGCCACCTAGGAGTGAGAGTAGAAGTAAATCTACGCGTTTGTCTTCGCACGTGACTTGCCTGCCATGTAGGCGGGCGGCGCGGCGTGAAGTTTCCACCCATCGCGCAATAGACCTCCACATTATACGTGCGGCCCTAGTAGGACCAACACATTCATTAAGCCAAACTAAATCATTCGAAGACTGATCGTCGTGATCGAAGAACATAATTAGCATTAAGGATTTACTATGCCATGCTATGATTCATTTAACAGATTGCAGCACTAAAAGCGCAGAAATATATTTATGTTCCATCCGAGTAAACTGCAACGTGCAGTGATTGTAAACAAACTTTAATAAATAATATTTTATTACCTACTCTTGCCTTGGTAGACCGAGAAATTCTATAAACGAAACATTTTAACATAACCAAGACGTTATGGAAATTTACGAATATTTTATTCGGCTATTAGCTCTAAAATCTGCTACGGTGGTAAAAAAGTTAATAGATACTTCTTCACAAATAGCATGTTTATTTATGCTGATTCCATGTCCACCTACACCAATGCGTGAATTTGTCATGGAAGTAGTAAAGTTAAGCTGCTAATTATCAGCACATCTCATAACGTTGTCCGGTGACCGGTGACGGCCCACGCGGCGCGGGCGCAGGCCGGTCGGCGGCATCGGCACACAAATGCCGCGCGCGCATTTATGGCAGCGATGATACAATCACTTGTCGTACAAATTGTGTTTTATTATTACGATTCCTTGGGCCTGCGCAATAAAATAAATATATTTCAAGAATTCGGAGTGGACTATAAATCGCATTTTGATTTGAATTTATTGAAACTTGCAAAACATTATTTTGAACTCAGAGTCAACTCTGTTGATCTTTATTTAAACTAACGAAGGGCAATAATGGATGTCGTCTAGTTTATGGAGTGCCTCTAAATATAGAACTTAATAATATGTAACTACAACGTGTACAAGGTACCTGCGATTAGAACTTGTTGGTTAACTTGAATGGCGCAACCAGAGTACATGCATTGTAATGATGAGGTTCATGTTCATGGTAATTTCCGCTGAACTGAGGAATATCCAGTGTAACAACATATTGCCGGATTTAAAGCCGTAATCCTGTTCTGTCAACATCAATCACAGCATTGAATAATCTTTTGCTAATTTTGATTTGTAACATTTCTTTTGGCTACTCACATGGCATTTGCAAGTCGGAGAAACTCGAAATTTTTCACGGCACTCGATCCGGATTTCTTAAGTCATACAACGTTATTGTTCACTGTAGAATGTAGTCCAACAAACCAATAGTATTCAGTTCTACGCTGCTTCTTTTCGTAAAGTTTTCTAACCCGTGGCATTATCACCTAGTTACTAGTAACAGGTGGTTTCTCTATTTAATGTCGTGTGACTTACCTATTGTCTTATTGATCCAGTCGGCCAGGTCCTCCTGCAGTGGGAAGAGCTGCCTCGCCTGCGAGTACAGTATCTTCTCCCGGTAGAAGTCCTCGTCCTCGGAGCAAGGCGTCTGCGCCGCCAGCGCACAGTCCGCGCGCTCGAAGCTGCTGCTCATCTTCCTATTCACTACTATGTCTCCGTGACCGATATGGCGTTCCTCTTCTTCTTTCCCCCCTTCGAACGAGCTCCGAATATACTCGAAAGCATTGGTCCTCTCAAAGGCATTAAATATTCTATCAAAGTTGCCGCTCAGCGGTCTGTCGAAACTCTTGGGCTCCACGGAGGTCGGCGAGGTTACCGGCCCCCACGAAGTGCGGCTCCCAATGGCAGTCGGACCGCACCGGTAATAAGCCATTGTCAAGGCTTCCCTGCAACAAGGACAACACATCAGTAAACATCGATTCAATCTTAGATAAGACGCAACCAATGCATCTACTTTCAACTGAACAGAAAACAACTTGAAATGTTCGCGAGGAATGACAAGTAAACATGAACACATTAACTTTTAGCGACGGATATTATTCTTAACGAGGGTTTTGATGAGCGCCATTCCGCCTCAGTTAAGGTCTTTTTAACAAATATGAACTAGATAATAAAAGAAGTTTTAAGAGAACGTTTGGCAACCAATTTTGTGCATGAAACTAATTTGCATGTCTGACAAGGGCCGTGTTCGGTAAAAACTAACTAATGATGAGGCGAAGGTCGCTCGCGCTGACAGACAGTAATTAAGACACAAAGTGATCGCTGACACAGAGATATGGACACTGACAGCCTGTAATTTACAGACAGGTTCAGCTGAATTATTTTTAGTAATAACAATGATTTGGTTTTGATTGGACACGCCCACTTCATCCGAGCATTATAATATTTTTTTCAGATTGATGAGAAAAATACGGGATGATTAACTTAATTCCGTGAATAAAATAATATACCATACAGGTTGGGACATATTAACAAAGTGATTTCAGTAGCTGAAACTGAATCAATTTATGCAAAATTGCTCGCTATCTCCAGTTTTTAGTAAAACAATGATCCTATTGATTATGTATCTTCGATTTTACACTGAATCACACTATCGCAAACAACCACGTTCGACGGTTAACCTTCTTCTTGGGAATTTTACTCCTCACGACCGTAGCGATGGCGCCGAAATTTAGCGGATCGTCGGCAAAAAGACAAAAGGCAGGACTCGCGGGTAGATCACACGGTGCCATACTGCCATATATGTGCCGGTCGTGATGCGAGAACCACAGTACGTGACGCGCATGGGATCCCTCTATACGACAATATTATTATATAAGGTATTGTTTCAGTTCGGTACATGATTTCGCCGCTACTTGTGACGACGATCGAGCAATTAATAACGTTTTAACATCTATTTTAGCGACTTCTATTCTATTACTAAATCCTCCAACCAAAAGTTGCAATAACCGTTCGGAACATGTCGCCGGAATTCATAAAGCGTAAAGGGAAAGGGCATACAAGCTGTGACATAGATTCCAATGATATACCTCATAGAACACAACATTTCGCAATAACTATAAACGATTCCTTCCATCCATGTTCGCATGGCGGATATTAAACTACGTTTAAAGTCCAATAAGTGTCACATGCAGGAGCCTGCGATTGTTATGAAAGGAAGCCTGTAATACAAGCTGGGTGTACGCAAGCGGACATGAACACAACTCTTGTTTACGGGCCATTTTCGTTCAGTGAAAATACATTCGTGCTGTTCACAAACTTAGAGGTTCGTGTCGCTCGCGTAAACTTGGGCTGATGTCGTGTATCATGTTCGTCGGCGTCCGCGGCTTCCATTGTGCGCGGAGTTCCTTGTAGGCGCGTGACCACGTCCTGGGATTCCTGGGAGTGCGGATTGGACATGTACTCCGTGAGCTATTGTCCAAAATACAAACAAAATGTAGCAGCATTCAATCGAGGTAGAGAATTCGACATTCAACATTATAGTGTTTATTATGATGAACTTAGTTAAAGTGGATGGAACAATTTTCTAGCACTGACACGCAAAAATAAAATAACATTACCAATAACAGTTTAAACTTATTCAAATGACGTTTTCCCATGAAATTATAATGTTTTCCCCATGGAAGTTAATTTATGTGAATGGGAGCAATTGGGACGAGCCGGCACCGCGCCCGCCTGCCCGGCCCGTCAGCGCCGTGTTGCCTTCCCAACGGCGCAGCGACACGGAAGCCACGGGGAAATCGATTCCAAAGAATTGGGACAATATTTTGCATGCCATTACTTTATTTCCATTTCAAAAGGTACCCTTCTCCAAAAACTTAGAGTACAATTTTCTGTGTATTCTCTTTTGATGGAAGATAGCACGCGAGACCGGGCGCAGGTGAGTTGCGGTTTTCTTCAGGAAAACGTAATTTTTATCGAAAAATATAACATTTTGGTCGAAACACACGCTATTAAGCAGACTTACAGTATTTATTTATTTTTAGTATGTAAAAACCAGGTAACATATTAAAAAAAAAAATACATACACACGAACATATAACCTCCTCCTTTTTTGAAGTCGGTTAAAAATGCAGGTTTACTTTTGATTCACACCACTTTGTGGGCGGTTTTCCTCAAATGTATATGTATATGTAAATAACAGCTGAAAACTGAATGCATTATAAAAAGAGACTTTTTAAAGCTTCGTGCTTTGTCTCATCGATACAATCAAAACATCATGAAATAGCTTTTTGTTTTACGACTTTGCCCTATATATCGAAGCAATTTAGCATAAGGCCTGCTCTCACTAATTTGTCCGTAGATGACGAAATGAACTCGGTCCTTAATACGCAGTCGCAGCAGTGAGCCAGGTGAGCCTAGTCAATCACCATAAAGTGGTCGGAGCTATGTTGTGTTGCCCACGCGCACCGGGCCTACGACGCAGGCTTATAGGGCTAACAGACCTTGGACCTATCGAAAATTTCGATTCTATGAAAATGAGGTTGTTATCAACTCTGATGATTAGTCTAAGACGTTATATAAGGCAGAAGAAGAACAATACGTTTATGATCTTTATGTATCTTCTCCAAATGTGGGTCTACGTGTCTGTCGGTCTGTATTTTCAGTTTCAGTTAAAGCCCAGAAACTATAATTATTTGATGTCCGATTCAGTCCCTACGCAGTATTTCTTCAACTACGCAGGTGCCAGCCCTACATCGTATAGGTCAAGTTGAGCGGGCCGGTCGCGTCGCTCAAGAAAATCGTCCATTTACGCAAATTACACGCAGACGCGAAGGTCTCCACTCCCGACGGCTTTTTCATTACGACGCTCTTGAGCCCGTTTACACGGTTCGTTTGTGTGAAAAATGTACACACGCTCACTTCAAGACGGGAAACGACGACGAACATGTAATTTATAAGGACAAAGTTATGGCAATTTGTAGATATCTTACTTCTGAAGCAAGTTCAGAGAAATCGTAATGAAAGTTATTGTGTTGAACCGATAAATGAAGGAGGTCGACATAAATTGCACATCATTAGTCTGACAAACGGCTCAGTACTTAACGACCAATTCAACTTTGAAAAGGAAGAATCAATCTGATTGAATAATACGAAGAAATTGTCCCTAAGTGACTAGGGCAACAGAAATATTGGAGACGTCTCTCAGTGAGTGGTTGGTCGTCGAGCGGCGGTGCGTTGACTCCTGTGCGCTCCTTAATTGGATAATCACATTCACTCCCGCTCAGCCGAGTTACCAATGCAACTCGCACTCTGTCCGCATTGCATACATTCTTGCACATCTAAGATTTCAGGACTATAGTGTCTCTCTCTATGTACGTATTTAACATTCATTGTGTGAGCCAGTTTTCCAATTGTCATTGGTCACTTTTGCTTCGTACCGAGTCTAGACCTTTCTTTGAATTTTACATTCCAGTTTTCCAGCAAACACATCCGATTGTATTCCTTCTAGTGACTTTGCAGTCAAAACAATCGTGGATCGAGTTATAAGTGCAATATTGGTGGTGCATTAGTAGTGCATCGTGATTATTCGCGATTGTACCGACGCCCGGTATCGTGTTACCGCTAACCATATGGACTCGGTAACCGCACGGCACTCCCTGATGGAGTTGATAGTCTTCTGAGATTATGATTGCCTGGTACTTGTAGTTTAGGTATGGACATAACGGTATTATGAACAAAGGATTTCGAATTTGGTTTCTATCTGATGGATAGTCTTCACTAGCAAAAGAAATCATGCATGAATCATATTTAAGTTTATCTAAAACAATGAAATGACAAAACATCTTAAGGAACCTGAAGTCTCAGACCTTGGTAGTAAGGTTGAATACCCCGTTTTGCAAAGATTTGAAAATGTAAAACGTTGGCCAGTAGACGGCGACCCGACATGCCTGAGGACTGGTCGTCTGCGATAGCCGCGCTTGAGGTATCTGCCGCGAGTCACCGACCCGGGAAGGGACGGCTATCGACGCGATTCATGTCAAGAGATCGTAGATACTTCAATTGATCCTGTCGCACTTAGAAAGCATTGCCAAAGGAAACGGTACTTATGCTTAATTATACAGGCTTTTACTGTGCCTTGGTCTGTTGAATCAGCTTTTAAATATTTTCCTAGGAACTGTTTGGTTTGTCGGAGCGCGATTAAGCTTACCGCGAAATTCGACTCAAAGGACCAGCGAGTAGTTTTGTATCAAGAAATGTTAACACAGTTAGGTCGTAAAACAAAATGTTTTTCGCATTAGGAAGTCGTGTTGGATATTGGGGTCAGTCCTAAAAGGTCGGGTTTTACGAAAGGTAAAGCAAATGCGCGATTGCTGAGTGATGTAGTAATGTAATTGGTCACCCCTTCAACTACATGCTCACAAATTACAGGCAGCAAATCAGTGTTGTAATCTTATCTCCGGTTCGTTAAGTAAATTATTCACTTATAGCCCCCAGCCCCCACTAACGCTAAGGAAACATGAAAGGAAAGCGTTAACAATACTACGAGTATGAGCAGTATTTCAGTATTGGAAAAGTTTTAATTAAATGATGTTCTCTCTCAAAATACGAATTGTTTAAGGTCCAATTTAGATGAATGGTTTTTCTTGTATCTACTTTTTTTTGTTGTACATTAGATTGCTCACAAATACCAGGACGCCATGAACTGGTGGCGTTTTTAATGAAAAACACGCGGAAACCAATTCAATTTCACAATGTGCAGGTATCGGTGTCGGAGTTACCGCATCTTAGCGGTGAGCCGCGCGGTGCGGCATGCGGCACTCGGTTTCTAGGCGCCTTTACCGCATGACACATATACTCGCTTTCGACAGCCGGGGTCGGTTAACTCTGTGGTTTACTCACAGTTCTCGAGTATGAACTGTTATGTGTTATGACGAAATTAAATCTAATACCAACTATGCAAAGGACATGAAGAATTTCGCCGGCCTTGTTCAGTTCCTTCCTGTGGACTGCCTCGTTAGTTAAGTACAATAGCTGAGCATGAGGTTTTGGGTTCGATTTCCAGGTTGGGCAGTGTTATCGGGTTTTTCTATCAGGAATTTTACAGTAAGAGCGTGCAGGGCGAAGTATGGATATGTGCCCCGGGTTTGCTTAAACTACGTGTACCCACTTCAGGTACACTTCCGCCTAAACTTTGAAGGATTAAAGGTTGATGTCATATTCTTTACTCCCAGCATAAGTATCTATTTTCGTGTGTCTGCATTCAATTTCACCACATCGCAGGATCTTCAGAAGATCATTCACGCGTATCAGCGTGACTAGCCGACTCGGCCATCATTTTCATCCAATATGGCTCTCTCTCGATTGCTAAAATTCCGCACATTTTTAGGCATTGCAGCGAAGTGGGCAATCTATCACGTCCGTCCACTAGACGTTGACGTGGTGGAACACCGCCGTCGCGTCAGGCAACGTCAACACTTACACTAATTTGTAAGCCAGTTGTAAGTAATATTGCTTGTTATGGATGGGAGTGAAACACGCTGGATGAGGCACATTTGCGCAGTTTTATGTTAGTTTGTTTTAGTTTTTTTGTAGCAACGAGTTGCGTTGAGGTCTCGAAGTGCACTACTTTCACAACCTATTGTTTAACATCTGATTTTGCACATATATGTGACCCTGTCTCAGTCACAGTGATCTCCATGTTCGTGACCGTAAGATTGTGGCTGGGTGATAGTCACTGACAAGTCAGCCACATCAGTATTGACTACCGTTAGAACAAGGTTGCTGCTGCTACTCGTAGAGGTAACATTACTGTGTGTCGCCTGTCAGTAAGATTCATACCTAGGTCTAGGTAGGTACTACGCATTAAGGTCTTGTTAAAACAAGCAAACAACGTCCATTGCTGTATTAATGCAGCTTCTGCCAGCTTTGATCAGAACCAACACCATAATGGGTCTACGTGACGGTTCCAGCACTAACCACCGAGCCAGCGCACCAACTGCAGCGCCCTACTCATAACCGGTAGGCGGGCGTAGGGTTACCAGTCTGCTCCTTTCAACTCGACGAAAATAGAAGAAAAAAGGGCAGTTTCTGGTTACCGTCGCTCGAAGCACTTCCAAGTAAAAATATAAATTGCATGCATAAACAAACCGTGTGCAAATACAAGTATTGTAGACTTTAACGCGACGGTGTAGAGTTCTTTTTGTTTGTTTACTTTTTAATAGTTTCAATGGAGCAGCGAAGAGGAGAATGTGGTACAAGTTAAAAGCTATGACAGATCTAAAACTTTTATTTTTACCTCTTTATTGAAGCTATGCAATTCTTTTCTTTCAGGCCCAGTGGTAGCGGCCCCGACTTACGCACAATAAGTCGTGGGTTCGAACCCAAGCAGGCGCATTATTTTATCACCACTGCTCTCAAAACGGTGAGAGGAAGGAAAACATCGTGAGGAAACCGGCATGTCCTAGAACCAAAAATTATTTAAGACATGTGACATCTACCAACACGCACTGGGCCCGCGTGGTAGATTATAGCCCATTCCCTCTCATTGAGACGAGGCCGAGTGTCCCAGCAATGGGAACATTAAAGGCTGATATGATGATTTCATATGCTAATGATCTTATCTTCAGATCTATCCCACAAGCTAATCGATCATTGGTTTAAATCAACAAATCAAGAAATTGGACACGTGTCTGCAAAAGGTCGGCCATTGAATATTAGAATGACATTAACATCTGATCGATTTAAACAATGCGATACAATACGAGTATATTGCAACACTGCAGATTTGCAACCAGTTATTTCATTCACATTATCTTGCGAAATCTGTTGACCAATCTTTAATCAATTTGCGAAGATTAACAAAACGCAATCAGAAACAATTTAATAAAAGAGCTTTTTTGGAATCTTTTGTTAGGCAAAAAGTAGTCAGAACAAGAACCCAAGTTAAGAGGGCCCTTCTCGGCCCGTCTATCGTCAAGGCGATAGACGGGCCGGGAAGGGCCCTCTCTCATGGTCAAAAAGCTTGTTGTTTCAAGCTTGTTGTTTCATCCAGAGCCACAGCTGCGATTTTCTTTCAACTCCTCCGTCTTACCCCGCCCCGACCCCGCACAACTCGTCTCCCGCGCACCTCATCGCGCCTAACGCGTTGACATTGAACGAAAAATAGTGTTCGAAAATTTCTTAAACTTGTTCCAGGAAATACCTGTTTTTGAACAAGTGTTACAAGTACGTGAAATAAATATTTGTTATTAAGAATCTCCATTACATGTGCAAGGTTTCTATCGAGATGTTTTCTTTATTTTTACAGTTTATGAGTACATTATGAACGGCCAAAGTTTAGGTAAAATTTGTGCAAAACGGAAATTTTTGGAGGCTTATACTAAATTTGTTTCTACTTTTATTTTTATTTTTTGCAACCATAGAAACCTAGATATAGTGCACAAAATACCTATTAGTTCAAAAAAATCAAAGATAGATTTTTAACAGCGGCATAATCACGTACGAGCGTTTGTATCAAAAGCATGACGGGTTGGCCGCTCTTAAGAACAGTGCCAATGACAAATACTACAAAATATTCACATAATTTTACCAGGACAACTTAAATCTGCGAGCGGAACTCCTCAGCCGTGATGATCTCAATAAAATTTCAAGTAAAAACACCACACCACCATCGTTGGCCCTAGAAATAAAGAAATCTTTTTTTGTTTTTAACTTTATCATGTTTAAAATGTCGTTACCCATAACGTCTGGCATAGTTTCGCTAGCTAATTAAAGTTAGCCTTGTAAGTATCTCGCCGTCTCTTATAAGCTTGTGTGCACGCTGACTGAAGGGCGTCGCAGCGGAAGCCCCGCGCCCCTCGCCCCGCACCCAGACCCTGCGCCGGGCTGTGTGCTGTGCTTTATGTTTTCATTGATGAATGGAGTGCACTCGATCAATGGCGCAACGCCGAAGTACCTCATTCACTGTCAATACTACTCCACGTGTGAACTCTAGAAGAGCCACTCCATACAATGGAATCAATCGAAGTTGAGCAAAGAATGAGCCAACTTTAGCGTGGGTGGCGAAGGAGGTGAGAATAGCATTATACCGTGGAACGACAGACTCATACAGAGAGGAATTCTATGTCTCAGCAGTAAGAACTCCTCTCCCTCCTCCCTGAAATCCATCTAAAGATTGTCTTGATGGGATCGCTTTTAGTTATAATATAGTTGCCTACTATGTTTTTGTATCGTGTAATGTACTTACATAATAAAGAGAAGAGCGAATTTCTATCTATCTGCGTTATTGGCTGATTATGTTATCGATGAGAAGAGTTTAGAACTTCGTAAGAACAGCCCTACCCAAAATACCAATCATTCATTGGAGATCACTGCGATACAGGTGTTTGTAACTGTCATTGTATCTTCACCATAAATAAGCACATTAACATTGTGGTCCTTCTGAACAGTTCATATTCCAACGAGAACGAACGAACGATGGTGAGTTCCAACTCACCATCTTTCGGCCAGAAGTCCTCTTTCATAAAGGTCTGTCCTTTATTAAAGAGGACTTTTGACCGAAATGTGTTGTATACCGACGATTCCGAGGACGGTTACGCGACACCACGTAGCAAAACACGACGGCGTCAACGATACGTGTATAGTTATAGTTTAATAAGGTTTTTATATTATGTATTAGTTTGTTATTGTATAAGATTAATTTGTGTACTTTATCTATGTGCCTTAGTTGGCTGATAATAAAATGATTATAATTTTATTGCGTTGGTATCACATCAGTGTGAACGCACCTTTGTGTTGGAGTGTGAGCTTTAGCAATGCATCGTTAGCGTTGTTAGCGATCGACAATCGACGAGTGTTGGAGATCGCTCCATATTCAGAGATGATTTATTTATATTCACACCAGAGAGCAGTTTCGAAACTCCAAAATTGTAACAGTACAGTTGGGAAGTACCTAGGTGTTGTTGGGGAACGTTCTGTTTAAATGACCTAATTTACTTGCTCAAGGCAAAGTATAATGTACACACGGCTACACACCAAGCTATACATTTCCAGTCTATGCTGACCTCGCATTGTATAGGATTTCCGTACAATGCTAGGTTAGCTTATACTGGAAATGTATAGCTATACATCGTTTAGTCAAATGAAAATATAAAAAAAAACGGCGGGGACAAAAATGAGGAAGCAGAATTTAAATAACGAAGATGAGTTTATTGTATCATTGTATCATAGCAAAGATCTATCTATGATTGACGATGAGTTTTGTCTCAAACAAGGTGATTCTTTAAAATCTGTTGTGTGTGCTGAAACCTAATATGTAACTGGATGAATCATCATTTGTTTAATCACAGAACAAACATTACGAGTAGGATTTCAATCACACTGTTCATATACGGGATGAAGAAAAACCACATCACATCGTTATAAAAGCTTGCATTTGGGTGAGTTTACCAAACAATTCGTCTCTCCACAGCGCCATGTCAACATTGGACAGGACTTCAAACACCCACGCATACGCAGCTTCAGTCGCATGCGCATCCGTCTGGTCCGGGCTGTGCAGTGCATACTGCATAGCAATCTTTACGACTCTATAAATGCGTTTAAACGCACACTACGTGCAGGAGCGATCATTCCCAAGTGCCACACAAGCTCTATAACAAGCCGTACCTACACCGGCCGGTTACAAGTTTATAATAACGGCATAGCCTCCATAAATAAGTTCTACATTAGATGTACAAGCGGCAACAGCGCCACTGTACCCCCTTTTTTTTTTTTTTGGAGATGTCATCTCGCTGTTCAGCCTCTGAGGCTGGCTACTGCTTAACCGGGCAATTCCCTGTGGATGCCTTAAAAATGAATCTAAGGCCTCCAGCCAGGGGCTTAAAACTATACTTAACAACTAAGCGACCACTCGCTAAGGGCACCCCCTGTGGGGTACGGGCCTCGGCTTAGGGCGTCGCTGGGGGGGGCACCAAAGGGACAGGCTGGATCTGAGTGATATTATTTAGGGGCTGGTTTAAAACTACCGGCTCAGCATCGCGGGCTGGCTCTGGCAAGGGTCGGGGGGGTTCGTTGAACGGGGGCGTCGCGACGGGCCACGACGGCGAGGACGGAAACTCGGCGGTTTGTATCTGATATTTACGCAATGTACTGGTTTCCCTATTGCTCTCCTGGAGGAGGGTGATGGGGTCATCGGGGGTGCCACTGTACCCCCGAAAGAGGCACCGATTTATACGGCTTAAGGTTCTACAATGTCTCTACAATGTTCGTAAATATGTGTCAGTGCGGAGATAAGGTGTGCGCAAAGGTGCTATGCGAGCGGTAGTGTGCGCCTCATTATCTGAAATAAGTTCTTGTAGCGCGTTTGTATCTCTGAATTAGAGTTTACAGATCTGTATTAGATACACAGTTACGATATTTTGGGGAAGTGAACAAAACATAATTGATATTTTAACAAAGACGTCTATTAGAAAGTGATTGATGGAACGCCTGAAAATAATTGAAAAATAAACAACAGGTGAGTAGTGTTGATTTTTACTTTTATGCATGCAAAGTATATGCATATGTATGTAAATATATGCATATATTGTAGCTAAAATTTTCACGTGCCTGCAATTTATGCAGTTTTTTTGCAGTTTTTTTGGATAAAAAGTACATTTTGGTTTAGATGGTGTGAATTTTGAACTTAGTTTATCTAAGATAGTTTAGCTTTCTAGGTAGTTTCTTTAGAATCCTGGGTGAGAAAGAGTGACGTTTATTCGGTTTTTATACATATTTATGATTTAAATAAATTATTAAGAAAAACCGGCCAAGTGCGAGTCGGACTCGCACACGAAGGGATCCGTAACATTAACTAAAAAAAAACTTATTTGGTTTCAACTATGTATGTACGGGGACACCCTTTAATTTTCAACTTTTTTTTTAATTTTTCCTGTTTTATTTCTGTAAGGCCTTGCGTGTTGCCAAATTTCATGATTCTAGGTCAACGGGAAGTACCCTATAGGTTTTGATTCCCTTGTGAACTCGCATAATATTCAACATAAACAGTCATATCTTTTGATCGCGTTGAATTACAAGTTTGATTTTTTTCATTGCTCAAAGGGGTAGCAGACTTGAGTATTTTGGTATTAATTTCAGCTTGATACCGCCACACATTCCTGAGAATAAGGGTCTTGACAGACAGACAGACGGACAACAAAGTGATCCTATAAGGGTTGCGTTTTGCCGATTGAGGTACGGAACCCTAAATGTAATGAGAATTGCTTGTATTACAAACTATATAATGGCGTCTCGGTTACAACAGCCTTCAGAGTTTACTAGAACCATTCTATCGATTTAAACCGCTAGTCTAGTAATCATAGTAGTATTATATGATTGTGGTATTGACGCTCTATTGTACTTTTTATGGTGTACACACGGCTACACATCAAGCTATACATTTCCAGTTTATGCTGATCTCGCATTGTATAGGATTTTCATACAATGCGAGGTCAGCTTATGCTGGAAATGTATAGCTTGATGTGTAGCCGTGTGTACATCGATAATTAATATATTCCTTTAGTCTGAGGTGTACAACAGTAAATCTAAGGTTGTACAGCGGACTATTGATATTATTACCCTATATAAAGCTTAATTACCACTGACTCACTCACTCACTGACATAATTGTTCTCCCAGATGGTGGAGGGGGAGGCAGGTATATTTTGACACATTCGTAAACAAGTAACTCTCGCGAGAAGGGGAAAAGTCCCAAACCCCCCCTTTTCGCCCCCCTGCCCCGTGTTCTTTTTTTTACGGATTCGTTTAGGGGAGGCTCGGGAAAGTAAAAACCATTTTTCAAAACTACCCCCTCTCCCCCCCATCGCATCTCGGAAACTAAGAGACCGGTGTTCTGTTTTTTTACGGATTCGTATAGAGGAGCCTAGACCTAGACACCTAGATGGCGCTGTGTGTAATGTCCAGCGATATTTATTTATTTATTAGTCTAGGCAGAATCAATATTGATTTCAATATCACTGTGTTGCGTATTACATAGTTGCTGTGCTGCATATTCTTCATCGAACCAACACCAAGTATTAGGCGCTGGTATCTCAACCAGAGCCTCACGAATCTCCAAACTGTGAAGAACTACTCGTAGTAAACTTCACTGATGCCTCTTGGCTGGGTTCCAAAGTGAGCCAAACACGAGCGAGTTCTACGCCCACTCAAACGACGACGTGCCTCTCATGTAGTATGTGCTACGTGGTTGTATGGGACAGATTAGGTCGACAGTAATTAGTGTGTAGGACACGTTTGGTGATATGTGTTACAACAAATTGTTGTCTACATTCAATTAGTGTTATTTTGATTGTTTATGCAGTTGGCAAATTTAATTGTATACGATTTGTCTGAGCAATGGAATGAGTGAAATACTTTATAGTACGGTCTTACTGCTAATCTGCTGCTAGCTTTACGTCAACTCTCCACTTGAAGTACTTTCTGTAATCTGTGTATGCCTTCGACAGCTAACGAGTAACAACTCTGTCCGGGGCTTATGTAAACTGTTAACAACTTGATATTCATTTCAGTGCTCACCACGTACCAGTAACGAGGGAAATGGTCCGCTACCATAGATTATCATACGGACTAGTCTCAAAACACCGAACTACGCCAATTCGGTACAAATACGTTATATACTGTTCCTTAAAACTTCAATAACTTTGATAGTGTGTAATTTCGGCAGTTATTTCGTGGTTGTTACGGACAATGAATAGGCAGTTTATGTACTTTGTTATGCAAATACATATGAGCTCTTTTAAACGGCTTTGAATACGGATATACATATTCCGGCTTTTAGCTATACACAGAGTAAAAGTTCCCTTGGATTTACGATTTAGACTTGCATAACCGTCTTACAAGCATACATAATACTTAAAGAAAGAGGTATTTCAGAAGAATAGCAGCAGTGAATTTCATAGGTACTTATATCATAAGTGCACGTCTTGAATCCGAAATAGGGACACCGGGGGGCTACTATGATGTCTTAAAGCAGGAGTCATTCCAGTATGGGAAAGAGACAGAGCTATTCACGTTGCGTCGTCTAGCGCCATCTCTTTCTCACAATAGAATTACTCCTGCCTTAAGACGTCATGGCAGGCCACCAGTTCCATCCAGCCACCAACAGCTGATTTTCCGACAAGCCGCTACATTTTTTAACCGGTTCATATAATCGTGCTAGCTGCGTAAGTTTTGACTCGAGTGCACTCACAAAGAGGGTATCATTAGTTCACAGATCATCGAGCACAGCCGGCTTTGTACATCCGAGTGATTTTGATGTTGAATATCAATGATACCTCCTAACGTTCCTGGCCTTTACACTTTTTGCCTTGTCGAAAACTAGTTTGTCGACAAGGCATGAAATATAAGTACCTACTCCTTTCATTTTCTTTGACCAATGGTAATTCACTATTCTGAATTCATTTATTTATAACATTATATTCTATCATTTTTGGGCGGTCCAAAGTAGTTACACAGGCACTCTCAATAAAATTCTTCAAATCAACCTTATAGTCTCGCCCACATTCCCCAAAAAGCCCAAGTCTTACGGCGTCCTTCTCGATGCTATAAGTGTCAAAAGTGAATGTGACACCTCTCCTGCCTCTGCCTGCTCTTGTAGGCCTGGTACTTGCTACCTGCATGTTAAACCGATGACCTATTGGCCTCGCCGTTTAGTAACCGACGGGGCTAATGTCTTGCAAGGTAATGCTATTAAAATGGAGATTCTGTGCTGCAAACATACTCTTGATGGAAACTACAATGGTTTGTGGTGAGGCGAACTAACATGCGTTTCACTCAGGTTGTGCGTTAATATAAAGGTGCAGAATCTTTGCAAAGAAGCTTAGCATTTTTGGTGTTGTAGTTACGATCAATCCTGCTTTAATTAAAGTTTATAAGGGTAATGGCCGTATAGCCCCCTGGAAGACATCTGTCCGGCCAGATGTCCGACGCGACTATCTTTAGAAACAATTGGACTATTAATTAAACACATGCGTTTTTGTTCATCAGGTACACACTACGTACGATACTCCACACATGTTTTTTTTGTTATTGTGCCATTTTTTGTTTGAGATTTTGGTCGAGGAATAATTAAGCTGTTTTTCGACCTTGTTACTAGATGAATCAGGGCCACATACCAGATATCTAGACTTATTTGATATTAATCTAGACTTATTTGATGAAAATCTGTGAAACTTTCATACCAACTAAAATCATCAAATCTATGTCTAATTACCCCCCTTGGTATAAAACCCCTCTAATCAAAATTCTTAAAGAAAAATTTAAATATCACTCCAAGTTTAAGAAATATGGAAACTTATCAGACTTTGATTCATTTTTAACTTTGCGAAATCGTGCTAAACAATTAGAAAAAGAAATGTTCGATAGTTACATTGCGGCTATAGAAAATAGTATTAATAAATCGCCTAAAGCTTTTTGGTCTTTCGTTAAGAGCAAGCAAAAATCTTCGTGTACTTATCCATCGGTGATGAAGTATGGACAGAAGTCGTCGGGACAGGGTGATGAAATATGTAACATGTTTAGTGAAGTTTTTAAGTTTAACTTTCTCCAGAGCACTATCCCCGATGGAACACAATTGGATAGCGACATGCACTGTCTTTATCAAACGTCTGCCTCTGATATAAGCTGTATTGAAGTCTGCGAAACTGAAGTACTGAAGCTATTGAGGGCTATTGACGTGAATAAGTCAGCAGGGCCTGATGGTATTCCTGCTATACTTATAATTAAGTGCGCACGAAGCTTAACTTTACCACTTACCCTAATATTTCGTCGTTCTCTTAATGAGGGAATGGTGCCGCATGTTTGGAAAACAGCTTTTATTACGCCCGTCCATAAAAAAGGCCCTAAGGATAATGTTGAAAACTATAGGCCAATATCTAAGCTTTGTTTGTTTGCAAAGGTTTTAGAAAAAATAGTTTACGCTTCAGTTCATGGTGCTATTAAACAATCACTTAATGACTGTCAGCATGGCTTCCTAAAAAACCGTTCTATTGTGTCCAATTTGCTTATCTGTTCCGACTATTTGTCCTCCACCATGTCTGAACCCTCTCAAGTGGATGTTGTCTATACTGATTACAGTAAGGCATTTGACCGTATAGACCACGGTGTCCTTTTGCGTAAGCTGCTTGCAGTGGGCATCAGAGGTGATTTATTCAGATGGTTTAAGTCTTATATTGAGAATCGCTGTCAGACAGTTGTACTGAATGGATACAGTTCCGTAACTGTTAAAATACCCTCGGGAATACCACAAGGATCCCTTTTGGGTCCTTTACTTTTTATTATTTTCATAAATGACATTGGTTCGTGCTTTACCCGTTCCAAAATAATTCTTTACGCTGATGATATGAAAATTCTATGCCCTATATCAGAACTTTCCGACTGTTTTAGTTTACAGCGGGATTTAGATGGACTTCAAAGTTATTGCCTCCTTAATAAACTCGAACTCAATGTTTCTAAATGTTTTGTTAGTACCTACACACGTAAACCACACGCAATCATGTTTCAGTATAAGTTGCATGATACTAATATAAATAGAATAAGCGTTATTAGGGACCTGGGTGTCACTTTTGATTCTAAGTTGCTTTTTGATGCACACGTTGAAAACGTTGTCAGTAAAGCTTCTAAAGCACTTGGATTTATACTAAGGTTATCAGCTGATTTTAAAAACGTTAAAACGTATAAAATCCTTTATTGTGCTTTTGTCCGCAGCCATTTAGAGTACGCCTCGCAAGTGTGGAACCCTAGTTACAATATTTATATAGACCGAATTGAGGGTATTCAGAAGCGGTTCCTACGTTTCTTGCAGTACAAAACCAGGAAATATACTCCCAATTATGTAGCGCGATGCAAAAGATTTCATATATTACCGCTGTATGAGCGCAGACGCATTGCTGATATGGCATACTTATTTAAAATAGCAAATGGTACTATCGATTGCCCTGAGCTGTTAAGTAGTTTAGGTTTAGTTACACACTGCAAAATGTTTCGCAAACCTAGTTTGTTGCATGTCCCTCATTCAAAGTCCGCGTACAGGCAGAATTCGTTTCTGATCCGTGCGAGTAGAAGTTTTAATAAACTTAACACGACTGAACACGATTTGGACATTTTCAATACCAGTGTTTCTCGGCTTAAGCATTTATTAGTGAAAAGCTTTTTTACAGACAAGTAATCGTTTACGTCTGAATTTAGATTTTAGTTATGTTTTTTTTTTAATTATTTTTAGGTTGTAATTTGTATTATTCGATCGCGGTATTTTGTTTTGTTTCCAATTTATGTTACAGTATTTTTATGTTATAGTATGTATTTCTTACCTACCTTTTTTTTTGTTTTCTTTTTTGTTTCAAGTGTTTATCTGTGGAAACTTGTAAATGGCCTTCAAATTTGTATTGTTTATGAATATTGTTTATATTAGCTGTAAGTTTCCCGAATAGAATAAAATAAAATAAAAATAAAATAAAATAATCCCCTTAAACATGCATGGACGTGACAGTCAATTAAATGCAACGCAATGTAATCAACAAATAATAGTGATTGGTCTTGTTTATCGATTACGCCCAGAACTAAACGAAAATACATTATCTCTACTGCCACAGAGGAACCTTAAAGTCCAAAACCAGAGACCGAACGAAGAGATGAAGTATTTTTTCGTTCCATTGATCTCCCGAAAATAACGAATACTTACCAGTATTGACATGGACACACTGCCTCCAGCAACTCTAAATTAGATAGCCAGGGAGTTCCTACCACATGATGATACCCTAGTCCTACATTAGTAAATACGCAAACTAATCAAGGATGTTGACCTGGTTGTGGAACTGCACAAATAGTGCAAGCTCTAACTTAGACAGATGACTGTTTTATTGGCCCTAGATAACAATGATCATCGCAAAACTGGAGCGCTATATGGGCGGAGCTAATTAGAACATATTGTCGACTAATTGATGTGGGAGCACTCCGTCCTACTCGCTTGATGGAAATATTATTATCAATCATAACATGAAACACGAGAATCTTGGCACAGCCAATATATATAACGTGACAAATCTCGTTTATATTCCACGATACCTACATGTATGTATGAGCCAGTAGCAATAAATCAGCCCCTAAATCAGATCCAGCCTGTCCCCTTGCTGCCCTCCCCAGCGACGCCCTAAGCCGAGGCTCGTACCCCACAGGGGGTGCCCTTAGCGAGTGGTCGCTTAGCTTATAAGTTCATTTTGCCCCTGGCTGAAGGCCTTAAATTCTAGGCATCCACAGGGATAGACCAGTTAAGCAGTAGCCAGCCTCAGACGCTGAACTGCGATAAGCGATCTCCAAAAAAAAGTAGTAGTTGTAGTTGATAGAACAATTTTCTAGCTTTTTATGATAATTGATTATGAGTAAGTCCCGCTTATATAGACATGACCACTTGTCCAGCAGTATTTATTGCATTGAAATTAGCTAATTGAGTTTAATGCTTACAAACGGTACCGCTCTTGAACTATAAAATAGCGTCATAAATATTGGCCGTACAAGGCAGCGACGCGCGCGCAGCGATCCATATCCACTCAATTCGATACGTTGGAAATTAAATGCATCTGTAGTACACTCAGCCTTCCCCACGGCCACGTTCAAATTAAATATTCGATCTTGGATAAATATTGTCTAAATTAATCGAAATAATATTTTCGTAATCACTTGTCCAAATTTAAATTAAATCTCGCCTTGTAACATAAATGGTAATCTACTGATTGTAATGCAATTAGCGATGAATAAATTGACATCAATATTGATGTGTTTGCTACTAGCACTCACATAGATGCTGGAGTTAGGATTAAGCTTAAGATGTAATTGGGCAATATCTGTCTGCTGCAAAGTAACTTAGAATATTTAATTGTCGTGGGAGTTAGACCCCCTCTTCTATTGCCTAGCTACCTTCGTCAGCGGCTTTGGTCAGTATCATCTTTTTAACTACAATGGCGTTTGCTAATGTACCTAGCAAGCTTAATTCTTTTGCTAATACATGACTTAAAATAGTGTCAAAGATAACAAAAACAAACGCTAGCAAAACCTGAATTTCAATAACAAAAGTAAACGAAATTTCAAAACCGTTTTACTTTAATGTCCACATGTAACTCTTGTCCAGCGAGAGCCGCGGCTGTTTGTCAACACTTTTTCACGGCTGTAATTGTTAAGAAAGCACGTAACGTGTGGCATTATCTGCCACGTCTACTGTCCACTGTCCGTCCGTCCGTCCACATGCGCTCTCTACAAGAGAGGGTGTTTTCTAATAGCTGTGTGTCTGTGACGAGTTGACGACACACCGGACAGAATTGGAAACGAGACGGATTTCGCGCTAAACGTAGTAAATAGGCATATGTTATAGCACAGTGGGTATTTATGTAGCGTCTAATAGGTGGGTCCAGTCCACTTGCATGTGCTCTCGCCGCTTCTTGTCACAGCTTCACTTTTCTCGTCTAAGTATTCCTACATTATACTTTTCACTAATGTTGCTTTGCTGCTTGGATGGTGTTTAGATTTATTATTCGCTTCATCAAGCCGGAGTAGGGTTGCCAACTAAGTCGTGCAGCAAGGTGACATGTGGCACCTAGACAACTAACAGTGTCCCAGATCTAGCTAGGTATATTTTCGTCGCATTCCCTAATCTGTTGGTGTAATAAGACTACAAGTTACAGTAAAGTCTACGTTTTGGTGGAAAGAAGGATAGAAACACCTTGGGATCACTAAAACGAGTGCAATGACAATAGTTTCAGGAGCACCTCTCTGAGAGCGGCGCGCGGTGCGGTGCGTGTGCGCCGAGAAAGTGCAGCAGAAGTAATTAAATTGGGCGGATCGCAGCCCACTTAGCACAGAAAGCGGAACTGATGGTTACGTCACACACCACAACATCTGCTCACACTCGTAGGGTGCAGAACACTGCCGAGGAGATGATGATGTCTTTATCATCTCAGTAGACTAGGTGCAGGTAGACGCAAGTACACTTTGGTTCAGTCAATACGGTTGATTATCAAAACACAAAAAAATACACGTGCTGTTGATCTTAATCAGAGTAGTCAATAATTAGGCAGCTGGATCAAGGGCTTGATTCAGATAGCAGTACTTCTGGACACGGCGCGTATTGTTAGGAGGTTCCTCACTCAAGAGCCCTGACCATCGGTAGCTCGGACCCTGTTCCCGATGCCGGTGGGCTACTATTTTTTATTTTTTAAATGTTTTTTTAATATAATCTTTGTTACTAAAAATATTTAAAAATGTATATAATATGTACCTAAAGAAAATAAATGAAGGAAATAATAATAATAATCTCTTTATTTCAGAATAAACTCCATAAATTTACGTTAGTGCATATTTACTTAAAAACTATGTTAGCGTACAGCACAAATACAACGATATTAGTAACATTAAAACTTAACAACTATGTTACTAGACATTAACTATATTTACAGGAGCATGTAGCTGACTTAGATACCAGATAATAGGACAATCCAGTGTGTTGGCAATTACACTCAGGTGACTGTTGGTACTGGCACGCACCCTACGCAACAATGATGTGAATAAAATCTCTCAAGAGTAGAATTACAATTAATGATAATTTTCACTCTCAATCGTCACTTAGGAACTTAGATAGAAGACCCTTCATGAATGTCAATGTAGGTTTTAGGTAAAGGTGTGAATCGTGATCTCTATGGAATAACAAGACTGTGGAACAAAGAATGTGAGATACGAATAGTGTAGTGTGTCTTTGAAATGGCACAAGAAAACATTCAAAAACTCGGAATTCCGTCAATCCACACTAATAAACCGGTCACGTCGCAATCAGGCCCTATGACACGATGACATAACATTCGTCTGTCATCTCCCGGTGATGCAACTCCAGCCACCGGCGCCGGCGCCGCTGGCTGACACTTTGATCCCACTGACAGGCGTGAAGCGGCTTTCAATCACAACGCGGGTAACGAACCAGAGGTGACCGATTCGATTCTGTCAACACAATGGAGTCAGGAAGCGAGTCGTTGTGAAATTGGCGAGTAATGAAATGTAGGGCAATTTAGGAATGATATGGGATGTGGTGTAATTACACCACACAGAAACACAGACCTATCGACCCTAGACTAGCAACATAGAATTGGAGGCTTACCAAGATACTGACAAATGGCGAGACGCTGAAATCTTCGACGAGGACAATAAAGAACCCCTTGGAACCCTTGAAATAATAACAACTATGGTAATGACATCACCCTAACAGCATGTTTGGTTCGGAAATTAATAAAGCGGAACTAAGCCATTAATTTACGTGTGAAGACGTTGTAGGCGCGGTATCGTGGCGATCTCCAACCTAAACCAGAAGGGTAAGTGCAAGTACCTAATCATAAATCGTAGGACGTGCGCGCGTGCTGTAGTACTTTTGACAATAAGTGAGAGCGATAATGAATAACACTGATGCAGAGAAACAAAAGGTCTACTCAATAGTATCTAGTCATAATGCTTCACACTTTAGTCCTGATGTTCTATTTCACCCCTACGATCGGCCGTCAATGTTGTTGTTAATAATCCTAATGTTAACACTATTGTCCTGTAGACCAGAATCTTATAGAATAAAAATGTGCATTGGAAACAGAAGCTAATGATCCGAACGAGGGCCTTGAAATGAAGAAAGAATTTACGTCGGTCTCTGCAAATTCAGAGGAATAAATACACAGAGCAGGGACACATAATTCAAATAAGTCCTCTTAACAAAATCGCTCTTCTGTACCTTTTTATTGTATGGTAAGTGTCAGTAATCCCTCAGACTTGGTCGGAACGTCGCTAGAGCGCCCAAAATGGCGCGGCCGACCATTGCGGCGGCGATAAGCGGATAAACGCAACATTAGCGTATTCAGGGCGCGTGTAGAAAGCTGCCCAAACAGTGCGCCATTAGAATAGGAGTCTCGACTCTATAGACAAAGGTTTAGAGTACCGCTCAGTTCCGTAATAAGATCCAATTCAGCTCCCAATGGGCGCAGTACTCCGTGCTGCCGTACGGAGTGCGCTAGGTTAGTTACGTAAGCGTCCTTTTTAAGTTTAATTGCAGTAAATGCAGTCGTTTGTCGCAAATTGTGGAAGTTGTCACAGTGTGCACTGTGCTCATTCCCACCGTCTGGAACTGTGGACTGGTGGACTACAGGCTATCAGGCTGTATTTTTCTTCGATTAGTCGTAAAGGAATGATTTACGACTTTATAACAGTTATGTATGGATGTAGGTGAGTGTAGGTATAGCACTATATACTATTGGTTCCGTTTGTACCATAATATCTCGCACACATTGTAATGATCACAATAAAATAAATGTTCAATATTCAAATAGAGGACAAGAATCACGAGAAGAGAACAGAGCGGGGGATATCGAACCACGGGAGCATTATATTGAAATCAGGATTCGATACAGATTCTATTTCGATTATTTGGATCGAAATTAATCAAATGATGAATGTCCGAAAGCACCAACCATACACCAGGGCCCCAACTGCCTTCGTTCTGATTTATCAATTCCAAACCGAATATGATCCAGTACTACTCCAACTCTTCGCTACTATTGTTCTATTGTCAGGTAAATTGTGTAGCAGCACGATTATCTAACATTATCTCAACGCGCGGTGGCGAGGTCGCATTCCGAGAAGGGCTCTGCTGGCCTCGGCTGACCATAGCCAGCGAGATACTAAGCGTGGCGGCTACCGTAGCACGCGCTGCTCATTAGGTAATTGATTACGGTTAGACCTTACTTTGTGTTACTTAAGTTTAATGTCTGCCCTTTAATCTAATAGCTCTATTGTTCCTAATACAAAGGGCGTATGACTGTTTATTTTTATTTTAAGGTAATAGGTTGAAGGGCGGTTAATGACAAGTGGAGCGTTCGCTGGAAACAAACATCTAGTTGAGAGGAATCCCTATTTTCAAGCCTGAAGAGATGACTCCGCTCTGAGGATGTCCATGGCAGTTTTAAAGGTAATTTGAGAAATGCAAAAGTATCTTGAAAATGGTGCTCACCAATCTTTACATACGTAAATAAACATGTTCATTTAGTCACAAGCGTCCTTGGTCGAGCCGCGAGAGTGATCGCTCAACATTCTGCATGTTTGTAAACACTGTTATTATCAAGATACTGTAGTTACTGCAAGTCCTATGCTCAGCTGTGTTTATGTCTTCTCTCGATTACCCCACATTATTCTCCACTTCGCTATTTTCTCGGCAAGTGGGGCAATATAGCTCGGAACACTTTCCCGCAGTCGGCACTGTGGCTAATGCCTAGCAGCTCGATTGGGTAAAATCTTTCTTACTTAGATCAACACCTCGCGTGAGGAAAATGGATTAATTTTAACATTACACATTCACAGTCAATAGTGTTTTCGTGAAGGTTTTTAATTGATCACTTACCAATTAGGTACTTAAAATATCTGTCCCATCCTACATTCAATGGTGAACTGCAACAAAAAGAAAATACACGTTAGTATTGTAACTGCTCAAGCCAATGTTCCGTCTACCAGGGGAACACGAATTTATGGGAGCACCTCGGATATTGATGATCTATTTTGAAATAGAGCAACCCGAGTTCCGGGGCGGGTGACCCTTGCCGGGACGGGCGCGGCACCACAACGTAAATCAAACCGGAGCAGCGGCTTTCTCCGGTCAATGCCTGTGCCTGCAGATATTCACTAACCGCTAATACTACTGCCGATATCGTTTACATTGATAATACCCACGACCAAACTCCGCCAACTGCATTGCAACAGATTTGCATAGTTGCACACAGAAAATGCATTATATTTTTTTCTATAGATTGAACCATGTCTCAGTACGATCGGTGAGGAAAAGCTAATGAAAGTCAGGGCTCTTGGCACCTACACGGCTGCACGCCACACTTCACCGCGCATACTTGATGCGACACCTGTTAAGATAATTATTAAGCAAATGCTTCTGTCTGCAGTTTATTCTAAAGTTCTGACGTCGAGCTGTACAAATTCTAATCGCGGTGCTGTTCTGAATACTAAGCACTTATGGCTGTCCATTTGGCCATTATTATTTGCTCTTAAAAAAAAAGAATAAATAAGACCTAAGTAAAATTTGTATTGGGCATCATAAAGCAAAATTAAGAGCAGAAACGTAGGAATACATCAAATACCCTTTCGTATTTCCAATGACCTCAGAATTCGTAAAAAATCTCAGCATGTAGACTCTCCCCGACTACTGTTACTCTGGTACATGCTCATTATCCACATGTTTACTCACTTCCTCATACTACGTGATGGTATAGACTAGCCCGAACGGGAAACACACAGGATTATGGAAATGTTTATTGCAATCGGAAAACTCGATAACCGTTAGATAACAGAACGATTGCAAGCTATTACGACTATTGCCGAGTGTTTCCGATCTCATTTACTAAATTATCCATTATTTATCTCGTCTGATGACCAATTTGTTTCCATTATTATATTATATTTCTCAATATTTTTATCTAAAAAAATTCTCACAAGATTCACAATTTCTAACAGCAACTTTAATGTCAACTTGAAATATTTGTAATATCGCAGATTAATTTAGTTATTAATTTGATGCCGTGACAGGATATTTATCTGGTTACTTAATATATTATTGTGAAGTAAGTTTAGCAATTTGTTATCTTAAGTTATTCTATAGTTATGTAAAGTTTGCACACTGGGCGGAAGCTTTCCCTAAGATCTTGTTTACTTTCTGTCCTCTTGGCAACAAGTAATGATGTAATTATTACTTAATTAATTAATTAGTATTCACGTAAACACCTGGAAATATTCTTAACATTATATGATGTGGCCAAATCCACATCCTTTTAATTTCGTTTAATAATCTTAGTACAGTCGATTTCAAAAGTGCATCAACTCCATTTTAATCTTTTCAAAAACAATATTGGTAAATAACAATGTTTCAATGTTGAGATTTTTATAGCAGGCACATGTAACTTTTAGTAAATTGTATAAAACTTTACTTTCTTTGTATATTTTACAATTTCAAAACTAAATAAAAACCGGTGACACTAATATGCTTAACGCACTTTAAAAGAATTTCCAAAACGTTGTAATTCCCATTATATCAAAGAGCCAATTTTTCAGTCAAAATCCTTTAGTTCAGCTTTCTAACATTTTAACTTTCTTCTCCACCTGTACGTACTCTACTCGTAGACTTAATATAAAACTGTTGACATTCAAGTTATTTGTAGCCACCTAATACTATCTCAAACACAAAATAACTTAAATATGCATAGTTTATACAATAATTTGCATAGTGATTGGTCGGAAGCTGCGATAAATGTCGAGGGACCGACAAATAACTAAACAAACACGCGGCGTGTGTCCACCACCGTCGCACGATACGATACGAGTATATTTGTTTTACTCTAAAGTGCCACTTTGAATGCACGACCAGTGTTTGATGATTCATTAATGTCAGGTAAATAATTAACTGTCGTTGGTTTACCGTAATTGAATTTTGGAGTTCATGATAGAGCAATTTGCCAATTTGATTGAATTTCACAGACACCGTTTGACTTAAGGGGTATACTATATAGGGTAGGCGTCCGATCAGGAGATACCTTTTTCTAAAGGCAAACTCGGTGCGTAAAAGCGGGCAATTAAATCACATGCATTTTCAAGCTGCGATTAAAATTGAACAAAATCCAAGCATGAAATACTAAGAGCTTTTAAGTCAGAATCGCTTCCTCAAGTCCACATGTCTTTATCGCTACAAGCCCCGAAGGCAACAGTTCAATCTTACTTTTGCGGTAATCAATACATAAGGCACAGTTATCTAAATCGGTGGTAATGGACACTGGTACAACCGCCGACGGTAGAGTTCTGCGCGGTGCTCGCCTTGACCGTGACGGCGCGCGTCGAGAGTGAAACCGTTGTACAATCGCGGCCGCTCCGGGCACGCACCGCGAGAACTGTACCGTTTCACCGGTGCAGAGGTGCCGATAGATATGGTTGTCCTTTAGACGGTGAGATAGTAGTGGTCTAGTCATGCGAAACTGAAGCGAATTCGCACGAATGGATGGAATAGCTATTAGGTATAAAGAATTCCCGCAAGCATTCTCGTTTAAGCTACGACTGCTTCATAGCAAAACCTTTTTATTCTAAGGGAAGTAGATAAAACTATAGATAGAAGAAACGATGGATGGACTACGTGAAGAATGATATGGCTAGACAGGACGTGACTGATTAGATGACGTGTAAAAGAGAATGAGGGAACAAAACACATGCAGCGTAAACCTCAAATAAATTGAGTTAAGGGCAGCAGAATAATGATGATGATTATGAAGTAGATAGTAGATACCCCCAGGACCAACTTGGTTACCACAACATTATTTAGGGGTATGAAGAACTAGGTGTAAAGTTCTTCACCCCCATAGAAAATGGGGAATCCTTCGTCGACGGGTGTCTGATGGGCTACTGCCCGGCAATTGCATAATCGACCTATAATGTTCCCACTGCTGGGACACGTGGCCTCCTCTCTATGAGAGGGAATGGGCTAGAATCACCACGCGGGCCCAGTGCGGGTTGGTATGCCAGGACATGCCGGTTTCCTCACGATGTTTTCCTTCACCGAGAGCAGTGTGATGAAATAAATTACACAAAGTATTGCGCCTGCCTGGGTTCGGATCCACGACTTACTGTACGCAAGTCGCGGCCGCAACCACAGGGCCACCGCTGCTCTCCCTCAATACAAAGGGTTCGTTACAACAGTGACACAGTTTTAAACATGGTCCAATTAAATCTCGAAACTATGATGATAATAAAAGCGATTCGCTTTACTTGTAATTTCGCAACATTATGCATTATAGCCCGTGCGCACCACAGACCACAGTCATAGCTTATAATGAGCCACCCGGTGTTAAGATCATGACCAGCAGATTTACATGCGGCGCTAATTGCAGACAACTCCAATTAGCATACATCACCCAGGCAGTTGAAATAGCATCTAGAGATTCACAGAGAACAGTTGTGTTACAATTTTGGTGTACAATAAAGTATATTTCAATACTACAATAATTAAAGTTTGGAAGGAAAATGGAAACGAGTATTAAGACACCTATCGAGGGATGTTCTACTTGGTGAGAAGACTGAAATTGTAAGACGGAAGGAAATGTGGCTGAGCATGTTTGCATATGAGGCAAGTTTAATTTTAGTAGATGCTTATAGACTATAGTAAGATTCAAGGAAAGGTCGGACATAGGAGAGCTAGCTCCAATGCAGAAAATATTGGACCACCTGTTAAAAGACTAGGCACTGGAGGTTTACCCTTCTAACGAGTGGTGTATTCAATTATTCAATATGCAATTCAGTAATGCAACAGGTGGGTTTCCATAAGGTATATCATACATCAGATTAGTCTGCATAGTGAGAAGATAGTACATATTTGAATTTTCCTATTAAGACCATGTGAAAGCGATGTGTCGAAACATCGGCTAACTGACCGATTCTTCAAACCAATCAATCAGCGACTCGTAACTGATTTTGTCGCCCGATATTTGTCGTAACTGATTTTGTCTCCAGATGATATCTTTTGTCAACATGATTCTGAGGCTCCACGCTGTTACATTCTAGTGAAGCTTAATTTATTATGATTAAAAGTTACTGGGATCAAACCTCAATCATACTCATTATGTCCTATTATGATTAATTCTAGATAAAGTTACACTATGAGCAACGTCTTCCATTCGGTAAGCGTCACATAATGCGTGCCACGCTTTGTATTCGCGGCCATTGGACGCGAAATGACCATACATTACCATACGCGGCATATAAATGACGCGCATTGAATACAATGTGTTTACTACTTACTACATTGTTGTTCTGTAGCAACGACCTCATTTAACACAAGTGCGTGCAAACAAATAAACAGTGAAACAGTTTTGCCTACGACTGTACTTCTGTCTGTAATAAGTAATAACTGTAATAAGTTTGTCAAATTCTTAAAAATTTGACGAATTTTTTTTCGGAGTTTGTTAAGTTAGGCAAAAAGTTTGATTCTAAATAGAATCAAACTTTTTGCCTAACTTAACAGACTCCGAAACGCTACTAATAGTAGCGTTTTAAATGGTTAAATTTTAAAGTGTGAAACCTTTTCTGTGGTTGGAAACACGTTTTTCTAGCCTATTTATTCGTTCGACATTTTCAATCAAATTCCATGTTTCGTTGTAAACAAGCTTATTGTAGTTTTATTTATTTATTTAACACTTCAAGCACAAAGTACAGAGGCGGACTTAGGTAATGCCATAGGTATTTTCTACCAGTCAACCTTTGGGTTATGCAGAGACAAACACTAGACATATACATTTTAAGGATATATAAAATACTATAAAAATATTAATTATAAATATATATCAAAATATGTGTAAATAGACATTGACACAAATATAGGTACTAAAATAAAAAGACAAATAATGGAGAAAACATTAACGTTATTTACTCTGATGATGTTATTTTTTCTGGTTATTTACTTGCAGCTTAGCATACAGAAAGGGATACTTCAACTAACCTGAACGTAGGACCCGCGCGGCCGCGCCGCTGCGCCCGGACTAGGATAGCAAGTTTCTCGCTTAATTAAACTTCCTACATCATTGATAATGGAGTGATGAAGTATGTGCTAACTTACATAACGCCAGTAATTTTGTAAAGAAACCACATCAAGGTCCGCAGACTATCGAACCGACTCTTGACGTATGTTATGAAGTTTTCTCTTTCCCCGCACGTGCTACGATGACTTGAATTTTACAAGCATACAATTATTATTATTGATCATATGATCACAATAAAATAAGGCTTAGAAAAAAGCTTGAGCATACGGAAAGTTTAGGTACAAGTACAGAAAGCTGTAATAAGCCTATTATCAAAATAAAACTGAACTACATAATGTAATGGGGTTGGAGTTTTCTTACTATCATAACAAAATGTCCCATTGTTTTTTAAAATAAATTAATAATAAGAAAAGAACAACATTATATTTCACGTCTCAGGGTTATTCAGCCATTAACACAATATTCCTTAAGGAAATCAACTATCTTAAACTTAGCCTTTTGTATGACGCAGGATGGCTTAGTCGAATAATGCCATATTGTCCACGAGGACAAACATAAGGAAAGTGACTTTCTATAAAACCATTCGCCACGATTTCGTCTTCATAAAATCCTTAGTCGTAAATAAAAGATGTTCAATTAGTCATGCTCTCACGTGGTCAGAGTAAATAAAGAAAACGCATCGTTCATCGCCGCAGATGATTGTATCATTGTTTGTTATACATTCATGCGCCCCTAGTAAACAAATGGACAAAAATATTGTGAATTTGCTCCGGTTTGCGTACTACCAACATAAGAACTGTGAATTTCACAGATATGTTCCAGTACTTTCACTGTTATTTTGCCTCTGTTTAATTCAAAGCGATCTGTTTGTCGGTTTTCCAAGGTTGCTGTTAGTTTTGCTACCTCTAACATGTCTGTCAAGATTATAGCGAACATTTGCAGCATTTTCACTGCAGTTCCATGCTGTGAACCAGTTAAGCTGCGCTTGCTTGATAATGTCACGGCGGCGCGGCGCCGGCGGCGGCGTCAAGGCCACGCCCCCCGTTCTAATAAGGTTAATTAATATCTTTTAAAACGCTTGTTACTTAAAGAGTAGCGCCATATTGGAACCGTTGCGAAAGTATTGGAAACAAGAACGATCTTAATTGACAATTGTTCTATCAATATTACACTAATATTATAAAGGCGAAAGTTTATACATATGTATCTATGTTTGTTACTCCTTCACGCAAAATACGCGCTTAGACGTGGGGTTGCGGACACCAGCCCGCTATACAATACAATACAATACTCCTTCACGCTCAAACAAGGCTTAACGGATTTGGATGAAATTTGGTATTAAGATAGCTTAGTAGGCTACTTTTGATCCCGAAAAATGCGGTGTTACCGTTGATTGACCTAATAACTCAAATAATGGTATTCCCGAATTTTTACTAAAATCGTCTCTTTGGCGACCAAAAGTACTAGGCAAGCATAAATTCAATAGGTAGGGTAGGTAAGTAGGGTAGAGTAGTAAAAAGTATAAGGAGGTAGCTCAGCTTACCTTTCACTGCTTTTATCAGCTTTTAGCATCAAATTATCAAGAACACGAATATATTTTTTTTATGTAGCCTGAGAAATAATTGAGACAAAACATAAACTTAAAAAAAAATAATGAAAAGAGGTGTAATTCTGATTTAGCAAAAAAATTGTAATTATTTTACACCCGCAAGCCGGAGACCCATTTCAATCTGAAATTATGAAGATGAAATGGGTCCCGTCAGTCCCGCCTCCTTCCAACTGTTATTTAATTTAAAATGAGCTTGTTTTTTGCTTGTTTTTCCCAATCTTCTAGCTTCTTCTAGTATAATGTGAAAGATTTCGCAGACGATTTAACTTGTTATTATTTACACGTTTTTTTGCACAATTTGTCATTCGTATTAATTCTAAACAGGGCCTTAGGGAAATTATCAGATTATAATTATCCAGTCAATTATGCATCCTGATTCCACTTTTTCGCTTTAACGCACTCGAATTCAGTCCAAGCAGGGTCTCTATTTTCCGCCATTTTCGTTATTAGCACTTTTCCTGTACAAAGTGTAGTGCAAGAGACATCCCCGCACAAACGATTAGTAAGCATCAGTACCTCATTTTTTATTTTTTTTTGGTGATGTCATCTCTCTGTTCAGCCTCGGAGGCTGGCTACTGCTTAACCGGACAATTCCCTGTGGATGCCTTAAAAATGAATCTAAGGCCTCCAGCAGGGGTACGGGCCTCGGCTTAGGGCGTCGCTGGGGGGGCAGCAAAGGGACAGGCTGGATCTGAGTGATATTATTTAGGGGCTGGTTTAAAACTACCGGCTCAGCATCGCGGGCTGGCTCTGGCAAGGGTCGGGGGGGGTTCGTTGAACGTGGGCGTCGCGTCGGGCCTCGGCGGCGAGGACGGAAACATGGCGGTCTGTATTTGTGTTTACGTAATGTACTGGTTTCCCTACTGCTCTCCTGGAGGAGGGTGATGGGGTCATCGGAGGTGGTGAGAGCATGTCGCGGACGGCGAACTACGTAATACGCGAGGGCTCGTATCGGGCGGCCGATGCGATCAGGGGGTTCCTATGCTTGATAGCGGAATCGAAGAAACGCTTGGAAAGACGTTTCATAAACTGAGCTAAGGTGGGGATCCTAAGGTCTAAGTTGTAATGTTAAGATGTTTAAAATAAACGACGATTATTTTATAATAGTTTTAATGATGCTCCTTGTTACAATGCCCGTGAGCTTCCTCTATTTTCCCGTGACAGCTCTCGCTCCTGTCATCTTGACGGGACTATTGTTGCCCTATTTTATCTCCATTACATAAGTGGAGACTGTCATTACGGACATAATAGGGGGCACCGGTGATTTTACGGAGAAAACGGTTCTGAAGGGTCTGCATCCAGTGCAGATGACGCGGGTGGGCATGGGCAAAAGTGACACAAGCGTATGCCATAATGGGACGGATGACGGCGGTATAGAGTCGCAACTTGCACTTAAGTGACAATTTGCTCTTTGCCGTGATCATAAAATGGAGCCTACCCATGGCAAAGGCAGCCCGGTCGCGGGCTGCTCTTATATGCGCTGCAAAGGACAGGTGGTTGTCGAGAATGACTCCTAAGTACTTGGCTCGCTTCTCCCAAGGGATCGGCTTGCCGAACATAGTGATCGGAGAGGGAGTACCTCATGCCGAGTGGTCCACATAAAAGCTCCTTACCCAAACCCCCTACCCAAATCGCGAATTGGTCAAAGTGAATTCCTAGATACACAACCAAATTAACTTATTTCCACGACTAAACTTATTTTATACCTTTTGTATATTTTTCATTATTTTTTTCATATATTAAGTAGGTAAGTACTAATTGTTATTTAATTTTTCGTCAAATTATAAGTACATATACACAGTGGCAAAACGATCCGGAGTTTTATTTCGCTACAATAACATACATCCAGGTCAAATACATAACCCTCCTTTTGGAAACAGATTTACGAATGAAAACTTGCAAATTATTATTATTATTTTTTTGTTTGTGACGAAATAATGATCACACTTTTTAGTGTAAGACGTAGGTCTGTGGTGGGACGTGTTGTGTTGCGTAGGTAGTGTGGTGCCGATGCCTGCCAGGGTTGCGGGACTGTTCGAAAGAGATACCGCGGCCCTGGAATACAAAGGGCAAAGGAAGGAACATGGATGGGTTTTAGTCAGTACAAGTCTGACACTCCCTCCTGCTCAGCCCAGAGCGGGAGGGGTTATTTGATGACTTTCCATCGGTAAAAAAAAAAAAGGTAGAATGGTGTTATTATTTAAGAGACGGTCCAGTTTTGCCGCTGACTGTACCATGTTAAAAAGTGCAACTTTCGAGTTTTGCCTTTAATTTTTTACAAAAAAGCTGAAAAACCATAAAAAGCAAAAGGTAATTTATTTACGTACCACCACCATTGCCAACATCGACTAACATAGCGGTATAGCTCAATTTACCACAGATTCATAAAATAAGAAAAAGCAAACAGTTACAAATTGCAATGTAAGTAGTTAATTTTACATTAGTCCACAGTTTTACGCACGTAGTACATATCACGGGTAAATTCACATGTTTATTTACGTAATTTACGTAATCGTAAGAAAGTGGAAATCGTAGCGAATGTGAATGATACCGCTTGTCACACAGTTCGGAGACATTCAAGACATTGATAACATAATGTTCAGTAAAGTATTATCCAACATTCGATGCATATTTTGTTTTGGTGGAATCCGTGGAACCAAGGTATCTTTTTTTACAATAACAATAATATTCCTTTATGGAACGTAAAAGATTTGTCATTGTCTGTTGCTGAAGGAATGCGGTTGCGAATGGATAACATAAGGAATGAGTACATAAGAGGAAGTCTGAAAGTGGCGCCGCGCCGGTGACTTGACAGTTGTGAGGATTACCACACCACTTTTACACAACGGTTATCGTAGTATGGACATGTGATGCCGAGGAATGAGAAAAAGCTGGTGAGGAAAGTAAAACAGCAGAATGAAAGATGCTGCGCCGACATAAAATAAATTGGGATAACGGCAGAAGAGTGATGATGCTGCTGAAGAGATTCCCCCTTTACTAAATTATAAAATATACATTATTCGAACACACCATTGTTGATCACAGTTACGTACATCAAAGACAGCCTGAGTTCAGTCGAAACAAAAATAAAGTGCATGCATTACCGGTACTACTCGTATAAGCCACAGCCGATGAGGAACTCCTCACATTTCACGTTTCAATACAACTGCTCGCAATTAAAGTTAACCTAAAAAAGTCAGGAAACACCGAAACAACGCGTCAAATATGTAATTCGGTGAAAACCGCTGAAATGTTTACAGAACTGATTACTTATAGATACAAGCATCATCAACGTTGTTGTTGTGTTCTATGAAGTCACGTTGATTCGATGCGTCGATAACAAGGCCTCATGAGAAGTCAGAATATTCTTCTTCCCAGCGAGAGGTATAAAATTTTCTTTAGCGATTCATCCGAGCGTATTCCGTAACAACCTTTGTGGTCTATCTTAAATGTACCCCAACACCTATGAAACGTATGTAAAGTTATGTTAACGATGAGGAATAGTCAGCTCTCGTTAGTTGTAACGTTCCAATGGAAATATACTTTTCAATACACTTTCTCGAAAACTGGTTCTTATCGCACTACGATTAGGTTCAACTTGCAATGTATTTCACACGCGTGGATTTTTTATATTTTTCCGCACACGTGCGGAAATAAAAATTTCCACAGATAAGTTCAATGACTATAGCTATAATCGGCGGTGATGCGTCTTTACGGCGTAAATATTTTTTGAGTATTTAAATTGTTTATAAATAGAATATCATAGATAAACATGATTATTTATAACAAATATTTACTTTTATGAACCAATTAATATTTATTTGTGTTCTAAATTCAAAAATAAATGAATCTTTTCTTTCATAATTTATTGTTTTTTTTTTCATATTAGGCTGTATAGCGGCATCAGACCTTTGCTTCTTCTTCAACCTGGCGAAAGCAAAGCACGGAAAAAAGCAAATTAAATCATAGTTTCCTAATTATTCCTGACAAAAATACTTTCCGTTTTACTATTTTATTTCTTCGAAAGTGTATTGAAAAACGTCGTTTGATACGCGTGGGGATTTGTTACTGCAGTTCTCGGCTCCATAACACCCTCGCCTGCAGCTCGGGTGTTAATTCCGCGCTCGAATGCAATAACAAAGTTTCCCCACTTATATCAAAATGTACTCCCAGGTATTATTATATATAATGTATTCCCAGGAGTTGTCAGTAGAACGAGGAGTGTATAATAGGAAATTGCTTAAAGTTGTCTTGGGTTTCATGTTGTGGTAATAGGCTAGAAAATTGCGGCGTGGTATTTACGTATTTGTGAACTCAAAATCAAGCTCAATTTATTGTTGACAGGGTACCTCCTCTTATATGTTTTTTCCTTGGCTCACAAACGATACGGTTACGTTTACATTGCACTAACTTAACTTGATGATAGCCTGGTACTAATCGCTAATCAGTTTACAGTAATTAATGATTGATGTACCGCGACGTGAACTATGTTAAACCTTACCGTTCTTGTTCACACGCCAGCTCATCAACCTACCCGAAACTGTCAAATTTCCCAGTCAACATTGAACCATCGTCGCCAATGGATTAGCGATAAAGTTAAAAACCTATTAAAGTAATTTGACAGATTGTAGTAGCTTGATGTGCTGGCGTCTGTACGAAGCAATACATTATGGTAATTACGGGAATTTATTAACTGATGCAAGTAGGCCACTCACTGTTCATATGGAGATGGAGCTTTGTTACAGAATTAGACTAAATTCTTATAAGAATTAGTCAAAGGCATTTTCTAACAAAATATAAGCGAAGATTAGGTAACAACCACAACAATGTAGGTACTTATTTGGGTTCTTAGAAGCGAATCTGAAAACCATTGCCAGTAGCAAGGCTTGATAAGCCTGGCTGCAAGGCGTGGCGGCATGCTCGTATGGTCACTGTCACTCCGCCGTACGGAAAATGTTATGAAAGGTGTCACCACCAGTTTCTGTAAAACTTTGACAGCGATTCAGATACCGAATAACTAGAGCATTATGTGAATCAGCAATTAATCGGTTCCTTAATAACACTGTTATATATGCAGCTGGCTTACGGTAACGTAAGTTAGACGTGCGTTACTTACTGCTTTACTAATTTTGTGCGATAATTGATATTAACGCCTGCTAATTACTGTTGCAGTTTTTCGTAATTAGTTATGCAAAGAATCGTACGGTTGACGCGCGTCAGTTAAGTAAATTAGCTCTGTTAAATTAATGAGTCAATAATTACTTGATTACCAATTTTACATAATAAATAGGTAAGTAATCAATAACCCATTTATTGCTCAACAGTTTAATTGATTAGGTACTTGCCAATGTTAAGTTAGTCAATTTAAATTGACAATTAGTTAATGCCAATTCTAACTAAGGCGTAACACTGAGATAAATATAGCTTTTTGTGTGCTTTTTGAGTGTTTACTTCTTTAGTCATTGGATAACACATGAAATGTGCGTTTGCCGTTTGGCTCTAAGCGGTCTACTCGGTGTATTCCTTGAATAGCCTTTATCCAAAGAACTGAGCAATTAAAATATCGAAGAAACAATGATGTGGTGGTTACTCAACGTTATAAATAAGAAACCAGTAACGCGTCATGATTGGCTGCTTTCTTCTAGTTATTCTGCCCGAATTTCATGCTCTATGCTCACAATTTCTAAGTCTTGTTTGATGTTTATAAACAAAGGTGGTGGACGGTGAAATTTTTACTGAAATTGTCTTGTTATGTACCTACCTACCTAGACGATGTGGCAGTCCACCGCAAATAGAGCATGGAAATTATTTAGATTTAAAACTATTACGATGTTTCATTTGGATTGAATCATGGTTCAATTTCCCTTTTTAAATCGGCGCTACGTAAAGTACGTGAGTTTTCTCTGTAGGCCAAATGCTACGAACAAACATACCAAAGTAATCAGTACACAATTATGTAAAATGTGGCGGTAATAATGTGCACAAAATATAACATGATATGTAAATATTCAAGAAAAAGGAAGAGAAGCATACTACAGTTTTTAAAACTGTACAAAGCATCGGAATTGAATGAAAAAAAAACGATATCTTTGACAGAGTACAGGGAGCATCGCATCGTGAGAACACCCACAGTCATTAAAACAATATCATAAAATTCGTCATACCAACAGTTTAGTAAGAACAATTTGACCGCTACAACGATCCTTATTAATCGGATTATGGTCTAGTGTCGAAATGAATCGAGTTAGGATCCGATACGCGGCCAATGTTACTGCCTGAGAAACAAACCGGTGGAACTGTGTGGATGTGATATGTCGTCGAGGTCAAGGCAGGGCTGCCAGCTGCCACGTGCCTTTATAGAACAGTAGCACTTGGTTCGGGACTTCGTCCACAAAACTTGTGAAAAATATAATTTATAGCGTATGTTACGTCCTGGTAACTTTCTATTGGTGAAAAAATTGTTGAAATCTTCGAAGTAGTTTTTGAGTTTATTCGTTACAAACATATAAAAATACATTGGGTAAAAAATGTTTAGGTAAGTGCGTGTAATGATTAAGATATATTGGTATGCTTTGGAATGCAATCAACAATCAAACTGAGGTCGATTTGCTCTCGCAACACTCAGAATTAGCAACGCTTCAACTTGATGCAATAAAAAACAATAACCAAATATAAAAACACAATGTTGTTATCTATTAGACATACCTCAGTACCAAGGTATGTATCGTGTAAACCTCGTCCAGTCATTATGGTTAGTCAGACAGAAGCCCAAAAGTCTGACAAGCAGTCTTACCAAGGGGCCAGTCACTAGTTGAGGTCAGACAGGCAGTCGCTCCATGGAAACTACAGGCACCTAATCAGATGCATCCAGTTTGACTGGAAGCCGACCACAACGTAGTTCCAGGCAAGGTAGATCGTGATGAAGCGTTGTGTATACCCTTCATGTCTGACGTAGCATGCATCATCTCCCACCTCGTGCAGCCCTACTCGCTTCGTTTAGTCTCTTTACCTTCCTCGATGGTCTCGCTATCACACGGTCGATACGATTCGATTCATCACGCCCCCCAAGCACTCTCGTTGCTTCTCCGTCAGATCATCGTATTGAGAAATGTTAATTAACCTTAATGTGCGCGTGTCGTGTGGGTGTAGCACATTCACAACAAAAATATTAGTGATAGATATGATTGCTTTGCAAACGGCATTAGTAGGTACAAAGTTTTTAAATCGATTCAAATAATAATTGTGTCCCTACTCGCGCTATTGATATGCGTCTCTCATTTTGTAATTAATTAAGGTCTATTCACAAAAAATCTCTTTCTTCAATGTCTAAACAATCGGATTTTTTGCAATTTACGTAGAGCTGAGATAAAACATAGAAGGTATATAATTAATTTACGTCTTCACCATTTATTATCTTTGTATTTATTTTAAGACAAGGGTTATCTTAGTATTTGTATTCGGAAGAGATGCAATGCACGACACAAGACACGTTTCACAGCAACGGAGTAATCACATGACTGACATGACTAATACACTTACACTGAAAAATATTCGTGTAACAATATGTTCTGTGGTAGTAATATAATGACAGCATTGTTCTCGTTCAATACATAACTGTGATTGGAAACCGTTTGTGATAAATACAATGCAGTGGGCACAATAGTTTAATTATTTCTTTAAGAACAACACTCGATTCCAATCCGGTTCGACTACTCTTACAAGTTACAAGCAACCTTATTTGTTGGCTGTACGTACTTTAGCTTGCAAGAACAGTCAACGATTAGAATTTAGTTTGAGTTTTCGATGGTTTATATTCGCATTCAACGTTAGATAAGAAACTCGTTGATAACGTGAAACTATAAATATTCAAATGCAACACAGATGCACGAAATTATTCAAATGCAACAAGTAGGTACTAGGCGATCAGAAAGAGCAAAAGCTGTCTCTTCGCAACTGCACATGAGGTAGGAAACTGCATCCATGCAACTTTCTTGATTATAATATTAACCTAACCTAACCTACTAGTCTGTAGCTAGATGATCTACCTCATTATCTTCGATGGTATTATACTCTCCTAATACAACCACATTCGGACGACAGTCCATAAACAAGTGCTAATAAATGATGTTGTTCTTCTATTATTGAATAATTTATGGCGTGTCAATTTAGTACATTTTGATATAAGAGGGGAAACTTTGTTATTGCATCCGAGCGCAGAATTAACACCCGAGCTGCAAGCGAGGGTGTTATGGAGCCGAGAACTGCAATAACAAATCCCCACGCGTATCAAACGACGTTTTTCAATACACTTTCGAAGAATTAAAATATTAGAACGGAAAGTATTTTTGTCAGGAATTATTAGGAAACTATGATTTAATTTGCTTTTTTTCCGCGCTTTGCTTTCGCCAGGTTGAAGAAGATGCAAAGGTATGATGCTGTATACAGCCTACTATGAAAAAAAGAAAATTCATTTTTTTTTTAATCTAGAATACATTAAGATGTTAATTTGTTCATAAAAATAAATATTTGTTTAAATAATCATTTTTATCTATGATATTCTATTTATAAACACAAGTTAAATAGGTACTCGAAAAATACTTAATCCGTAAAGACGCATAACTCTTTGCCGGGATTAAAAAAAAACAATCACCGCCGACTATAGATATAGTCATTGAACCCTTTAGACTTATCTGTGCAAATTTTTATTTCCGCACGTGTGCGGAAAAATATTAAAAATCGCACGCGTGTGAAATACATTGCATGTTGAACCTAATCGTAGTGCGATTAGAACCAGTTTTCGAGAAAGTGTATTGAAAAATAAGTTGTTCTAGAAATAAATCAGAGAGGTGTCAGAGTGAATATTTTTTAATGTTATGCGATGTCCATTATTGAGAAATAGCTGAGATAGCTTTGATGGACTTCTTCATCTTGTAAATACAAGTAACGTACGTGTATTAAGTAATGGTTAAAGTTAACTGCTTCGGGTTATGGAAGTAAAACCAGAGTGACGATATTACTCATCTCGTGTATGCACATTTAAAACTGCGTCGTTAATTATACAAAACCGTGCGTTGTTACTCAATGGCTGTAACACGAGTGCTGCTTGTTTAATACAATTCGACAGTAAATCTATCAGTTTTATCGACGGCCATTGTTTCCATATATTATTTACTGCCGCGACTTGAGCTGCGAGCACGCTCGGCGCCGACCTTCAAAACTTACCATACAATACAATCAACTTTTCTCCCAGAGCGCCTTGGTTTAGCATAAGCTCCTTATTGTATAAAAACTTTCTTATACAGCCAAGGTAAATCCTTAAACAAGGCAAGCATTAATAACATCACGCACGATCCACGCTCACTTCTTCCGTTACTGCAATCCTAGTAAGATGGACTGAGTATTCCTATTTCCTACTGGAGCTTATTCCTGAACCATATAAATTGTCATCAAGATGACGAAATCGTCGTGCAATGCAAATATCATGTCTGTTCAGTTTTAATACGCTGTTTATCTTATCAGCGCGATCTCGGCACATTACGTTAACTGGCGTTAAGCGTGGCAGGAGGTTTATTGTTATTAACTCGCATATCTACTGCCTACAACCTGATTTATGTAATGTTTTGAGTTTTTCAAACGATTTCGTCTCTATGAGATGGTATCATTCATAATTTAAATAGACAACAGACTGATAAAGATGAAAATGTAGAGTGTAATAATGCTAATTTGTGGAGGAAGAGCCGTATTTCCTCTTCAAAGAACCGAAAAAAGACAGAGGCATCAGTGATCTTATAAATACTAATTTGAAAAGAATTGAGTTTGACGTCGGCGACACTCCGTCTGCTAGCGCATATATGTATGACGCAGCTGATGCCCATCTGTCGTCTGCTGCGCCACTTATGGGAACCAATACAGACGAACTTCCGCAAGGAGACACGCCATATACTAGCCATAAAAGTCCAGACGTAAAACAAAAAAAAGTCTGCAAACCAGCGCCAACTGCGCAAAATTTGTGGGATGCTGGCATAAAAGACGCAGCTAGACGTCAGATAGATGCAGTTTTTTTTATCAGACAGCAAATACTTAGACAACGAGATTTTTTTTATAGATTCAGATTAAGGAAATTAAATGCACAACAATCCAAGTAGAGTCAATGCGAACTCGAGACGTAAGACGACCCCTGCTGATCTCTATCAGCAGGGGTCGTCTGGCACTGGTCTCGTCTGGCAGTGCCCTCTGGCACTGGTCAACAAAATATCACTCCTGTTATCCCCAGAAGGTAAAGGCAGAGTGGTGTAGTAGGTAACCCATATTGCGCCAGTTACATAGGAGGTCCTGTGTAATTGGGAGCACTGGGCCTGAACAAGCCACCTGAGAAAAGATAATAGGAAGCCAATCGTTTGCTTTGTATATTGTTTGCTTATGTTGTGTACAGTGGCGCAACTCGCGAGTCGCATGTTATCAGCGCGTGCGTCACTCTCCGCCACAACTGACTGGATATTAACTCTGATAACAGCACTCTTATCAGCTGCACTCCTAATCTGCTTTCTTATATTGTTTATTGTAATTTCTTTGACTCTCGCGGCAAATATTGTTGATTAAACTGTGACGTAATTTTTCTCGGTTAGCGGGCACATGGTTAAAAGAAAGAAAAATGTTTATTCGACGTCAGTACATCAGGCACACACACAATAATATTTAAAAAAGTTACAAAAAAGAGAAAATACATAGTATGACTGCACTGTGTGCCTCACGGCTGCGCCAAAAAGTTCCATTTCAGCATTAATGCCAGACAGGTGAGGCTGTCTGACGCTGGTCTTCCAATGAACCTTGAGGGGGTAAGTGACATACAGAAAACAGTTTCAAAGATAGTATATGAATAAATGATTGAGTACAATAAATAGATATTGAGTTAATTTATGAAATGTGTATGTAGGTACGAGTTAAGATAAAAATGTGAGTAGGTAATAAGTATTATGACAGTTCTTGCTATTGTAGCAGTGGCAGATTGTCCAAATGAGCGTCAAAGATTTTCCAAATCTTTGAAGTAGTTTGAAGTAGGAATAACGGCAGACGGAGGTCGGTAAAAACAAGCTATGATTTAGCTCAACTTTGGATTCCTGGCTCTGATTATACTTGTTAAACCCATCAAAAGAGGAGGGGAGGGGGACAATCTCCAGCAGTAGCTCCTTCACTAGTTGACGGTACTAGTATTACTATAATGATATCAGTAAACTAGTTGATCGCGTCATGCCACGCTAATTTTCCGGTGCGGTCGCTATTTGAGAACGTCTTCCGGAACGGAACTATTGGTGAGAATGCCAAGGGCAACATGGGTTGCAGAAACAGACTCCGGCATTCTAATTAATAATTTAGAAGTAGGACAATGTGCGGAAAAGGCATGTGGTTTTGAAATCCCGAAAAGGCCAAAGTGTAACACAGTAGAGCGTAATGATAATAACAGTGATAAAAGGACAGATCATTCTGTTAACCTTAGTTTATTTATGTCCTCATCCTTATCGTTACATTATTAAAAAACGACACTTGAAATGAGGAACCAGAGCAGTCTATCAATAAAATAAATTAAATACTGAAATTATAGAATTTTGGGACATTCTGCATAATTCCATGTTCGTATATAATTATGATTGCTTTGCGTTATTTTGTAGTGCATCATACATACTCTTATCTACGGATATTAATGTTGCTATTAAAGTATTATGATATCATCATATCACAAACGAGTCAGCAATTTCGCTTTAGTCCATATCATTTGTTTAGTTCCTTATTTTGTAGTTGTACCTATCCTTATCTTATCCAATGTCTACTGAATTGAAACTGCTTCAGCAATGTTTGCTTATTGGTATTTCTTCTTGTTTTGTTAAGCTTCTATTACAATCTGATCTCCCAGTACATAATTTGGAAACAGAACCTCTGGTTCTTTTATTGATAAACTTGAACTCGATTCTTACAATTTAATTTTAATCAGCAATAGTTATCACTTATCAATGTAGACTATCTAATAATTGGTTTACTATTGTTATGAATCTAGTTGTCTAAATAATAATTGGTTTACTATTGTTATGAGTCTATTGTGGTGAATCTAGTATTTACTTAACAGTAAATACTAGATTCAGCACTAGACAACAATAAACATGATTTGATAAGAACCAAGTTAATATTATGCAAAGTAGGACATGACATTACACATGTGCGCTTGGTATCAAACAAAATGCTCAGAACTTTCCTACGATTATATTGTTCTAGTGGCATTATGTCTGATATCTATCTTGTTACTTATGCAGGGTAGGCACCTAGCGAAGATATTCAAGAGGCTGATACCCAAAACCAGGTCGCATTCATTTTGTTACACATATTGCTACTCACGAAAGGAGACTTTTCTTCTTCGTCTCCTGAGTTCCTTGTACTTTGTGCACGGTTATTATAACATTAGGAATAACTTCTAGTTTTAGCTAAAACAATAAAAAAATACACAATGAGTTAAAAATATTTTTCACTCACCGATGATAAATTACGATGTAAACTTACAGGAGTTATAGTTCCTAGTCTACAATACAATTCGTTGTTGTACTAAAGTAATCTTAGAACACATCACTAACCATATTACAGCCGCGTTAATTTAAGGCAAGTTCACACGAACATTCTATTTGTGAGATCCCCCGAAAGGATATAAATATTGCGGAGGACGCGCGGTACGGAGCCTGTGAAGGCGCGGCGCGCACTGTGCCGACACTGCCGTCGTGCCGTCACTGCCGGTGCCCACGCGGTGCCGTACCGATACTACGAGCACATCTGGGAAAGTGGCCGCCGATATGCAGGAGCGAACCAGCGGAAGGTCAAGTTCAGTCGTTCAGATACAATTTTAAGGCCAGACATTCAGGTTACGACTCAGCCCGCATATCAATCGCCGCGCCCTTTACGCTGCCCTGGTCATTTACTTACAAATTTGGTTGTGAAGCATTTAAATTGCCTTCGTTAGTATTGACAACTACATTGGGCTGCTTTACGCCTTTCAAAGTCGTCACGATATCGTGATGGTGTTGAAGTTATAGGTGCACGAATGTAACTAACTACCGTAAATGTTACACTAATAAATAAATCAAAGTTGGAATTTCTACATTACTACTAAACCTTTTTATTTTTATTTCGGATGATATCATCAAATAACCCCTCCCGCTCTGGGCTGAGCAGGAGGGAGTGTCAGACTTTTAGTGACCAAAATCCATCCTTGTTCCTGCCTTTGCCCTTTGTGTTCCAGGGCCGCAGTATCTCTTTCGAACAGTCCCGCAACCCTGATTACTACTAAGCCTTAGGTACTTAAAATATTAGCGAATTTTCTTGAAATAAAAATCGCGCGACGTGGTTAGAATAAGCACGTCGCTTGGAATAAGGATAGCAATCTATTCCCATGGCTAATTTCCTCAAGATATGTGTAAAATAATCTAACAAGACCCAGAAAGTTCCAACTACCCAGAAAACATCAACAAACAAACATTGATGAAAACTAGACTCTTTTTTAACTGCACCAAAAATTGGTTCCGTTCAACATTACGTATCCACAGCATCTGCACCACGTGAATCAATCTCGCTATTTCTCCTCTCACTCGCACCTTTCCCTTTTGCAATAAAAACGAAAGGGACAAATGACATCCGCAGCGCGCAAGTCCTCACCCCTAGAGTTGGCAGAGGAATTATTGCCAGGTTTGGACAATCAATATGTAGTAATGGCGAGATGAATGGAATCATGGCGGACTTACCGTGCCATGAACATTTAAAATTATGTGCATTCATATGGCGGTATTCCGCAGTGACTGAATATTTTGTGGAGTTTTAATGTAGGATATTGTATGTGGTATTATGCTATTATTTTGCTGTCGTGTCTGTGCACCATTATTCATGATTTTGACGTCTACGAGTATAACCATTTTCAAATTGATTGCCTTGCTGTTGCATAATCTCTTTCTCTTTACAAGGTAACGCCTTATTGAAATTGCATCAAGGTTAATTCCATTTTTACTTTCCCATAAAACTCTTTAACTACCACAGCTATAGATCTTTCAATACACCATCCCCTCAGTCTGGTCGCCCTAGTACCTCGACATCATAAAACTATCGACCCTCGTTCTCACAAAACAAAATACCAATTTAATGAGACAAGCGTGGGTTACACCCAACTATAATCTTATTAGAGACATCCCCTAGGAAGTATAAATAGCTGTAAGTTGATAACGAATGACCCGCGGGCCCCGGGCACGTTCCAGTGGTTTTCCCACGAAACTCTGAAGCACGCTAGACAAAGTTATCGTTCATACTTCAAGTGGTTGGTATTTGTTAGAGAGGCGATAAATCACAGCTCATAATACTAAGTACCTGGCACTCCGCTTTGGTATGCTATCTATCTATTGTGTGTTTACAGCTAAGGACATAATTATTTCCGTACTTCTGAAACTGTTTTACAGTGCTCAACAGAATAATAAGAAAAACTATGTACGATTGTACATATTTATTTAGGCGTAGTTCATATTACACAAACATAAGTGTTATATTAAAGTTGATGTTACTGCAAAGATACTGATGAGAGAATGACAGAACAAAGTAGTAAATTCTAATTGTCTCAGATTACGACGAGAGAATTAAAACTGAAAAACAACGCCTCGACAGTGATATAATAACTAGACATAATTGTTATTTTCATAGAAATATGAAACTTTCTCACAACATGAATATTTTTAAGCAAAGTAGACTCTGTTATTGCAGCAGGAAAGCAATATTTTCATAACATCCATCCCGAATGCACAACACTCACAGATATTTCATCAACAAATGACATATTTCTGCTTTAATAGTGATCAGTTGATAACCACAATATTATAGTCGCTGAAATACAATAGGTAACGACGACATTGTGGACACAATTGAACTCACTGAAGACAATCACAAAATTGCGTCCGTAGATTATAGAAATAAATTGAATCGAGTAGCGACTGCACATGTGTTGTTTAGCACAATAGCCTCTCCTGCGCACGCGCTATGTAAATACCATCTATCACTTGATTGTGAAGAAAACTACAATGTCTAGACAGAGAAACATATTGCTTACTGTTTTAGTAAGAAAATAGACGCATTATTATGCGTCTATTTCACATTAGACATTACACATATAAGTGCTTATACATATGTTTATGTTTACTACATATAATGAGTGTAATGATGACCTTGTCTAGTTTCAAATTACATGTGTTAAATATCAAGCATACAGAATACATTACCTAGTTCATTAGCAACAGAACATGATGTAGGAACACTGACAGCGAACATGGGCTTGATTTCTCAGGAGACCTAGCATCTGAATTGAAAGCCAGTACTATCGCAATCACTTCTTCAATTAATTGTTCTGTAAAAGCATTTAGAATAGATAAAATCCAGTTTGCAAAGGACCGAGTAATCAAATACTTCAATGTGTCAAACTATGGATACAAACATTAACGATTTAAAATGTTGTATATCAAAGGACACTCAGACCAGACTGCTAACCGCAAACAATATTCATCAAGGACTCTTGTACAATTAAGGCGTTAGATGGTAATAACAACTGCTGATCATGTGCGACCATTTAATGAGTGGCCACAAGTGTCAGTCCATGATATCATTGATATTTCCATAACTCCCATATTTACTAAGACAACACACATGTTCCTTGATAACCACGTCGTGATGAATCACTCGCCAAGAGGAACGCTAGCATCGACATCAAAGTGTTGATCAAATATAAGACAAAGATACTATTGTCATTAAAATCTGTTAATTAGCATGATAATTGATGCTTTGAAAAACATGGAAATAGTTTTCGTTTAAGTCAACCAATGGCGACAATACAGGAATTTGTACGGTACCAACTGAAAATATTTTGTTTTTCATAATTTGCACACTTTGCTAAGATTTCAATACTGACGACGCAAAGTGGGTTGCAAATTTTCAATAAGTATTTATTAATACTTTTTTTTTTCTGTTGTGAAATCATCAGATAACCCCTCCCGCTCTGGGCTGAGCAGGACTTGACAGACTTTTACTGACTAAAACCATACAACATAGTTTATTATCCCAAAAAGTGTCGAGTAACCCCACAACATCTCAAAACCGTCGTACACGTCAGTCTAAAGTAAAAGCTTAGAGCAGCGACTCCCGACTCACGAGGCAGACAGGAGGGTGTGCAACTAGCTAGAGAGATGCTCGACACAGGTGCGACACCTTGGCAAGCCGCCAGACGCCGCGGCTACAGGAAGTAGTGCTTCGGAGAATACCTAGACGTGCATACAACACGTACCTACCTCATTGTTCGACAAGCCATTCGAAGCTTTCCACATAGTGCTTTATGAATATAATAACTTTTAATTGGTTTAGTGCAGCCGCGGCCATTAGTTCCACCCTAAGATAGAAGAAGTTTCGCTGGTGATAATAATTTAATTAGCTTCATCATCGTTTTTGTGTTGTGGAAGGTATACCCCAGGGTATTATAATATTAGGTCCTATTTCGTAATAAGTCATCAGTTTACCTGATACTCAAATACATTGTTGTGTTTGAGCCAGGCTCTCAAGTAAAACTAATATTTGATAATGTTACGACGGTTGCTTTACGAGAACATTCTAGATTACGTGCAAGTCTCGAATGTTCCTGTAAGAACCTGTCTAGGATGTTCCACTATAAAACTGTCTAAGAGTCTAGAAGATTCGAGAAAGTTGTGGAAAGTTCTCGAAGGGCAATGTTCCAGTATGAAGCTATCTAGAAGATTCGAGAATGTTGTGAAACTTTCTCGAAGAAAAATGTTCTACTATGGAGCTGTCGATTCGAGAAAATTGTGGAATTTTCTCGAAGGACCGGTCGTCATATAACTTAACTGACGTAATCAACAACCATAACACACGATCTATGGCTGATGGCAGATTTAATGTACCCAGAGTACTTTGGTGATAGAACCCTAAAAAACGAATACCATATTATCTATTGAACTGTCTGCCGGCAGACATAAGGAGTGAAACGAATAAATACATGTTTTAAAATAAATTAGTATTATTACTATTTAGATATTATGTGTTTAAGTGCTACCTTTAAATAATAATTACTTTTAAGTACGTTTAAGAATGAGTGTAAAGAGTCTCACCGACCCCACAGTCAAACCAATACTACGGTTTTGTGGAGCTTAGTTTATAAGTTTACTTACCATTGTTTGAATATAAATAATAATAATAATATAAATAGCCGTCGTGTTTGCAGGAGGGGTCACTAGAAGTGCGATATCTAAGTGAATAGTGAACAGTAGTGTATTTGTGATTAAGTTTTAAGTGTTTTGTAATTAATAAAGTTATTTCGTGTTTAATCAGTAGTATTTAATTTATCCCATAGCCAGCTCGTAACAATAATATTTAGATAGGATGTTTGCTACTACTTTTTATAAGTGACAGTTTACAAAGCGGGCAAATACATTACTTACAAAATATGCAAACTAACCTCCAGTCCACGCAATGCAGTCGAAATGCATTTTTGAAGTAATATTAATTTCTCTACCTGTGTCAACCTCAGTTTCCAGTCAGTTATTAATAGCCTAAACATGAGTATTTTAGTTTCTACGTGGGCGGTGTCAAACGCGACGTGTTCCGACATTCGGTGACAAAACAAACGAATGTGATTAATATGGTGAAACCTATCGCCGAATCGGTCTCTCTCTAAGCACACAAATATTTGTAAATACTGTCTAATGTGAGAACACACTTTCCTTCACAACAAGTGATTTAGCGGGTACAGACAAATATTAGTCATCCAAGTATGAGTAAACTTATAAATAATGATAAATAACAAACAGGTTTACCATCCAAACAACAATGGTAAACTTTAAAGTTGAGAAACACAGAGCAAGTTATTACATGTAAGAAGCTCACTTCACCGGAACCATTACCAAACCGTTAGTTTCCTGAGTTAAATCAACATTTCCCATTTCCACGAAAAACTAAACGGAACAGCGTCCATTCCGCGAAATGTTATACCAGGCTTCCAGACTGCGGTGGTGGGTGTACTGAAAAGCTAATAAAATGGTGGAGGCAGTAAACCCGGTGCACATCGTACTGTACTCAGTTGCATAGAGTGGATTCTGTCTAGACATGCGTGAATAGTAGCGTAAATGCGGCATTGCCAATGCGCCAATGTGCGCTGCCGCCACACTTTCCCAGAATTCAGCAAAGTGCAAGTTTATCCAAACATACACTTTACGCTACACGGCTACACTTCTCATTATTTAGCTTGTTTCTAGTTGTAATTAAGTTACATGAGAGATTCCGTATAAGTTATTTGCTTGCCATTTGATGGATGTGCCAAGAATCATCTGTGTGATCCTTTTTTATTAATGTTTTGATTAACTTTTTTACGGTTTAGTCTTTAGACTATTATAAAGACATAATATTCTGTTTTGGAAAATAGAATGACTTTAGGAAAATGCGCGCAACTTTACCGCATTCATTTCATCAAACCACATTAGCCATAAAAGTAGAAACGTTTTGTAGTCAAACTACTCAGAAACCATATCCCGAGCCGAGCGTCCATCTTTGATCTCACTGATGCATTTGACGTGTTGACTGATGTTTGCTGCTATAAGTTTCGGTTCAAAACGCAGGCCTTATAAATCTGTTTACTGGCACGTAGTTCTATTTCTGTTGTTATGTTTATCAATTTTTCTAACGCTATATGCGATGCAGTTGCTTTCATGTTACGCACTTAAAAGTAAGTACTGTCTTTTAAGTTTGGTGTACGCATGGAGAATAAAACCCCCTCTCGCCGACAAAGTGGATTGTGAGGACGATAAACAGAAGCCAGTTTTAATATCACTCTTTGTGGGGGAGCTGCAAAGACAACCACTGGTATTAGAAGCGAGCGTGTTGAATATTGTGAGCCATATTGCTTTGAACAAGGCATTCGATGGAGTGTTACCGGGAATATACGCCTCCGTAGTCCGTACGCAATCGTTCAAGAGAATTTTATAGAAATGTGTTTGAATTGCTCGATTTATTATTTTCAATACACTTTCTCGAAAACTGGTTTTTATCGCACTACGATTAGGTTCAACATGCAATGTATTTCACACGCGTGTTTTTTTAAATATTTTTTCGCACACGTGCGGAAATAAAAATTTCCACAGATAAGTTCAACGACTATAGCTATAATCGGCGGTGATGGTTTTTTTTTTAATCTCGCCAAGGAGATATGCGTCTTTACGGCGTAAATATTTTTTGAGTATTTAAATTGTTTATAAATAGAATATCATAGATAAACATGATTATTTATAACAAATATTTACTTTTATGAACAAATTAATATTTACTTGTGTTCTAAATTCAAAAATATTTGAATTCTTTCTTTCATAATCTATTGTTTTTTTTTTCATATTAGGCTGTATAGCGGCATCAGACTTTTGCTTCTTCTTCAACCTGGCGAAAGCAAAGCGCGGAACAAAGCAAATTAAATCATAGTTTCCTAATTATTCCTGAGAAAAATAATTTCCTTTCTACTATCTTATTTCTTCGAAAGTGTATTGAAAAACGTCGTTTGATACGCGTGGGGATTTGTTACTGCAGTTCTCGGCTCCATAACACCCTCGCCTGCAGCTCGGGTGTTAATTCCGCGCTCGAATGCAATAACAAAGTTTCCCCACTTATATCAAAATGTACTATTTTGGTGTCAGTCGGAAATCTTTTTCGACTCGAAAAGAAACGGAAAATCATTTGTGTTTCGTGGAAAACGTTCAGCTTGTGTGCACAGCGGGTCTGCTTAGGTGTTTGGTTTCCTGAACTACAAGTTCGGAATAATGTTTGCAATAGAATAACGAAGCAAGTAAGTACACCTTGAGTGTACACGCTTGCACAGCTGAGGCTGGTCTGTTTTTCTGCCTTCATGAGTTCAGGTATACGCTAGTCATTATTATAATTTGTAATTTATTCGCTGTGCGCCATTGTGGAGATACCCAGCGATGTTTTTTCGTGTCAAGAGCGAACATAGCACTTGATCAAACACATTTGTGTATGTGTACTATGTGGATGCCGATGACAAGCTGGAGAATGTTACGAGAAACAATGGAATTGTTGGAAAATATGTTGAACGGTTAGCGTCAGCGAGGATGTAGGTAGGTGACAAGTTAATAACATGGCGAGTACCTACTGTCCCTTCCCTACACTGTTGATGTATTTTGAGGGACATGATTAGCTAAGCTTGTATAGGGGTTAGGTTAGGGGCGATTGTTTGATTGATCAATCAACAAAGGGCATTGGACATATTGGTCCTTGGTATTACAGGGGACGGAATTTTGTAAGGCACCTCAGGCGGAGTAACCCATGGACTCCAGTAACTCTGCTTCACATAAGTACGTACTTAGGCATCATTCAATATATTCTCCAGACATCTCGACAAAAGCCACCGCGCCACAACAAAGATTAACAAGCATCGTCCTACGTATCCCTGGGGATTACGCATCGCACACAAAAAGCAGGCTGAGCAATAGCGTCGTAATTGCTATGCGGTGTGGGCGGCGGGTGCGTGCTCGTCCTCACGCCGAGCCTGTCGCAGACCGACTGGCCTCATTCATGCACACGTCACACGAAAGCTTCGGGGTTTAGTGGACGTTTCCGCCAATTATGTGCTAAGGATGTTGGGCATTTCGTGTAAATAGATCTCATAGTGAAGCTATGACAATGACTATCGCTTTTAAAACTGAAAGAAAATTGTTTTACTAATGTCGTTGCACCCATCATTCCATAACGGGAATTTAAATTAAATGTTAAAGTTGTGAGAAGCAGCAAGATTCAGAGCAATCCATCACGTAAAGTGTAATACGCAGCTGGAGCTCGGCATGGAGATCTCATGCCTTTGAATCGGAATATGGTAAGCAGTCACGTAGCTGACGTGCGGTAGCTGGCCATTTACAATTAAATTAAATCAAACAGGCCGAGGTAAGAAATGTTACATTGTTACCCTAAGGGTGAAAGTAACTTATTTAGTCCCGAGACGGGAGCGAGGGCGCCACACCCCGTCTCGGGACTGGGACTAACATACCCGAGGTAAACACTGTGCTTTTCATTACGAATACAAGAAAAGTAAAAGTAAAAAAATGAATTAAATCAACCACTTCAGTGAGATATTTATTTAAAGTTTATGGTAAAATTAGAACAATTAGTTATAGTTAGTTATAGGTTCTCTCCGGGTATGTTGATATTTGGTATTTTCTGGGAAACTCTTGAGAAGTGAAAACTTTGGAATTTTTAGATTTAAATCCATCAGATTGCCTTTTGAGAAACGATGTTAGTCTCTCGAAATCTTTTAAATGTACCTACATTGTGTTTAGTACTTAATGTTGTCTTTAACATAGAATACACGCTCCCATAATGTTGAAGGTTTGTACAAGTAAGTCTTTGTATTGATTTAGGTGGTAAAAGGTTTTCCACTACTGCTGTAGCCTCTTCCTTTATGAAATCAGACGTTAAATCCATATCTGAATCAGATGAACTCATTGTGTTAATACAAATCTCTGCTATACGGAAGTATAGACAAAACTCGAAAAACCAAATGAAGATCGGATTACCGTTTTCCCTATTTTGTTTTTTTTTCTGTGGCTGGCCAGCTATTCAGACATTATTTTTCATTTTCATCATTGAAAAAATCGTAAATATTTTGCTAAAATCTATGTTATTTTAAAGAAATAGTTGAAACTAAATTTTAATTAAGTCATTTAAAAAAATATATATTCTTTCATTTATAATTAACTTTATGTTATTTCAATTTTACCTTGCGCTGTAATTGAGTGGCTGTATAGAAAGGCAGAAGATGGTTCAATAGAAATGTGAAGAAAGAACTAGTTTTTTATATAATATGACAGCTGTCAGTTGAAAACGATTCTCCCTAGGGCTGAAAAGTTTTACTTTCAACCCGCTCCTCAGGCAACTTCCGACCTACTTTCCGAGTATGAGTAATGAAAAAAAGTATTACGTTATGCACTCGCTTTAGAACACTCTTTATTCGACCGTTTTGTGCAGATGGGAAGATGGACAGAGGGTTTACGATGCGTTCCGACTCCGAGGTACTTTTTCATGTCGTCGACAAAGCACGACTCTGTTTAATAGCTAAAGAACCCTCCCCTCCTCCTTGTACGCTCACCGCATGTTACTTTAAGGATTAGTGGACTGAACGGAGGAATTAAAAATATTATTTATCAACTTCGTCACCATCAATGGATGGAATTAGTTAAGCCAATTACATTCAAGTTTTCTTTTGATGTAAGCAAGTTGATGAATTGGCGCCTTTCAAGGGGGTATCTTTCTGATTTTCTATAATTTATTTATTTACTTAATTACAACAGTTGTGTTTACAACCAATTACAGTAACTAAAATTTTAAAATAGAAGAGACAATTATAAATCATATTAAAATATACAAAATAATAAAGTAAAGCAAAATTTGAAATAAAAACATAAATAAAAGAAAATTAACAACACTTTCATAAATTTCTCTCACAGTACTTTAGACATACCATATCATACTGCACATTGCACAAGCATCCCGATGCTTGTGCAGTATGCTCACTGGGATGGATCGCTCTGATTTATTCGTACTTTCTGCAGACGTAGCTCACGTAGCCCGCAGCTCCCGGCTAGGCGGGCCACACGTGAGGTTTTATAGCCCGGCTATAAATAAACGTAAGGGTTCGACCGGTAGATATAGCATAATTTCTCATAGTATAAAACCTCAGGAATACTGAGTTAGATGAACGCGCGTGAGTCGTAAAACTCAATCTTGAAGGCAGGAGTGTAGGACGTAGGTACTTAAATAAGTTGCGATGGTAAAACAACGTGCTTCATCCTTAATTGTGCTTGCAGTGGGCCTTGTTGTAGAATGAGAAAAAAAAATGGAAAAAAAAAAGATAAATAGGAAGCTTTCTAGAGCTTCCCCTTTCAAAGGACCTCTCCATTAAGTGCAGTCTCAATTACTCGGAGCGCATAGACGTGGCGGTAACAATGCAATAAAATCGTTGAGTGGTGTATTAGATGAAGAGGTAATTGCAGCAGGATGCGGGCCGAGCCCCAAGGGTGCTCTGCGTCCCGTCTGCCGCCCAAGTCCTCCGCCGGCCACTTCATCGCTCAACACTTAAAACTTTTGTTTATATTGTGGATATGTTGAAACAGACAATGTAACTTGAGTGTCTGAGTGTATGGTTACTGTCTCCTATTGGTTTAGAAAGTAATTTATTTATAACACCATGCTTGTTTACCGAATTTTCTAAGAACTTAATAAACTGTTTAAATTAAAGCTTCCGTATTTGGTGTTTAGATAATGTTTCAGTTCAGTTTCTTGACTTAGTAAGTATAGGCTAAATAAATAAACACCCACTGCTGCAGACATTAAGATTTACAGAATATGAATTTATAATGGTGTCGTGTCGAATTTAATGTCCAAAATCTTAGTAATGAAGCATGTTAATTGTCAAATAATTTTAAGTAATGCTTGGATCGGGGCGGAAGTGTTTGTTATCTCGATCGCTGATCGTGTTTGCAGACCAGTAACACGATGGTAAAGGAAGCTTTAGGGACAGTCCGTTTGATTTGTTTGTGCTGCTAATGACCACTGGAAATATCCAACTTACTCCCATTCAATAATCTCAGGTATATACTGAAATACCTAACAGATTCCAGGCAGCAATTTATTTTTGGCAAACACTAAAATCATGAAAGCTAATTCATTGCATATAATTAAGTATCATAGATATAAAATTCTCGTGTCACAATGTTAGTTACCATACTCCTCCGAAATGGGTTGACCGATTTTTAAGAAATTTTATAGGCATATTCAGTAGGTCTGAGAATTGGCTACTATCTATTTTTCATACCCCTGGGATAATTTTCGACCAAAACGCGAGCGAAGCCGCGGGCAACAGATAGTTATATACATATTTTTGTGCTTAGTCCTTTTGCTCACGAAATACAACCACTCGTTAAAAATTACCAAAATCAAACCAAGGTTTTTAATGGAAAATACTGCATCGACCTTCGAATAGCTTCGAAAGCAATAACGCTTTTTTCATTGCAGCCACTTGCATAAATAGCCGGACTATTTATGCAAGTTAGCTCAAAAAATAGGGGTTAGTTTACAATAATTCGCATAGAGCTAAAAATTGGTACGAATGTTGGGAACACCATTACAAATGAAATGTGACAAGTCCCCATCGATCCGACATTGCAAAAAAAAAATATTCAAACTTTTTCAGCCAAACGGTAAGTTTTATCATAAAAATAGGTCAGACTAAAATTGTAGATCATGCAATTACTTATCTATAAAAATTGTCTGAAAACTTTTCTCCTAAAAGTAACCGTTTCTGAGTTATAACGATTCAAAAAGTTGAAAAAGTTGTATTCTTCATAATATGCACAATAGGGTTATGCAAGAAACACAAAACTTTTTTATTTATTAAAAATGCCTTGTATTGGCCCATAAAAACCTTGTGGTACACTTGTTTAATTCTCTAATACAACACTTTTTTTATAATTTAATATTTTATGTAGCGTGTTTTTGGTGAAACAGTGGTGAATCAGATGTCTCCTCGCTGATATCGTCTGAACAGTCTTCTGATGGCGTATCAACATCGGAGCATGACTGGCCTTGACAACTGGTAGATGTTAATGAACAAAATAATCCAACTTTTTTTCAGCCGCATTTACCATAAAATCTCTTTTTACAATTGCAAAAAATGTGTTGAGGAGTTTTTCCGGTGCAGGTGCGTAAAGTCTGAATTGGTTCTAATGTATTGTTGATTAACTTCCAACCCCAAGTCTTTTGGGTCTCGTTGATTACCAAGCCATACTTGAACTTGATAATATACCCGAAATAGATGTTTCTGCGCAGAAACAGAGGTTGAGGGAAGACAAGCTACCTAATTGCACTCGTTTTTTGTAACGAATATTTTTACAAAACATACGTATCGAAATTTATCTAAAGAGGTAATTTTTTTTGCAGCTCCATAAATAGAAAGAAGAAAGCAGGGACTTGAAAACGAAATGAATTTCGTTCCGTTACACTAAATGTTATCTCATAACGTTCCAAACTTTGGAACGTTATTAACACCTAAAAATAACTATAACGTTATAAAAAATAACGTTCTAAAATACCATTTTCGTGGAACAATATTTTAAGTAACGTTATAGGTATCAGTACCATTAAGCTTATATCGGTTTCATCTGTAACGTTACAGATGAAACGTTACAGAGTCACTTGTATCGTTATTCTTATGAAGTTTTCATTCCCGCCCCGCTGACCACCGCTGCACCGCGCCGCGCGCCACTCGCCGCTCTGTCGCTTTCGTAGGCCTACAACGTGCGTCGACTTCCTAGGTTTTTGTATACGTCGCATCGGTACATTCTTTCATTATAATGGGTAAATACCTATCATTTTTATTACCTATCTATAACTTATCTATTTTTATTATAGGTACTTATTACCAGCTGGTCGACCGAGCTCTGCTCGGGTGTAAATAGAGAGAAAACTTGTTTTCTTTCTCAGACAAGGGATCTAGCTAGAGCGATTTTGCGCCCCCGTAAATTCCCGCATTGCAAATTTCATCGAAATCGTTAGAGCCGTTTTCGAGAACGTGAAAATATATTGGGGATAATTGCTGTTTCATTGATGCTGTGGTTTACAGATATTTAAAACTAATAATAAGTACATGCATCCGTTTCTTTTTAAATATTCGTGATCCTATCAGCCTATCCTTCACTCGGCCGTACCTACAGCGATAAATGCCTACACTTTCGCGAGGCCTGCCCACGCCGCCATCTAGTCGGTTGTCACTGCTCGCGGGCGCTACATACCTACTTAAATATTTTAGATTATCGTGTTCTTCACAAATAAAATTTGATTCCCTTTTTAATGAATTAGACCCAGTTTAAAATAAATTTAACGTTTAACATTTGATAAGATAGTTTTTAGAAGTAGATAAGTAGTTTCTTCATACATGTTGGATAATTACGAGAACAACTTGAAAATGTGATTTTTTTCTTTGTTGAGATATCTTAACGATTTTGGTGTCAAATGACAGGTCTAAGTCTAAAACCATTTTATCCGTTTGAATCATGTAAATCAAACCACGCGTTTAGTATAGTGAAAATGTAAACAACCAGAATTTTTGATGTTTTTGTTCTACGAACTTAAATGCAAAATGTGAAAATATTATTATTGTAAGTTAATGAGGAAAGGTAAACAAAGAGGTATCTCGGTAGCCTAAAGATTAAAGGTTTGTTTTCATTTGTTAATTACAAATGACGGACTTTTTCGCATTCATTATCTGTCTACCTAATTGACCGTGTAATCATTCGCATCAAACATAAGATAGATTACGTGGTCAAGTAGGTAGATCGACTCAATTCACACCAAGATGGCAACGGCCGGCAGCTAAGCGGCGAGCAGTTTCAGTGTCATATAATTTTAAACTTTATTTTCATTAATATAATATATATTAACGCTTGAGAAACATGAAAAGGCCGTGCGGGCGCCCGCGGTGGGCGCCGCGAGCACTCCGGCGGCTAACGCGCAGCGACGGCCCACGACGGACGCCTCGAGCAATCGCGTCGCGAACAGTCGCGAGTACTCGCGTACAGCCGCTGGCAGTATCCTACTATCCTGCCACCCGCGCCCGCACCCCGCAAATACACAACCTACGCCACGCGTCTACCGTCTAGTCTATTTTCTTCAAATATACGTGCAATAATAATTAAATCCAAAATACTCATTTTTACAGCCAAGTTCACAAGAGTTTTCTTGTTAAATGTAGAATGTAAACTGCGCATAGGAATAGCACGAGCCGTGACCTGGCGCTGTCGCGAGTGGCCGCGAGCAGTTAGCGGGCGGTCGCGAAGGCGGCAGTCGTGGGAGGCCGCTTGCCTTCCGGCCGCTGCCATCTCGGTGTGAATTGAGCCATATTTGATGAATATTACGCTCAATTCATACCGAGATGGTAGCAGCGTATGTGCGGGGTGCAGGGCGCTGTTGGCAAGATACTGCCAGCGGCTGCTAGCGACTGCTCGAGGCGTCGTGCGCTGCGCTGCCGTTGCGCGGGAGTCGTTGGAAAGCTCGCGGCGCCGCGGGCGGCCGCGCGATCTTTTCAAGTTTCTCAAGCGGTACTATGTATTATAGTAATGAAGATAAAGTTTAAAATAATATGACACTGAAAAAGCTCGCCGCTTCGCTGCTGGCCGCTGCCATCTCGGTGAGAATTAAGCCTAAGGGATATACTGCCTCTGTGGCGTAGGGAGTGCGACGTGCTATGCAGTTATGCTATGCTAAGCCTAGGGTTCGATTCCCAGGTCGGGCCAAAAAACTGTACTTACCTCAGTTTTTTTCTGTCAAGAAATTCTCAGTGATTGCCCGGTTAACAGAAGCAGGGGTCCATAATAATATTCATTATTTACAGGTGACAGTGACTATGATTTTATATTTCAACAAAATAGTCAGCCACTTTTTACGGAGGTTCATCAGTTAAGGAGCAACACGCATAGCGACAATAGCAAAGGTACTACCTAACTATTTTTTTTTTTTTAAAGAACCACTAATGGTGCCTATAAGGTGCCTATAGTTTAGAAACGATTAAAGATTGTATTTCTTTCAGGCACAAAACATTCCTCTGATGAAAGTGAAACATATGACATGTCACAATCTTTATTGCTGTCAACTAATTATTTAAATAAACGACAACGTTTACAAGAAAACAATGACCAGGATGTACGGAAGGAGGATCAAATGGATAAATGTGACAGTAATAAAAAAAAAATACCAGTAAAATGCGAACAGAAGACACTAGATTTATTTGAGAAAGTTTACGAAAAACACAGTGACAATGACAAAGAGATACCATTAAAAAATTACTCTGAAGAAAACTCTGAAGTTCAATGTATTCATTGCACTTTTGAAAAAGAATTAGATAAACGTAATTATTATTTTGGTAATTTACTTATCGGAGAACTACAATTTTTACCTCCTTGTATAAGATCTGAAGCTTACATCAATATTTTGAAATATGTGGAAACACTAAAACATACGCATAAAGAGAGGAAGAACTAATGTTCGACTTTTAAAATACACACAATGTGAGGTAAATTTTAGTAAGTCAATTCGCCGTTACTTTACGCTGTTCTTCAAATCTGCTGAAAGTAAACAAGTTTGTACACACGGCTACACATCAAGCTATACATTTCCAGTTAATGCTGATCTCGCATTGTATAGAACTTCCGTACAATGCGAGGTCAGCTTATACTAGAAATGTATAGCTTGATGTATAGCCGTGTGTACCATAATAACTGAAAAAAAAAATTGTCACTAAGTTTTTAACAATAAATTTAGAACAAACATGTTTGTTTAACGTGTATTAAAAAACGACTTATTAAAATTTATCTCATTCTGAAGTACGGAAGATTCTATAATTATTATAATACCCGTATGATACTGACATTATATTATTGTGTAATTATTTTAATAAAAACTATATTCAATCATTTATTTTTATATATATTTATATGTAACTATGTAAGAGTTGAGAAGCTTCCTCAATGAAAAGGTCATTTCCCATGATTGTAAGACTACTTACTACCTATACTCACGAGATATTTTTGGGAATCGGTTTCGCGGCGCAGTCGCAGATCGAAATGTCTGGGCCAGTCGAGTATTCCCGAAAATATCCCGTGAGCCGATAAGCATTCATATTTATAATCATTATCATTTGATTAATCAAAGCGTAGTTAAAGAAAACATATTATTTCGTTTAATTAAAATAATATTGTAATTTTTATAATTAGAGAAAAAAGTATCTCGTATTATTTAGCGATGAATACTTTGAAACTATGAATCATATTTGTAAAAAATATATAAAATTACCATTATCACTCACTTGAAAACTCGGGTTTGCGTGATTGGTTTCATACCGAACTATGGTCCCTAATCAAGAGCCGGTGTCACATATATGCCTACTTGGCAACTCCCGATCAACCTGACATTGTGGTGCTTGAGCAAAACCGATTTTTAAGTGAATGATCTTATATAATTATTGAATAATCATCATTTATTATTACTTAATTATGTTTTTTTTTTTGTGCAAATGATTACATCGAATAAACAAAATATCTTCAATAATATCGTCTTTTAAATTCAACCTTAAATCAGACACAATGAATTTCATTGATGAAAATAATCTTTCGACACTTACTTCAGTAACTGGTGTTGCCAGTACAATTTGAGCTACCTTGTACAGGGATGGATATTTTTCTTTTTTGTTTTCCCAAAACTTTAAAACATCTGCAGTAGAATCTAATAACGGCTCTTCTAAAAACATGCTGATTCCCTCTTTAAATGTTTGCACACATTCATCGAGGATTCCATATCTCGGCTGCACTAATGTAGAAATATTATCATGTTTTTCCAAGTAACTGTTATTTAAAAATTCTTGCAATTTGTTCTGTACACTAGAACAATTTTCCTTGTCAGATTCATCGGGTGGTTCAGTAACTACTCTCGTATCTCTTACTTCAATGCTTCTGTCAAACTCATTAAATTTCAATAACCTAATATAAAGGGAAGTAATCTGATTTTTCGCTGCTTGTTGCTGGTCTATTTTCAAGGTGGAATTTATTCGTGGATCCATAATCATAGCATTTATAAATGCTTCACTGTTAAATAACATACTTTCTCTGTTTTCTATATTACTAAATATTTCGTTAGCAAATGTAGTATTTAAATCCGATGTCTCAAGCTTACAGGTCATCCAGGATATGTAGCAGTCACCTACTGTTAACTGTTCTGCTTGTAATTTTATCATTAATGTTTTCGCTGGTTTCAATCCTGCAACTATTTCTTCTAATATTTTCCATGTAGAATCAGACAAAAAGAGATTTCTAGGATCTGAGGAAACAATATTTTTAAGGGTAAATAGACTCTCAATCATATCTATGGTAGAATTCCATCGAGTAGGACAATCCAAAATGGGCTTATTCTTGTTTCCTGCTCTGAGTGCCATACTGTAAGTTGGAGTTCGTAGTTTTTTTATAATTCTTCGAGCAGTTGCAAAAGAAAGTTGTATTTCTGAGTTTTTGCAGGCGTCATTAACTGCCAATTGCAACGTGTGTGCGGCGCATTTGACAATACAGATGTGAGGTTGAAATATGTCAGAATAATTTTCAAAATTTGTGATTTCTTCTAGTCGGGCTTCTATTTCGCTCTCATTATTATTTATATTGCTGTCATTTTCTTCATCCGACTCCGAAGTCAAACCTGTTCTATTTGAAGGACCTGGAGAAGGGACATCTAAAATATTCATTAATCTACTCATTTTTATGACGTTGGCTCCATTGTCCGTGGTTATAGAGTAAATTTGATTTGTGTCAATTCGAAATTTCCTTAATATAAATAGAAGCTTCTCCTTTAAATATTCCGATGTATGGCTTTGGTGTAACTCAATGAGGCCAATATGTCTTAAAATTATTTTTCCATTTTGTATAAATTGTAGGTTGACACCCATAAAACCTCTTGTAGAAATCGATGCTATATCGACTTTAAGGCTGATAAATTTTCCACGCAACTCATTTGCCAATTCCATCCTTAGCTCATAAGCAGTTTGGACCACCTGATCTCTAATATTATAGGAATTAATTTTTTTATTTTCATTTTCAACCCTTACTAGAGCCAGCGATAAAATTTTCTGAAAAGCCTCATCATCGATTAATGAAAATGGGCGTCCATGGACAGCAACTAACTTTACGCATTCTTGGGATATTACAGTAAGGATATTGCCATCTTCAGATGTTTTTTCAGAATGGCGGCTTGAGCCGCTTTCATTTTGATCGCAAACATTTTTGTACTGCTGTGGATGGTATTTTGATAAATGTTTTGTGAGATTAGCACCGTGTTGTGTCTGTAACAATTAATGACCATTTTATACAGGGTGTCCCAAAACTCAACGTCAAGCCGAAACGGGGTGTCAGGATTGATCATAACCATCATGAGAAAAATCTGAAAAAAAATCTATCCCATGCAGTTTGAAAATTATGGGCATTTTAAGAAAAACCTAGAAATTTGATCAAACTGTACCATTTTTCGGTTATTGTGGTTATTCTTTTTTATTTTTGTTCATTTGAACTTTGGAAACGTAATCCTAAATAACATTTCTAGAATCCCAATAAAAAATAATGACACAATTGCCTCAAGTTTCCGAGAATTGAGACTATTTGTTAAACTACGAATTTAAAATTTTCAAGATTCGTCGACTTTGACAGGCCCTCCTATAAAAAAAATGTACTAGAGTGCCTTGGCAAGTGGCATTAAAAGTTGGCGCATTTAATCAGAATTCTCAAAATGGTACAATACTTGTTAGTTCCATACAATAGAAAAGAGTAAAAAAATTAAAACCTCAAGTAACCCGATTTTCGCTATCACATTTTACTCAGTTAAAATGTTTTTAATTCGCACAAGCTCTAGGGAGGTTCTTAATTTTAAGACAAAATGATGAGAGAGATGGATAATGGGTATGTTTGCCATGAGTGAGCGAGACAGATAGTGACGCCACGCATTGAGACGGAGATGCGTCGTTTAAACGAGTGCGAATGAAACAGATAGATGCTATGGCATCTATCTGTTTGACGCCACTTTGACCAAAGTGAAAAAAAGTTGAAAAAAAGGTGCATGTTCGCATATTCTTGTGAAGTGTAGCGCGTAGGCATGGTAGATAAAAAGGATGCCAACACAAAAGTCCAGAGAGAAGCCAAAGTTGCCGGTATGTTATCAACAAGTCCAATTCACAAAGATTCAAGTCCAAAAAGAGAAGCCAAAGTTGTCAGTACTAAATCAACACAAGCGAATACGAACGTGCGCAGTAGACGAATGAGCGAAACGTACTAACTGGTTGGTGTCGGACTGGTAGCGTAGCCATTTGCTTGGCTGAAACTAGTGCGAATGAAACAGATAGATGCCATAGCATCTATCTGTTTCATTCGCACTCGTTTAAACGACGCATCTCCGTCTCAATGCGTGGCGTCACTATCTGTCTCGCTCACTCATGGCAAACATACCCATTATCCATCTCTCTCATCATTTTGTCTTAAAATTAAGAACCTCCCTAGAGCTTGTGCGAATTAAAAACATTTTAACTGAGTAAAATGTGATAGCGAAAATCGGGTTACTTGAGGTTTTAATTTTTTTACTCTTTTCTATTGTATGGAACTAACAAGTATTGTACCATTTTAGAATTCTGATTAAATGCGCCAACTTTTAATGCCACTTGCCAAGGCACTCTAGTACATTTTTTTTATAGGAGGGCCTGTCAAAGTCGACGAATCTTGAAAATTTTAAATTCGTAGTTTAACAAATAGTCTCAATTCTCGGAAACTTGAGGCAATTGTGTCATTATTTTTTATTGGGATTCTAGAAATGTTATTTAGGATTACGTTTCCAAAGTTCAAATGAACAAAAATAAAAAAGAATAACCACAATAACCGAAAAATGGTACAGTTTGATCAAATTTCTAGGTTTTTCTTAAAATGCCCATAATTTTCAAACTGCATGGGATAGATTTTTTTTCAGATTTTTCTCGTGATGGTTATGATCAATCCTGTCACCCCGTTTCGGCTTGACGTTGAGTTTTGGGACACCCTGTATATTTTTTGATTTGTGTATTTGAACATTACAAGGTGAATGAAATAAAGTTGCGCCCTAAAAATTGAATTAAACGGTGTACCATTATGGCGATTAGTTAATTACCCTAAACCGCAATTATAAGACCTTCCTTTGTAAACATTCTTACACAATAGTGCTGCATGTACTATGCGTTTGAACTAAGAATAGGACGACCTTGGCGCCATATAACAAAAAAATACTTTGTTCAAATTAATTTTCACTAATATTTATTATGTCGAGCGTTTGTGGACTATGAGAAAGCCTTTGATTCAATCTAAACCTGGGCAGTATTGCAGCCCCTTCAACGATGTCATATCGACTATACTGCCCAACTAAGCGCAAATCGGTATCTAAATGAAAGCGAGTTTCGAGATAATTGGAGGTTTGTAAAAAGAACTTTTTTTTACTTTATATATTGACTTTTTTGCTTACTAAATAGAATTTATATATTATATTGGATCTATTTTTTACTACAATAGTTAAAATATCAAAAATGTATATGGATATACCTTTTTCATGAGATACTGCTACACCGCTTAGTAATTATACAATTAAAATTTGAGTTACCGCTTTTTCGTTAGCTTTTCTCCTACATGCACGTATACAAAAAAAATATGAATTTTCTAACGAATAAAATATGTATTATTTAAAGGAAAAGAAACGATCAAAGTATTAGTCTTTTATTATTCAAATTTATAATGGCGTAAACAATATTTGGAGAAAAAACGGAAAATGAAATGTGAAATGAAAATCTATGAAATTAATCTAGTATAAAGTAGGGAGTTCTCTCCAAAAGGACATTCTGTTTTGAGGTATAATATTTTGAAAAGATTTCAAAATATTTTCTTTTTTGGTTTTAGAAATGCCTTCCATTGTAGTTTTCTTCTTTGGTAATTATTATTTGGTAATTATTATTATTTTATTATTATTTGGCAAAACTGTTAGTTTTCAAAATTTTATTGTCTTTGTGCACTGTATTGATTGTTAAATCACTGGGTAAGTATAAACGATTGGGGGCGTGTTCACGCCTATAATGAGAAATGCTCGAAGCTCATTATATGTTCCTTAATAGGATTAGAATCAATTTTATTGTGGGGAGTAGCTCCCAGTCTCTTGTCCAGGGCTTGGAACCGGTTTTGAAATACCGGTTAATATAGTTCATAAAACCGTTATAATATCGTTCTTCGATTAACCGGTTAATTACAAAAACGGTTTAGACTAAACCTAAATCATTTTGGATACCGGTTTTTGCAGAAAATATTATTTTAATACTCGCACTAACCTAAATAAACCGGTAATACCCAGACTCCATTCAAGTATTTTGTTGCACTCACGACAATTAAAACAAAACTACGAGCGCGGTCGAACACAATCTGCTTGTGAGTGCGTTATTCGTTGGCGTAGAGCGACTAGACCGAGAGCTTTATTATTGTAGATGTAAGAGAGATGGCGTAGTAGGTAAAACTCTTATTTACTTACCGCCGAATCTCAAATTAACCGGTTAATTTCGCTCAACAGAATCGGAATTTGTAAAAAACGGGTTCTCATTCACCGGTTAAAACACCGGTAACCGAAACCGCAATCGTTTCTGGTTTGGGGTCAATAACCGAAACCGGTTTGGAAAATTAACCGGTTTCCGAGCCCTGCTATTGTCTACTGGCGGTGCAACCGTGTCCTCGGAATTGGCCAAAGCAATCAGTACAGGTTTGTCATTAGATGGTTTGCATCCCAAAGTTGTCAAAAAGAAAGTTTTACATCCTCTGTACGTTGTACCAATCCTGTCTTTAAGTGAATAACTGTTGCTTTTTTTTTTCTGTAGTCCCCATATTCAGGTCTTATTACTGTTCTTTGTTTCACAGAGTTTACTGAAGTGTGATGCAGCATATAAGCCTTCCTCTCCTTGTCACTTAAATTTGAACAATTTAAAAACCTCTTTGCAACGAAAACAAACAAGCTAAGACACGAAATTGTCAACAGTAAGGATAAATCACTGTACACACGGCTACACATCAAGCTATACATTTCCAGTATAAGCTGACCCCGCACTGTACGGAAATCCTATACAATACGAGATCAGCATAAACTGGAAATGTATAGCTTGATGTGTAGCCGTGTGTACAATGTATTAGAAAACCGATCGAATCAGTCAAACAATAAGAGCCAATTTAATTTGCCGCCGTAACCGTATCTCTCAAAGTAAAAAGATTTGCGGATCAAGTAAGCATTCAAATACCAATATATTCATAGCGGAGCGGTACCTAAGTCAGTACTTCACGCATTTTACATATTTGCCGATAAACGGCTTAGAAAAATTGCTGCTCTTTTTAAAGAGATATGGCGGTTACGAAACTATCAGGGTTATATTAGTATTTTAGCTAGGTGTAGGTAATTGGTATGTTAAGTGGATACCTAATATTCCTAATCTATGCTTGTTACTACGGAACCCGTTATGGGCGAGTCCGACTTGCACTTGCCGATTTTTCTTTAGTTAATCGATTATAACTTTGCAATTTTTGAAAGCGAAACTTTATTTTTTTCAAAAATCATCTGCATGCTCCGAATCGAATGAAAACGGGTTCTTATTTCCCGAGACTGCTGAAAAAAGTTGGCAAAAAAAGCACTTTTGACTAGACTACTAGGCATAGGTACCTACACTTTAGTAGGCACTTAAACCGTAAGGAGTAGGAAACCGAAATATTATCACTGCAAACTCTCTTCGAATAACATTATAGGTACCTACTATTTTTCAATATGCTGACATTGGTATCTTTTCATCTTTCGTCGATCAATAATAATTAGTAGTAATATAGGATTGTACTTACCTTAAGAGTTTTATTACAACCTGGAACTTCACATTTCGACGATTGTTTGTCATCGCTCAATGAAAAATATCTGTATACAAAATTCTTCTTCTTACGGCCCATGATTTAATAGAGAAACTGATAAACTCAAAGTCTCCAACTATACGATTGAAATCAGATAAAAAACTAAACTAACAAATAAATAAAACAAACACGGCGAAATGCTAGGTTACCCTTGCCATAATGCACTCGGGGAATAATCGGGTAGTGAGTAGTAGGGATGCGTTGCGTGTTGCGTCGAAAAATCGAAATAACGAAATGAATAAATGATATCGAAATGAATAACGTTATTATATCGTTACATTAATAACGTTATAATATGAATAACGTTATACTATCAATATTGTTATTAAATAGTTCTGGATTTCGTTCCGTTTGTTAGTATCGTTATAGCCAAGGAGTTAATTTTGTTACGTTCCTGGTGGAACGGTACAAATTATCGTTACTGGAACTACTCGTAACGTTATTTTGAGTAACGTTTCAAGTCCCTGGAAGAAAGCGAACGTTGGTGATTACATCTTGTGGAGTAGAGTTACTCTTTTTAAAAACTTCAGCACAATTAACTAACTCTTGTTTCTCAAACATTTTAAAAACTGTTGTTTTACCGCTCCTGAAAAATGCTGATGTCGTATCGAAGCCAGTGGATTATTTTGTTCATTAACATGTACCTACTGATTCATCACTGTTAGAACAATTTACTTGCACATAGCAGGAAGAAGATCAAGAAGAAGAGGAATATGAAGAACTAGAACATGAGCAGAAGCATGAATGAAGCAGAAGTATGATTCCGAATAGTTTTCCCCTAGGCCTGATTTGTTTTGCCTGAAAAGTAATAGTTTTTCAATTATTGCCATATTCTATTCAACATGGCGTCTTACTGTTTGCAATGTCTGCTTTCGTTCTGAAATCATGTCACAATAAAAACTTAATCTCACGTCGATGTTTAATACGAAAAGTATGTGTTCTTGTAATACATAATCATTATTATACTCTTATACACCATTTTCGACTAATTATAAGCAACAGTGATCATTTCATTGTTAAAAAAATATAATACGTACTACTTTTCTATAGTGTACTTCTGAACGAAAAATTCAAAATGACATTTTGTCTGTCAGTCGAGTCTCGTTCGTCTCGACTTTCGTGGTTTTCGATGTTATTTTTCTCTCATTTATGTTTTGTTCCTACGACTTTTGCTTTGTACAATTATTATCAAATAACAATTTCTAGGTTATGCAAACGTCATCTTTACAACCTGGCATAGCTGGGATAACACTCACGACAAACGTCAAACATTTTTAATTTTTATTGCGTGCATAAAAACAATATATTATTATGTATTATTATGTAAAAAATTTTACTTTATTCTATTCAGAGGTTTGTTTCCTAGCTTTTATAAAATGTACATCTTATGGCCGGAGTCTCATACAAAAATGAAACATCTCCTTTTCAGCTCTATGCATATTTTTGTAGCCCAGTCTAGTTAGACAGCAATCTAACTAGACTGGGCTACAAAGCGAACGACGAAATAGATCATGTGTATTTCTGATGCATGTGACGAGATGTGCATTTCTGATGCAAGTGACGAGTGAAATAGACGAGACTCAGTCGTTTCATAACTCTACTGACACCACTACTTGACTACAACATAATGCTCAGGAGTGACGAGCATTTTGTGTTACGTTTTTATTAGGTACACGATATTAACGAATAGCTGAACTTACGTGCTATTTCTGTTCATTCTACTCTGTTTTATAGATATGTATTAGGTGATCATATGCGAATAAATAAGCGGGTGACATTATGAGGACCAACATGCAGAGATCGCCATTAATCGATGAGATGTTGCAAAAACTGATTTTGCGTCATGTGCTCATAATTTAATAAGATTTCAATTTACAGACGAGTGAGCGCTACAGATTACAATGAGATTTGAGTCTGATTGGTATTCAAAATAGCTTGAAGTTTTGAGGTAGTATTTAGTACTACCTAAGCAAGTAAAATACAAAACTGAGTTATGGTGGATACTAGAGTTATCCCAGTTCTAGTGACATAAAAGAAAATAAACCATCCTGTCGTTCTATTTGTGTTGTCGCGCGACTAATTCACGGTCCGCCTGCACTGGGGAGGAAGTCCATGCCGGCGCACGGGCGCATAGGTAGGCGCCTCGACGAAAATATCAATATTTGAGCTCCTCTGGCCGCCGCGCTCCGTGCCTACCTCAGCTATAGGAACGCTGGAAGGAGCATAAAGGACCTGGGGGGGGGTTTCGTTAATATTCAAAGCCTTCGTGTAATTTTCTTGTATCGTTTCCTACGGCGGAATAACCATGCTCTTTTTGCATTCGGAAATTTTAAAAAAAGGAGAGCTCTACCGGCTAAAACGACAAGGGGAGGATCTCAGGCGGAACGCATACGACCAAATAAACGACGTTACGTCAAGTTCATAAAGAAAATATAAGACGTTGTAGTTTTTATTTCCACTTACATACGTACTGACACGCTCGGTATTCCCCGCACATAACAGGAGATAAAAATGATAAGTGTCACATTAACACTAGGAACACTGATGTAATCTGCATTTTGCGTCAAAATGCTGCGAGATCAAAGGTCCCGCGGCGACTCTCGCGGAAGTGTTACAGTCAAACCAGTACCCGTTGACAGTGCCATAGTCGACAGCACTTGTCCAAGCATTTCAAAACACCGGTAGCAACTATAGCAAAGCAGCACTAACATGTCACACTAAAAATATAAATTGCCAAAACTGTGATAAAGGCTATTCCAGTTCGAGGTGGGAGATGTACGCATAGCGGTGTGCGCGTATCCGCCCCGACCGGTCTGCTGCGACTCCTTTTTGTCGCAAGTCGCAGTCGCCGAGCACTGGCCCCACCCGCGACCACGCGTGTACTACAAAGAAATTATGATAAAACAAGTACACGTGAAAACTGCAAATAACTGAAAGGACTATCTGGTACGTGAAAATTTCTGAATTGCACGTTTAGAAGATTCTTGGGAGGACTGACGGAATAATAATGATAATAAGAAGCCCAACCATGTATTCAATGAACTCGTCTTTAGTTTGGTTATCTGTAATTGTTCCACTTGTGCAAGTTATCATCTGCGCTAGAATTCTAAAATGTATCAGCAACTGATGTTCGTGACTTAGGTTCGTGAATAGTGGATCTATCTATTCTTCCGCGTTGCGACCACTGACCACTACTATACACTGCGGACTGCGGACTCTCTGTACTCTGCAATTAATGTCAAACCATGTAGAGCACTGCATAACACCAGCGTTAATGATTACGCAACGAGAAAGCCTAATTAATTAGTCATATGTTCGCTTAAAAACGTTAAAGCAGCGTCGGTGGCGTATCGCAGAACAGCGAAAGTGAACAAATACGAACACACTAGTGATGGCACGTAATGAGCGAAAATAATACCAAGTTACAGCCGTTATTATACCAGTTTAATGTTTTGGAAAACTTTCTTTCTTCATAAGAAACGATAAAGTGGACTGAGATACTCTCGTGCTCAAATACCGAGGAGACAGATTTTTTTAATAAATCAATGGCTGGAGCCGGTGGTGACTGTCAGAACGAAAAAGAAACTGCAAAAGGCGAATCGTTAAGAGTTCAATGAAACTTTTCCTATAAACCTCTCGAAACTAAAACTGCAATCAAGGTAAAAGTGAGCGCCATCGTTTTATTGTAGCCACTATCGTTTCTAATCCACTTTCCGCATGAGGTGTGACCCATTCATGTTTGTATTCATGAATATCATTACTGCAGCAACTGTTCTTATTGGATCATTTGCATTTGATTGCACGGTTTGTTCTGGGACTAGTCCGGTAAGGAAAGTAAATAAATGATACACTAAACACACAATTACACAACTTACTTGTGCAACATTATCATCACTTATAAACTATTGCAAATATCACATCACCTTATATAGAAGCGGCAACACAAACGTTGCAATCAAAACTACGAGTACTAGGCTAGTTATTAATATCGCACTCCAAAATAGTGATCAGTTAACGTTAGCCACGTTGTGTTTACTGTTGGTGAACTTGAAAGTGAAGTGATGTAGTAATATTGAAGTGCCAGTAATGCCAGTATACATAGTTGGCAATGTGGATCAACGACACTGTTTGAGTTTCATTGTGACAGGGACAATGGCTGCGCTGTGGGTGTGCGCTTACTCGGCCGCGTGGGCGACGAAGAAGACATTACGTGGTGTTACGAGAGCACTGCAATGGCAATCGCTCCGATGATTGACGATCACAGTGGTGTAGCTGGCCGTTTAGATTCATCTCTGGTTTAAGTTATTGTGGTTATACCTACCTACATGCAGGAAGTTAAACCAATGCGCCAGATACCTACAAATCTGGATCGAATTTCTTCTTTTAATTAAGTAATTAAACGGCACTTAAAATCTATAAAATGCATATTAACGGTCCTATTTGTTCTAAAATCCGCCTAACGGGCGACCGTTATTCTAGTATTGGATTGGAATAGCGATGTTCAAATTAAACAAATATTTAAATGAGCAAATATTTTGGATCGTTGAACCGCCGCCAATTATCTATTGTTAACAATTTGCAATCAATATGGCATGCGTTGACGCAACGATATTTACAATACAACGCGAAACTAATCGGTAAAAAAGGTTTTTAGTATAAAATTTGTACGTGCACTGTGATCCAAGTGTTCGCATAGTTAGTAAACAATTACAAATAACGATATTTAATTGATTTTTTTGTAAGGTGGGCCCGTAGATCCAGAAAAAAAAAACTCATTAATCACATTCACGGATGAAAGAATTAGCGGTATGAATCGATTACGCTGTGCTAATCGATGCAACCCGGCGTTCGCGTTACAGTAAGAATCCAATACTTCTGACTACGTTTCATCATGCATACGATGCAATGATTAACTGTTCATTGCACGATGCACGTAACCACAGTGCAATAACGGCTCCAAACAAGCATAGTCTCTGCTAATCTGAAAGAGTTTGTGCCAATAGTGTTTGTGTCAAAACTGAACTGAAGATATTTACAAAAGCATTGTTTATAGCAGCGGTTCGGCATTGCAACGATATCTGAACTGTGTCGATGTGCTGATATCGCTTGCACAAACATCTGTCGAAGCTACTGATATAACCTGCCGCTGAGCTATCGTCATCTAACCGTTCGTTATTACTTACTGCCACAGCTTGAATAGTTACTATACCATTAGTGTATTTAATTGAATCATTGGTCAAAATAACTATGTAGTTACTATACCATTAGTGTATTTAATTGAATCATTGGTCATCGATGTAAGTAGTTATTTTGAGATTTATAGGTACCTCATGGCATGGCACATCGGAAATTGTACATTATCTAATTTGCAAGCCCGAATGATCTAATTCTGACCTTAACTTATAAAGTTACTGTGAAACATAATATATTTTTAAAGTTTTCAAAGACTGAAAATAAACGCATTGGGAAACTTTCTGATTTCTACGAAAACCAATCCTCAGTTCCTTGGAAATCTACGCAGAATTAAAGCAGTTGAATTCATGACATGGCAGGAGTCTTAGTACTTATCGCCTTAGTTAACATATAAAGGGCGTCGATGCTATCACCGGCGCTTTGTGCTGTACATAGTCAGACGGAGCCCACCGAGCGCCACTCATTCACTACATTCTAATTAGGAAAGCTTTGTTATTCATCCATTCATCAAAGATATGTCTGAAGGACTTGCTTGGTGTTCATTCATTCATGGTAATGAATTAACATTGCATACATTAAATTCCTTTTTCGTGTCGTAGAGAGAGTTGCAATGCGACTGTCTAACCAGCTCCCCTAGCATGGCAATACCATCTCTAGTCTACCAAGACTCGACAAGCTCTTTCTATAAAACTTGACATGTCTTGTCATTCATTTCATACATTTCTAACATCGCCATGCTTGCGACGATAGAAATCTTTCCACAATCTGTCATAAAATGACAATTCAATTCGACTCTTCGTCGACAAAACCCGTTTCTACGGTGGTCATGCTACGCGGGCTGATATGTATGATGTCAATGTCAGCCGCTCTTTTATAGAACAAAATAATATCCCATGTACTCATTTATGTAGTAATGTTACAGGAGATCCCCTCAACGTTTACGAGCGACGACGGAATATCGGAATCGGAAGACAAATACCTAGTAAAGTTTAAATATGAACGGCAAAGCCATAAATCGACTGTAAAAAAGGTATAATAATAATTTCAACTGTGCACAGAAGACAACACAATATTAATATATTCATTGCTTTTTGTCCCACGTTTGGAAGGAATTTTAAGCTAGACGGCTGTATTTGGCAATAAAATATCTGCCAAATTTGTTCGCGGGTCTGACCGATACAGCCTTGCCAAAACTACTTTTAAATGTGATACTTGCTTACCAATTATATCTAAACCACAAATGGTAGGTAGTTTGCAGTTATTTATTACTACAAGTCTTTTATAAGTTGCCGATATTCTTGCGGCGTATATTGTTTCATGTTTGGAGCTACACGCTGTTAGTCCTATAACATTAGCATAAAACAGGTGAGAGATGATTAAATCCTTATTTTTTTTTTTTAATTTTGACGCTTCTGTCTATCTAACATTATTTTCGTCATTCAAAGGAACCATGACGTTTGTTCTGACCCCTCTAACGAGTGCTGTGGTAGTAAACTCATGATGGTCTCGATTAACGAGTCGCCAAATGTCACGACTCACGATCCACTTCTTGCGACAGTTATCCACTTTAAAAGAGTGTGGTCGTTGTCTAATCTGCGAGGCAGTTGAGATAACCGCCCGGTCGGACCTGTCCCTTTATTGTCCCTCCCACGCGGCACTGGTCTCCTAGTCGCGACCACACCGAGGATACGATCATTGGAGTTAAAGACCCCAGTGTGGCGTGTTATGCGTATCAGTTACAACATCATTAGTTGGGAATTTGTTGCTATTGTGAGGCAACATGTTTGTATAATGAATAGGTTCACTGTTGCTCACATTCAGATATGATGATGAAGCTGATAACTTATAACTGGAGAGCTCAAACGGGACCCGGTTCAGAAGGGTTTTTTTAACAAAACGAGTCAGGGAAGTCTGGCTTGAAAAGGTGGTAGTTCGAATATGTAGCGCTAGCGGTGCAAGTTGAGCAGCGACCGTGCTGCAATGATGAAAGTCACACTTTCGCAACATAAAGCCCTTAAAGGATTCCCTTAATTTGAGTTGCTAATCATCCTACTTCCTCGCAAGTTTCACAAACAGTGAGGTTGACGGATGTGTCATGTCATCATGTGTCACCTACTCACCGCACTGACCCAAATCTGATAATACACTTGTGGGACACGTCTCGGACGATGAACCACACTTGTTCTTAGATAATATTATCTGTCCCTCTCACACCGCACACATAGCTCTGTCACCATCCTTTTCTCTTCTAAATATTTAAATAGAGTATCTACACTGTTACAGTTTCACTGTTATCTTCCGGAAAAACAACCAAACAAATGAAGGTGTGAAACTGTGCAAACGAATGCAAAGGAAAGTCCAATCCAAACACCGTACTGTGCCGTACTCAACGTCGTCCGGTATAAATATTCAGGCGTACGCCTTTATTGACATATCGATAGCTTTATGTTTCTATCAACGGGCATCTTTAAGTAAATACATATAAGCATTAGGTACAAATATTTGCACAGATTGGCGAATTTCTAATCGCTTTTCTGTACGTGACGATTGTCTGTCATTGCGTTGACTGTATGGTGTGTTTATAGTCTAGCACGTAATTGTTTATTTTCGACACCTTTTTATTCATCAAAACAGTTCTTAATTTCGTGTGGCTCAGTATAATAAACATACTTATATGCATTTATAAATGCGTTGAACTGTCAGCGTTCGCTGGCATGGTTTGGTCCGCAGCGTAACGACTTCCGCTCCTCGCTCAGTAGGAACGTGTCTCAAATTTATTATAATGCGCCTTTTTAGCTACTTATATTTAGTTAGTTGTAAGTTTAATTCAGTTAGAAGGCTGGGTGAAGAGTCGCGATATATGATGCGCGCGACGAATAGCGCGATGAATAGCGAGGAGGTTCTTCATCTTGGATGCCTTGCATTACAAGTACCTTGGGAACCATGATTATTGTAGAAGCAAATTATTTTAAAAAACTTATGAAAAAACTTGAATTCTTTAGCCGGAAACAGCAGCTAAATAAAATGCATTGTCAGAGAATTGCCTTTTGTCCTCACACAAACACGGAATCTTATTTACTGAAAGCAGTATGACGTCTTTAAATTAGAAAAAATTAAATATACTAATACATTAAAATTGTTTACGTGTGTCAATTCAAGAAACTTATCCTGTCACTTACGGGATATCTTCCGTGATAGTCCATTATTTTTCTCCATACAAACGCTCTCGCCTGTTTTCTTTCTGGTTTATGACTTTAAAGCTATGATTTTTTACAGTTAAATAAATATCAACCTTTTCTATGTCCGTATGTTTCCCTTTTTGATGATACGTAATCTGTAGCAGCACGACAACCTTTCCCAAATGCTCAAAATTGCCTATTTGGACCGCTGTCAACTGTCAACAGAGGCCTAGTGTACAAATTTGACAACAATTAATGAAAAAAGAAAAATATAGGGACACAGTCTAAACCCTTCTTATTCATTTTATGAAATATCTTTTAAATTGGTTGAATATTGGAGGAGGAAATACCTAGTCGAGAGCCAAACCTCGAATTATGACTTTTTAATTGTCGGATCTGCAGTGCAAGTACGTACTTTGCATCGATAAGACATCGAGATCGCTAAGGTTTGCATTTTTATCGATCTTGTTAACGAATTTGGAAGTACGTAACACGCGACGATAAGATTTATCGTGGGCCGAATCGAGTCGCTAAGGATCGCTTGTCAAATGGCAACACTGAAGACGTCCAAAGACAAAACATATTTCTGTGGCACGACTAAATCGACTAATGTCCGAGATATTTAGAAAATCCTTGCTTTTCATAGATGTTTGGCATTGTAAACAATGTTTAAGGATTTATTTTAGATAAACTATCAGTATTTACCTAAATATCCGTTTATTTTGGTAAAAACACAGAAAATATTCCATTTTCTTAGCGTCGTCGTTGACAGTTGACATTACTTTCTTGAGAAAGATAAAAATACGGTCAGTGGGTCGTGTTTACAATAACAATATTTCAATTTCAATTGAAACATGGGTGCAATCACACAACCAAGGCAATCTGGCATTCCAAATTTGTGCTAGAATTCTTCTACGATGGCTCTTTTTTCAGCTGCACCTGGGAACTTCACGTAGCTTAGGTGTGGAAGAGGTGGCGTACTATTGCCCTCGACACTTCTCGCACAACCTTGCTCACAATTTTTTGGCCAAGGGCAAGATTGTACTCCTGCCCAATGCAACTTTGGTAGCTCTCAACTGCATAAAACCGTACGGCTGTCAAAACCTAAGTCATGAAGTTTTAGTATGTAATAAATGTGTATTTGGACTAGAAACTCAAGGTATGAAAGGGAGAGTTATTTTCAATAGGTTCCTAAGAACTTTAATAGGTAAAAATTGCAGTGCATGATAAAAAAATATCTGAATTTTAGGTTAGGTATGTTTTGTCTAGATCTCGAATGAAGTGTGCACCTATATTAAAACCACGATACCACATTATGGACAGGGCGTCCAATGGATCGTGTCCTCTGTACATCTCTGTCCCTTCTACTAAAATTACTGCCACTTCTCGATTCACCCAAAAAGAAGAACAAAATCTTCTTCTGGAAGTTCCAGAGGATTGTTCGTGTCTCTGGGACGTCACCTCCGAATACGCATTACATTGTGATGGTGTTGCCGTTCCTCCTCATCACCCAGCAATAAAACCAAAATTCCTGAATCCATTATAATTATTATCGATAAGCCTAACGCACTTTTACAAGGTGTCGATAAATTACCGAGCTCGACAGCGTACATAGGCGATCTCAACTGTCAAAATGTCGTTTCGTACTTGCATTTTCGATAAAATCGTTAAAATTTTAGAGTTTAGTTATCCATCGTTCAAATAGTAGTTACGTACTTGCGACATCGATTCGAGTCGATAAAAACTCATTTTATCGAGAATAAATGTCAGATTTATCGAATCGAGTCCTACGTACTTGCACTGCTGTATTTGTCTTTATCGAACCAATGTCGAAATAGCGCTCGTTAGGCAACGATAGTTTCTTCAAATACCTACCGCATTTCCTCGGAAACGTGATGATGAAACTTTTTGATAATTGATTCGAGATGAAAAAGAAGCAAGTTAACAGAGATATTCGCATAATATTTAGCACAGCTCATCCGCCATGACAGATTACAGCAGAGAGATAATTAATGTATTTTTATAATCGTTTATTTTCAATGTTCTGTGAGTGATTCTGTCCCACGGCTGAAGGTCGTGATGCCCAATGCCACATGACAATCAGCTCGTCATGAGAATCTGCTGCTTCCGAAAACTATTAGTGTCCGGAAGTGTGGACGCTGATCGCATTGGATAATACGCCAATCATAAGGCGCACGGCCTGCCCGGGCGCTGTATTATAATCATTTTGATTTTAATACACAATGTCGGATGTTTATTTGCGTTTTTTGGCCGATAACACGCGTTAACCGCGAAGTTATCTTCGAAAACGTATGCTCGGTACCTATTGTACTATCTGTTCAGAGACCATACCTACCTACGGTAATAGGTAGTTATTTTAGAATTTTCGTCACATTCATTTTGAAAGTCAAGTGTCTAATAGTAATTGGACCCACCACGTGCGATCCAAAGGGCGTAGGAATCAAGATTTCAGTCATTAACAATCACCAGTCATGTCCATAACCACGGTCGCATTTGAACGATAGGCTTCCAAAATTAATCTAAAATTCTAACTAGACATATCTTACAAATTCGATGCGATAGTAATTGGCCACGACGTGACAAGCATTCACATGGATTCCATACAAATCTAGACAATTAAAACTACAGGACACATGAAGTGTGCTACGTTTGAAATCATAAATCGTTTTGGGATAGTGCGGGGGCAGGCAGGCAGGCGGGTGGCACAACACAGAACAGGTGGTATCGACAACATGGTCGAATGATATCACACGTGGAGCGTTACTAATGTTATGTGATAAAAACTAGTCCATAGATGAGTTCACAATAGCTTGTTTATTATGTGTGGATGTTGCAGTATGATTGACTAACTCGACATTTAGCAAAATGCCTACCAGGAGTACCAGGAACCCTGCTTTATCCCAGAAGGGTTCCCTGGTTTGGTGAACGACCTTCAGTATTTTCTACATGGTTTTAGTTTTTTGGCCTTCGTGGGGCTACAACTGCTGTAAGCTCGTGGCATAGCCGCAAGTAGGTATATGAGAATACATGAGGCTTTTGTTAAGCAAGTTATTGAGTGAAGAACAGAAACTATGTTTCTAGATTGCTTCCCAGCACTAAACTGGGAGAATTTTCAACAATATTCGCGTTTTACATTCGTAGTTTCACTACGAACTGCGACATGTATTAGCGTGGGAGTGTGTGGGTGAGGTGTTGCATATTCATCAGTGGGTGCGCGAGCCGCTGCCACGTGCTGGTGGACGATCATAGAGTAGGTATAGTAATAATATAGATTGTAGACGATGCCCCATGGGCGATGGACGATGGTCGTAGATGTGCGTAGAGCAGAGCCTTCGCCTAATGGAAGAAATGTTAGCTCAATAGTACGAATAGTAAGTCGTTCATCGAAATACCAGAGCGAGGATGAGCATTACCATTATTAGTACCTATTGAATTGCATTTTATTGCAAATAATTATCTAATTTACTTAAGGTGGATGCGCAAGGGTAGCCCGCGAAATTTAAATTTTCTTACGTTTATTGCAATTTTCAGGTCAGTGTCAGGTTGTATGTTGATGAAAATATGAATCGCGCCATTAAGACGTATGGAATTACAGAATTATAATCATTCAAATCATCAATACAACCCTCCAAGTTCATATAATCTCAAAGAGTGACTTTTTCATGAAATAGCTATTGAATGTGATTATATGAACTTGGAGAGCTGTATTGATGATTTAATTGATTATAATTCTGTAACTCCATACGTGTTACTGGCGCGATTCATATTTTCATCAACATACAACTTGACACTGACCTGCAAATTGCAATAAACTTGAGAAAATTTAAATTTCGCGGGCTACCCTTGCGCTTCCATCTTAAGGTGGATGCGCAAGGGTAGCCCGCGAAATTTAAATTTTCTTACGTTTAATGCAATTTGCCGGTCGCCGCGAGCCGCGCCGCGCGCGTCGCGCCGGCCGTGCCCGTCACTCACAGGATAGAGTTCATAACTTACTTCAGTCAGCCCATTGAACGTAGTACCTACCTACCACCTGACTGTCCACTGAGCAAAAAACTTACTACCTAAGTTTTTTTGCATTGATTTTTTAATTTTTGATTTTAATTACTTAGGCAGTTTTGAATATTTATTTAAACAAATCCACAAATGCGAGTTAGTAGGTAGGTACATAAAAACAACTCTACATTAAATAGCGAGTGACCTGAGACCGTCGCGTCGTCCGTCGTTAAGAAATCGTAACTATCGATATAAATCAACGTAGGTAGGTACCTATCATATTCATTACTGCACTAGTTCTTGTCAAGTTCGTTCGATCTGTGCTAATGGACAAAAGATAAAAAAAATATTTCGTGGATCTAGAATTAGACGAAAGAGTACCTATTAGGATTCAAAATATTGAATTCTCTCTCAACCTTTCGGAATATCAACGCATTTAAATGCAGCCAAACCCTAGTAATAAACAGACGGCACGAGCACCTTATCATCAGTTTTCCTAGTAACGGATTTATATTTTACTGTAGTACCTAGGTACTGAGAACAAACGTAAATCTGAAATTCAATTTGAGTTATAACGACTTGTGTTTACCGCTGAAGGTACTCAGAGCAGTACAATGACAATCGTATTAGATACAATACAAGTTTTTGCCATGTGGGACCAGGCCCACAGCTATAATGAAGAGGTGGTATCCGCTTGTCCAGCGGAATCGGGAGCCAACAATGATGAATGGTATAAAAACGCCGAGGTCGACTGCCACCGGTTGTCGACATTTAATTTAAAAAAATCTTCACACTAGCTGTTACTTTAGGTACTTATCATTGGTTAATTTTTAGGAAATTAAAACCTTGCGTGCATAAATGGGCAAACTAATGACTGTATTATATGAGTTTCGCGATTTGCGTCCGCAAATCACTCAATTGAGCCTAATAGTGGGCATTTGTGGAAGGCGTAGGTAGGTACCTACTTGTACAATGCGAGCAAATCCGTCAACGTGTGTGGGACATGGAATGTTCAGCGTGATAAATTGCCGTGTTGGAAACGCTGAAACATTTAACGCTAGGTATTAAGAATTCTACAAGATTAATTTCATTCAAAGGCTTGGCCGGCGGAGAAATGATAAAGGATTACGAAAACATTTCTTATTCTTGTTTGATCATTTTGAAATTTAATATTACTTGTGGAAGAGGTAGGTATTCTTAACTTTAACTGTAAATACCTACTATCAGGCTCATCCCTTTAAATGTTAAATCCTAAAAGATCGTAAAAGTGAACAGTTAAACAAAGGATTACACCACTATCGTCGTTAATTACTCACTTTTATGACCGCAACGGGACCGAGCACACTCGTCAACTTGGATCCAAAAATAAAATATGCCATACGGCTGGCCCTGATTCAACTAATCGTGTCGATCTTGCGAACTAGAGCGAGTTGTATACCTACTTATTCTCAATTTGTACTGAAACTGAAGTAGTGGTGACAACAATTAGGAAACAATATTTTATAAGTAGATCGACCTCGCTATCACTACACTCACAGACTGGTCCTAAAATTACGTAATGCGCAAGATTTCTTCAAATCTACGTCAGTCTAAGTATTTAGGCTCTGAAACCGAATCTTAACGTGCGTAAATGATTGACGTAATTTATTTACTCTCAGTACACTATCGTTACGCACACAAAAGCACATAGTGACATAATAATATTCCCATTACCGTGTAATTAGGTATATGTAGTTACAATAAAAACCTTGCTAGTAGCGATGACTCGCTAAAAAGCGATGTCTTGTCTCAAGCAAGTTATTATAGCTGAATTAGATGTTACACATCGCACGCTCATTACTGTCTGTAATTAATAGTAATTATCATATCAGACGATTAACAAACCGATTCAATTTGCTAATTGTTGCAGTAATCAATCAATATCCGTCATAAATTAACCCAAGTTTACAAACATAGGTACAAATCCGAACAAAGGTTATTTACTCATCATTTATTATATTACTAATTACTATGGATAATCGCTACATGTTTCTTACTGCCAACTTACCATTCCTGAAATAATATTGGACGTTGTAAAATGGTCAGTGCCGCCATTCCGTATTGTCTCTAAGTATTACGTCGACATTAACGATTTAGTGGAAATGCAAGTAAGTAGGTACCTGTAGCCGGTAGTTTACCTGGCGGACAAAAGGACAGTTACTCAAGTTAGCTAAAGATTGCACTGCGGAGCACCGGTAACCGGCGCCAGCGCGTTTAGCGTTAGCGGTTACAATGTGGAACATCAAGGTATCGCCACCGAAAGTTCATTACTTTGTGCCAGTGTTACATAGCTTGCTAAAACAGGTATTGAATTAACTAAAATTGTGAAATGTTGTGTAAGTTAAATAAGATCACACTTACGCACATTTTCTTTTAGATATGCTGCAGAATTAGCGGTTGTTATCAAAAACTGAATTTGTGTTTTTTAGGAAAACGTCAATTTTACTTATTTTAAATTTTATACTTACATATCTACCTTCAATTACACTTAGGTACCTACCTATTACATTCCGTTTGTTAATTTCACTTGTCAGAACGACTTCAAGTGGCTCTAATTTCAATTAGAATCGCGTGGTATTTACGCAGGCCTTGCGAAACGTTTTCCTTCGAATTAATACTTAACTAGCTGGTTTCGCATTTTTTTCCAATTATTCACAATATGCATATTACAGCTACCAATTAATTTCATTCATTATTTTTGTCAAATTAAATTATGGCAACGTCATTCTGACGGACTCAAAAAAAGACAAGTGGAAACGGACCTAAACATTGGCATGCAAAATAATGTTCGATTTTTTTCATTTTAGATTATGTTATGAACTTTTTAGTAATTCAACAGCACGCTTTAATGCTAGCGTGCTGTTGAATCTTATCGCTTAACTGTCATTAACAAGGCATTTTCGAGATAACGTGAAGAGGCGCCGGCGATGCCACATAATGACATAATGATCGAAAACCATATTGAAAGCGCAAGGGTAGCCCGCAAAATTCAAATTTTCGTACATTTTTTGCAATTTACAGGTCTGTTTCAGGTTATCAAGTAGGTATGTTGATGAAAAATGAGTCGCGCCAATAACCCGTATGTAGCTACAGAATTATAATCATTAAAATCATCAATACACTACCCTCCAAGTTCATTTAACATTTAATGACTTTTTCATGAAATAGTTACAGAATAGGGTTAAGGTGGATGCGCAAGGGTAGCCCGCGAAATTTAAATTTTCTTACATTTATTGCAATTTGAATGAGATTACATGAACTTGGAGGGCTGTATTGATGATTTAAATGATTATATTTCTGTAACTCCATACGTGTTACTGGCGCGATTTATATTTTTATCATCATACAACCTGACACTGACCTGCAAATTGCAATAAACGTAAGAAAAATTAAATTTCGCGGGCTACCCTTGCGCATCCAGCTTAAATGAATTTTGATGTATTGATGATTTTAATGATCATAATTCTATAGCTTCATACGTGTTACTGGCGCGACTCATTTTTCATCAACATACAACCTGAAACAGACCTGTAAATTGCAAAAAACCTACGAAATTTTTAATTTAGCGGGCTACTCTTGCGCTTTCACCTAAATATCGTGTTAGCTTACAACGGAACATCACCCTAATTTTAATATTATTGGTAACTGATTATGTTAAATCCGTGTGTATTTTAATTAATTTCAAATTAATAATGGAAATGAGGAAGTGACCTGAGTGTTATACATATATATAAGTTATTAACGAAATTATCGGCTTGGAACAAATATTTGCTTAATTCGCGTTAATAACTAACTTTTCAATTATGAATACATCCACTGCTTAGGTACTTTTAATTAATAAGGAGTAATTTTAATAATAAGTTAAGTAGGTATTGAAATTAAGTACTTACCGAATAGGCAGGACTTTAAAAATCAATAGGTATAGGTAATGATATCCACCATCTTTAATCAATTAAAATAGCTAAGACGACCCACTGACCATAACGTGTACATTCCATACAGTACAGAAAACGGCATTATTTACAAAATATCTGTCAACAAACTTCAAAACCTACCCTCAAAAAGTATAAACAAACTTACCGAGTTGCAATATCACCGGACAGCACTCACTCAGTACATAACTGCAGTTTCACAACAAGCACGACAACTATCACCCACTAATTAGTTCATTAATTTAAAGGTTTTTTTATTAAAGTCCGCGTGAAATATTCCGATGTTTAGTCACGATGTCGCGCACGCGCCTGCCGAACAAACGTGCACACTCCACGGCCGCCGCGTGCGATATGCGACGGTGCGACCAGCGGTTAGGTCGCTGACGTCCGGGCTCCGGAGTCCGGCAGACATGCCGCCTCCTGTGTTTCATCGCGCTTCGGGGATCTTCGAATTTTTCGATACAAGGATCGCTCACTAGTTCTTTATTTAATTATTAGTGATCGTGATCCATCGATCAACAAGTTACGCTGGATACGCGCCGTGTTGTTAGATCACAATTCGTTCTTGAGAAATTAAATTCGGGAACTTTCTGGGTAAAGGAAAAAACTGAAGAGACATGCTTATAAAAAAAAAAAACAGACTTCCAAAAAACACTAAAATAAGACTTTCGGAAGTCGGTGTCTTTGTTAGTTTCATTGACTTTTTTGCCACCGACTTCCGAAAGTCTTATTTTAGACTTTTTTAGTGTTTTTTAGAAGTCGGTTTTTTTTTTTCGCTTAAAGTTTATTATTTTACTCTCTTAAGTTGGAAATTCTTGTCATGAATTATTTTTTACATTGTAACTAGAAGTTATATAAGATCATCGTGTCATCAACATAGCCAAGAAGAAAAAATACGTAAGTACCTACTTAAGTATGTAGTAGGTACGTACATGAGTACACGCTTTTTAACTCGTTCATTGCCTAGTCAAAATGCTGAACTTACCTAGATGGCCAAAATAAAAATTCGTTGAATGTCTTCTCTAGTGGCATAAACCAAATACCAGAACCCAACACGCTGCGGCCGCTATTTTATGGCTCACGTCATTGTGAGGCACCATCACGCGATGTCCCGTGAACATCAAAGCACCTTCACGCGACGTCGCGTGATGTGATGACAATTAACGTGAGAAAACAACCAAATTACTAAACCGATTTTGATGAAATTTCTATGCGACCAATCGGGAAGTATATAGGTACCTACACATTATGAAAAAAGATTTTTTCAAATCGGTTTACAAATGACGGAGATACGAGGTAATAAACATAAAAATAGAACCGAATTGAGAACCTCCTTTTTGAAGAAAGCCGTTTAAAAATCATACAAAAAAGGAACTTCTGATATAAATGTGTATCATGACATGTGATAAATGTTTATGAAGGCAAAGTGGACGAAGTTTTTCTAATCCTCCACGATTTAAGTAATTATATACATATATTCAGTCATTAACCCTGTTCGAGAATAAGTCTAGATATATTTCCATTTGCTTTATTTTCGGTTTGAAAAACAGAATGGGATAAAAAAATATCATAAGACAGATCTCCACAATGTCCACAAAGATCTAAGTCAGTGTGATGAAAGCGCCTGCTTTCATCACACTGACTTAGATCCCAGCCTAAGACATTGGGCGGCCCTGCATAAGGGCCGTAGCTCGGAATGGTTGCGAAGGGTTCCCCGAATAAAAAAAAGGCAGATTGTTTACCGTTAGTAGTTTAATGTAACTTTTGAAAAACTAAATTAGATCAACCATCTCGGGATGTACCCATACACAAAGATCATGGGCGCCGGGCGCCGGGTGCCGGGGGGTGCATCTTCAGCCTTTCAAAAAGAGCTTGTACTCCACACACGGTCCAACGGATATGTTAGGTTTTCGTTTGTCGGTGTCGATTCATGCAAAGAATAATTTTGACGACCTATTATAAAGCCTATCAGTTTTTGCTCGAATAAATTAAGTTCTTTTGTTCATTCATACGTGTACAGGAATGAGAATAGGCGGAACTCTATCAACTTATTGAAAAAGTACCGGATGTAGGTACATGTATTAGCGAGTGAAAAGAGCTGGAAAATGTTAGCACCTCTCCTTTTGTTAATTTATACCTCATACCTGTATAAATTATTTCTTTTGTTTTACCTTTGAAGTAGGAGGGACTCTGTCAACTTTTGCACAATTGATAAAATAAAAGATGTAGAGGCCAGCGAAGCGAGAGAGAAAGTTTTAGCATTCCGCCTCGGATAGGTTGATGTCTTTATAGTTGTCGGAGCTATCGGGGGTTGAACCCTCGCCTGGATGAAAGCTTACTGCTCAGCTTCTTCCTCGCGACTGTAACACTTGAAGAGCTCACGTGGAGATCTTGATCCTGACACTGCATTGTTGGCGAGCTGTGTACACGCCGGCGAGGCGGCGGCGGCGGGCGGTGGCGTTGGTTGGAGCGGGCAGCCGAGAGATCGTTGTGAATTTAATTTACCTATAGATTCGTATCGTATCTTGTCAGAACATGGGGTGCACGCACTCTATTGCATTTACAAACCTCGGTCGAGAGTTTCCAACAGTTCAATTATATTTATTTACTGCGGCATTCTATTATTAAACAAAAACGGTATAAATATTAATTTATCTATATATGACCGTGAAAGTGAGAGCTAGCAACAATCCCGAAACGGAACTTTTGGTGCATGTTTCCGACGAAAGTTGGCGACAGCTTCTGTGCCCATCATTACAGTAGACAACCTCCAGAACTAACATTATAAAACAAAGTTTTCCTGTAGGTTTCGATAACAAATATGTTAAAAGCAATGGTGTTCAGTATTTCGGGAACAATTCTTCTGAATGTACTCTCCATCATTGTTTTCAATTAAACAATACAAATGTTTCGCCTCTCTTATCGTGGCAGTCAACCTTCACATTGCTCGCATAATAATCGCCCTGCCAAACTTAAATGAATAAAATATTTCGTACTTATTATCAACAGATCTGCATACAAGCCGTCAGTGCGGCGCGCGGGGCGGAGCGCAAGATTGCAGGACGAAGCGCCGCACAAAGGGGCCGCGCCGCCCCGCTCGGCACGTCGCGTCTCGGGGCAAATCACCTACATTTCTCAGCAATCTTTATGAAGTTGCTCTGTGTGCCGCACAGCCTCACAGTCACGGAGCCGACGACACTCTCTCTAGTTTTGTTGTATTTCGCGCGACATGATAAAACCCTGATCGTACCTACCTAACTTAATAAGTAATTCTAAAAACATAAATTCAGGAAAATGCCATTGCAATTCACCCTGGTCAATGAACTGAATTAAGGGCAACACATTGCCCAATGACCTTGAGCATGATGTGTTTAAAGAAGTTTGTAGATGAATCCTTTTGTGCGTTTTCAATATAAAAAATATATGTTAAAGTAAAGGTCATCACAAATACATTGTATTGTTTAAAATTTTAATAAACTAACTCAAATTTTATCGAAAAATCGTAACAAATAGGTCCTTTTTCAACCTAAATTGAAAATTTTCTCTATAACGGCTCAATAACTCGGCATGAATTTTATACCAAAAAATACGTAATGACGTATTAAACAATGTGTATTGATTTTTTTCTCATATTTCTTTTAATATTTTAAAATATATTATAAAAATCGGAAATTTCGCGAAAAGCACTATGTCACTGCCGCACTCGTCCCTCTCTCTCTCGCCGTTTCGTCGTAAGTTAGTACGGGGCAGCATGCTCAAGGTCATTGGGCAATGTAATGCCCTTAAGTGTCTTGTCTTTGGTCCATTGTTATTATTATCCTTCAAAGCGCTAATTCATGGGATTATAATAATATAATATAACATAATTCTAATCGATCTGTCTGTCACTCGTGTACAAAATAATAATTCTACATACATAAGGAGGTCTACTACAGTATAACCAATCAAAGATCAAAGTTGTTCATGTTCCCGTATTCTAAACTTTCATATTCACACCATTATGTGTAAGATCTTATTATAAGCTCGGCGAGGCACATAAAAAACTCTGCACAGATTGAATTCTTCATTGACAATGAGACCGTCCTTTTACCGACATGTATGGAAATTGCTACACTACACATGCACATATAGGCTGATATAGGTACTTAGGTACATGTCCGTGTACAATGTGTACAATCATTATAGCACGTGTTAATTAAGGAAATGAACCCCACGCCGGCAACAGGTGCGGTGAGTGGCATACAGGGTGCGCCGCGGTGCGAATCAACCACACTACAAAATGAATGTGGAATGTTAACTAAGGTAAATAAATAATACTTACCTTCTATGATTTTAAATCCGAGTTTAGAATTCTAGACGGTCGTTCTCCGCTTCTTCCAACACTGTTGTTCAACTTCTTCATTGTGCGTTGAACTCTTTTCTAGAAGACACTGGGCAGCCTCTATGCTCTAAAAATGCTCATTCTCAGAATAATTTTTAAGAGAGATTTTTAATTTTGAAGAATGGTACCTTTAGAATCATGGGCGGCATGGGCCTTCTGCACCAAACTACTTCATGGTAAAACACACCCCGTGAGCTGTTGAGGGCTAGGTGTTCAGTGGTTCCTAATAATAATATTACTTGTCCATTACAAGGCGACTAGCTAGCTCGCTAGCAAATGCATTAGGGTACGGCTTGCATAGTTTATGTCACGCTTTTAGTTTTATACCTACCTACTTTGTGTCACTGCTAATATAATTGATGAATGATATTACAAAGTTACTAAAAAATAGGCGTAGGTTTCGTCGTTACAATCATTCAATAGAATTTCAGTACCTACTTGTGCAATGATTTCACACACACAAATTTACCCACAAGTCTAACAAGTAATAAATAAATACAAATCGCGTGTGGGTCACACAACAATAAGTACATAATAATGATCGATAAATATGATGAATTGCTCCTTGATACTAGGGTTTCATAGCATCATAGCATTATTTCAACTATTCATATTCATGCGTATTAGCGAGGCGATTAGCGAGGCTCTATCTATAGTAAACAGGCGCCCACGCCACCCCCGCGCCGCGCTGGCCTGGTACTTACAGCAGGAACTGTACCTAATGACACGATCAGAACAATTACAACAAATAATGACCATAACATAGCACGTGTTCACACCTACACCGGATCTACCTGAGATAATGCGCAATATTCGATTTTTGCGTAGTTCTGCAGGGCTATTGCGTATCGACAGTTCGTAGTGATCATCACTTGGCGAGTTTTGATATATAATGACCGGACCGTTCTTGTTGGTTTCAAGTTCAACTGAAGCTACCCGTGCAGAACTGTCATTATATATCAAAACTCGCCAAGTGATGATCATCAACAGAGATACGCAATAGCCCTGCTGATCAGGCTACAAGTTAGCATAAGTATTGAATGTTCAGTGGTAGAACTTCTAGATCCTTCCTCGCAGATCACACCACTCAATATACTGATTACCGTGGGTGTCTCGATCTAGATGAGATTGTTTAAAGAAAATGGAATGTTTAACATTGTTGATATCTTCAGTGTTATGAAAGTTGGTACCTCTCTAAACGATCTTGTGTTTTCAAATCATTCACGATGCGGAAGTGTGCACCCTACTATTGAGCCACATCGCGATCGAGTAATGCAACTGTAAACGAATCCATATGCTCTATGTTTCCATTAGAAGTGGTGACAACGGCAAACCAAACCTTCGAACTTTTCAGGAAATCTTTTACTTTGTCATCTGTATTACTAGTTACTACAAAAAAGAAACCAGTTTTCCATAAACGTTTCTTTTCAAAGAACTCTCTGGAGAAAATGTGGTGTTTCAGCTAAAGCGGCAGCGAAGGAAGGCGGTCAAGTGAGTGAGGCTGAAGCCCGCAGGCACGAACTGCTTATTATTAAGAAACTGGAGCGCGCCGCCTCACCAGCTAAACGAGGATAAACGCAAACACAGCTGTTTGCCCAGCCTACATTTAGTACGAAGCTTTTGTAGAACCTTTGAAACTGAATGAAGGTGAGAATTTTCGGGAATTTCAACTGGTGAAACTATTCAATTTAATAAAATATTTTTTCAGGGAGAAGACAGACTCGTAAAAGCTAACCCATGTTAAACAGTTAACCGGTAAGTACTTAAAGAATCAAGACAATTCTAACTTTGGCAACATCTGCAAGTTCTCCATTACAGTAACATGACTAAAACCGCTAAGAGAGAGTACTTAAAGTAAACATTTTGGATGGAATGCAAAACAATCATGCGACGCATAGGTGATTAATCTTGGCTGCATTGCACCGAAATCAGAGTGGCAGTGACGAGCCGCAGTGCGGGATCCGGAACACGAGAGCCCCGGGATTTGTACACCACTATAAGTTTTTAATGGCTTTGGATTCCCGCCAACCAATTAGCAGTTGATACAGCACTCGGATGTGGTAGTTACAAAATGTTTTATAATAAAATCTGACTAAATTAAGATGAAATCCTTCCGCTCTGTGCCGGTCTGAGCCAAGTAAAGTTTATATGTATATCTCTTCTGAGTTATTTCTTTCTTAACTCTTAAGAGGGCTACGAACTTTACGACGACATGCGACGGCAGTTTGGGCTGACTATCTTTATTTAATCTTTCGGCGAAAATATTTTTCAACTTTATTATTGTATAGACTGTGAAACAACTTGTGCAAGCCTTGATATCAATTTACAATAAAATGTTATGAAGTTATTGACCAAATTCCGAGCAATTAGTCACGCGAAAGCCAACATAACACAAAATACCGATTACGCATTGATGAATATACAGCGTGTAACAGAAAGGGTATAATCATATGGAATACTGTGGTACGGACCATCAAACTGAACAACTTTCTCTATGGGACCACCATCGAAATCGTAATAAAATAATCAGCTGTCCCATACATTTGGGTCGAGTAGGTATTGAAATTTTGTATAGGACAGCTGATTATTTTTTACGTTTTCGATGGTGGTCCCATAGAGAAAGTTGTTCAGTTTGATGGTCCGTACCACAGTATTCCATATGATTATACCCTTTCTGTTACATGTTGTATATGTATATGTATGGTCTAGTTTCCTATACACACAAAGTAAAACGCGAACTCCGCTCGCTGATGCAGTCATAACTCATAAGATCGTCATGAGCGCAGGCTTCAGGGCATGATCTTATTGACGAAATCCAGGCCAAATTTATACAAGACCTTTAACGAAGCCGTTAACATCATTAAGTACATCAAACTAAGTAGATTTACGCAAAAATTACTGCTGCTGCTGCTGGGAAACGACTTTTTTTTTTGGGATGAAAAATCACGTTTTACGGTAGGACTCAATGTAACGCACTCAAAACATTGTGCTGATGGATGGATTGAATTCTTGTTGAACGTTTTATTTAATGAAAACTTGCCATCGACACGCAAAGAAGAAGAAAGGAAAATGCGACTCAATCTAAGGACTAGGTGCTAAAGAATGCAGTTCACTGTCCAATGTCCAAGCCCTCCCATGCTCACCGCAGTAAACATTATGAAATGGTGTCTACTCAGCCTTGCTTGTTTCGTACCTACTGGTGCCTACTGGTGCGTTACTCATAAATTCATAATAATAACGAACCCGCTACTCATGAGTTCAAGTCGAATTTACTTCCACTTGAACTCATTCAGGGAAAACCCGCTACTTATTTCAGTTACAATATCAGTAATCGCTAGTATCGGTTGTGTGCGGTGTGCGTCGCGACCTCCACGCCTTGCACAGCCTGACTCGGGCTCACGTGACTGCTTCATGCTTGTCTGCCACACGTAAATAAAGATTGATGTAACAAACTAACAAGTTCGCTGAAATGCACGAGTATTAGCTGGCTTCGTGTTCGAGCACGTTATACTGTGCTTTTATTGCTTTTGTTCCCCCCTCTAGACGATGTCGTCTGCCTCGTCTCCCCTTCCGCATTCCTGAAAAGAACTCAGACAACGCCCTAGGGGGGTTAATGTGTTGGTGTAGGTAGGTTGGGTATGTTTGACTGCATATGAAGTAGGTAATTTGGTACGACACTGTAGGTAGATATACAAGAGCGTCGTCTCTTGGCTGGAGGCGGAGCAGGTGGTAGGTACATACTAACCTATAAAAATACATTAGTAGGTAGATGATATAGTTAATGACTGGCTAACATTACAGATACAATCATAACTCTTTCTTTTGGCTTCGCCGTAGTCGGTTATGGAGTTGTTTAGGAGCCGGTAAAGGAAACTTTTAATGTAGGTACCTCGTTTACTCGGGTACGGGTACCTAGCGCAGCACCGACTAGCCAGCAGCAAGAACGTCTAATAGGTTAGTCTAAGGCGACACTCTGACCAAGTAATATAGTCTTAATAATTATGATACAGCACCACAGTACAAACCTTTTGGTTGGATAGGATTTACAGTTTACGCAAAACATTCGACCACCAGCCCACGTGCCCACCAGCCCAACAGGTTCCATTGGTGTCGAGTCGATGACACTAAACTTACTATCCGGATGTTGAAGCATGCAATAAGTGCTTAATATGTACTTAGGTACGAATCCCATCTTCTGACCCTTTCCAGCCTGAAGAAAATGTTATACTTAATCGTAATCGAGCTTCGTAAGCATAGTTGCAAAAGTTTATGCGTAGGCGCCCAGCTTAAGGAATAAATTTAAAAGGTCTCGGTGGTTTAGTGGTCACAAAGTCTACTGCTGAGCATGAAGCCCTGGGTTCAATTACGAGGTCCGGATTGGTGCCATTGGGTTTTAAATCAGGAACTTCGCAGTATCAGCCTGGAGTTTGGATTTGTGCCCGGTTGACGGCAATAGGCTGGCCCCCTTTTAGAAGGGACTAACATAACTAGCAAAATGTACCTAGGGTATACCTCTGCTTAATCCGGCGAGGACATACGCGTGATGCTTTTTTTATTGTAATGTGATAAAAAAGAAAAACTTTTTAGAACTCCGAACTCACGGGACTCACTAACTAACCTCCTTTTCGTTCATTTCGCTGTTTCGCACGGTTACGAACGTTTTCTGAAGTTGACTTTGCAGTGAAAGGCCGCAATCCGAATTACGCTGTAATCGATTTGAGCGTCCATAAACCCGTTCCGAATTACCGTGAGCGCGATATTGATGTCTCTTGAATCGTCATAGATGACGTCATGACATGCGCCATCTTGCGATTACACCGACCATGCCCCAAATAAATATCACCGTGAGCGCTGTCAAAAATGACAGTTGTGTTCACAGATTGTGTTGTTTTGTTATGTTGGAAGCGCAAGGGCAGCCAGCAAAATTTAAATTTTCTTACGATTTGCAGATCAGTGTCAGGTTGTATGTTGATGAAAATATGAATCGCGCCAGTAACACGTATGAAGTTATAGAATTATAATCAATCAAATCATCAATACAACCATCCAAGTTCATTTAACCTCATTGAGTGACTTTTTCATGAAATAGTTATTGAATGGGGTTAATTGAACTTGGAGGGTTGTGTGTGCAGCAGAGTCAACCAACATATCATCCATTTTTTTAAATAAGTCTTGTAAAAGGTTTTGGTTTGGAGTTATGTTCACTGTGAACGCGTTCACGAGGAGGGTTCCAAATTGATGACAGCTCTCAGCTGTCATAATCGTGATATCTGATTATTTTGTAATTCGGAATGCAGCCATTATTAACTTCGGCCGCATTCCGAATTACAAAATAATCACTCACAGCGCTCACATCTATATTTTGCGTTCCGTTTTAGATATCACGATTATGACAGCTGAGAGCTGTCATCAATTTGGAACCCTCCTCGTGAACGCGTTCACAGTGAATATAACCCCAAACCAAAACCTTTGACAAGACCTATTTTTGAAAATGGACGATATGTTGGTTGACTCTGCTGCACATACAACCCCATTCAATAACTATTTCATAAAAAAGTCACTCAATGGGGTTAAATGAACTTGGAGGGTTGTATTGATGATTTGAATTATTATAATTCTGTAGCTTCATACGTGTTACTGGTGCGATTGTTATTTTCAGCAACATACAACTTTACACTGATCTGCAAATCGTAAGAAAATTTAAATTTCGCGGGCAACTCTTGCGCTTCCACCTTAGCAAAACAACACAACCTGTGAACAGAACTGTCATTTTTGACAGCGCTCACGGTGATATTTATTTGGGGCATGTTCGGTGTAATCGCAAGATGGCGCATGTCATGACGTCATCGATGACGATTCAAGGGACATCAATATCGCGCTCACGATCACGGTATTTCGGAACGGGTTTATGGACGCTCAAAGCGATTACAGCTTAATTCGGAATGCGGCCAATGTCAGATTCAAATGACAAACTTTTGACGTAACGTCACAGTTATCACCGTACTAAACATTTTAGAGTATTTTTCCATGAAATTCCTTAAAAAATCTTCCATTAACCACTCATAAAAAAATTCCACCATGTTCGCCAAACCATATAAATTAAAATCTAATAACACTCTGAAGAATTCCGAAAAGTAAGATCAAGTTCTAGTGCACAATGTTATTGACCATATTTCAGTGTGTTTTACTTAAAAAAATCGTGTTTTTTGTAGAAAACACCTAGCTCAACGTATACATGATGAGTTCCCGTCGACGACAGAAGAAAAAGTGAAGGATATAGTGTCCGTGAAGTCGAGTTGTATCTGTATGAAGCTGGTGCTGCACTCCGGCGATATGGTGAACGTTTACTCAGTGGACGGCATGCCCATGGTGATAGAGACGGGCGAGGGGCTCATCCCGACCGTCTGCGCGCTGTGGAAGGTGCCTGACCTGGTGCCTGTGTTAGCTATCCACACACCAGTGCTGCCCAAAGTATGCATTCTAAAGATCTATGTAACAATCTTTTTAATAACCCACCAGGAATATTATTCAGCTTATCTTATAAGCCAGCCTACATTATACGCAATAAGGCATACTGCTAAGATGATGTCCTACAGTATTTTTGCAAGACTCACCATAAAAAATATTTAATTTCATCTTCAGGTGCAAGGCGGCGCGCCTGTGTACTTGCCGGGCGTTGCAATACCGAGCGGCGGCATCGGGTTCCCGATGTTCCAGCGCAGCGCACTCATTGGTCTGTGCTCACAGGAGAACGCAGCTGTCTGCATCGTTGGACGCACCACCATGTCCAGTGCTGACATGTTGCTCAGAGCTGCGTAAGTTGTGGTTTGCCACCTTAGCTCAAGAATGAAGGCAACTAAGAATTGTATTCAGTCTGAATTTGAAAAGCTTGTTAGCATCTCAAAAGTTACCTACACACTTGTTATGCCTAATTGTTTAAAGTATCTCAAGAAAAGAATGAATTAAACAAAGTTTTAATTTTATTCAACTAACATCACTTATCTCAAGTAAAAATTCTACATAAATTAAAAATGATGTTCATGGTGTGTTTCCAGAGGAGTCTGTTTAGATACAATCCAGGTGTTTGGTGACCAGCTGTGCAAAGACAACAAGTTTAGCAAGATAGAGCGGCCCAACCTAGGCCCGGCAGGGTACAGCCATGGAGACATCACCATAGACCTCACTTCACATGTCAGTCAGGTAAAATGTGGTATGCCCTTCTTTGTTATCCATGACTGCTAGCCTTACTGCCTCCCTGAAAGTTTCCACGCTGTGTATAATTTTAGACTATGATCATTATACCTACCCAATACCTATGTTTTCCAATATTTTAATGGTCACAACTTGTGTACGTAAATAAATATAAATACATAATTATGTTACCACTACAGATAAGCATCCAACCTGTAAGGGAAGAGTGGCCCAGCCTGGGCAAGCGACCGCCACCTACAGCGGTGCCAGTCCCGCCACAGAATGAACCTAAAGTGATCGCCGAGGAGACGTTGCAGGAGCAGAGAGATGAGGGGGACGAGGGTGTAGATGATAGTGTACTCACAGGTAACATGTGCATAGGACCGCGGCAGACATGATGGTGTCAATAGCCAAACAAGAGTAGAGTAGAGTAGATGAGGGCTATCGCTGAGTAATTTCATTTGACCTTGTATAGTTTCGTAAATGAATGGGCGTTGCCCTGCACTGACATCGTAGGCTAAAACGGAAACAAGAAATGGTATCTGAGATCAATGCAAAGCGACTGCATGGAAATATGTTTTTTTCTTACTATGTCACAGTTTTTCTGAAACCTTTTTCAGAAGACTCTCAAATAGAAGAATACGACATCCCGACTGACATGGACGGTCTCCTGCGATGGTGCTTGCTCTCATACCTCAAACTAGACGCTAAGAACGCTGAACTGCCTCTCAAAACTAATCTTTTGTACAGGTCAATATTTCCTTTCTTTTTGATTTAATTCAAGTGTTACATTTCATTTTTCAATCAACTCAGTGTATCGCAGTCTGCGTCACACGGTCACAGCGCCCACATCCTGACACCCTTTCTAATGTCACCCGTCTGTCCCACTGTGCGTCTCGCGATACGCTTGTCAATCTGCTTGTTTTTTTTTCGAAAATTGAAGTTTGGATAAATAATGTTTAATAACGTTTCAGAAATCATTTAATAGCCCTGTGTCCACCGGAGCGGACATTAGAAGTAAAGAAATCCTCCTACAAGAAACTTGGCAAATTTCTAGAAGCTATGCAGCAGGTAAACATGAAAAAACACTAATTTGAACAATCAACAACAAGCTATGCCGAGCTCAGCTGTGCCAACTCTACAGATATATGGTTTGCTGCGTTGTAAACAATCTGGTACAATAAGGAGCGAATTAGTTAGTGAGCGAGTACATATGTAGAACACTACATACCGCAGTATAGCTTCAAGCTGAGAAGAGTGGAGTAATGCGGACACATTGTTCCACTATGTGGACGCGGTGTGGGTTGCGAGCAGCGTCACACCGCGGTCGGTCTATTCCCGTACGTCCCGTTTTCGCGCCGCATATCTTCTTTTTCACGCTGCAATATACTGCAATCTTACCAGGTATATCTGTTCAAGGAAGGCTTGCTAGAGGTGCGCGAGATCGAGAAGGGCGTGGACGCCGTGACCGCGGTGAACCTCCTGCACCCGCTGCTGCGCGCGCACCGGCCGCCCGGCGAGCTGCGCGCGCGCCTGCGCTCGGCCCAGCGGCCGCCCGCCAGCGCCGCGCCCTACGCGCCCTACGCGCCCTACGCGCCCTACGCGCCGCCCGCGGTCCGGGAGATGTTCTGCGTCACCGCTAATGTGGCCGAGGTGTTTGCGCCGCTCAAGTGAGTATGCCCCCTATGCGTCCTGCCTTCCTGGTAGCTGTAACCCGAGATCGTATGGTAAACTTGTTGGTGGTATGTGGCACTTACCATCAGGTGAGAAGTCTAGCCTGTAAATAGAAAAGAAAACACCACACAGGGGGAAAATGGCTAGTGAAAAGAAAAGATTTCATTTCAATCGCTAACAGACGACCTGAATTGAAATAAAATTACGTCTTGTTGCGCGTTGCACATTATTTCTGAGCGGTTTAAGCCGATTACGCGCCGATGAGTTGACCCTTCTTACGTATCTTGCGACCGATATTGGTCATTTCAACATCAATCACACAGTCACCCGAAAGCAAACTGAATCCTCTGTCCCCAGAAAAGGCACAGCGCTGACAGCAGGCGAGGTGCGCACGACGCTGACGGAGTACGTGAAGACGCGCGGCCTCAACTCGGCGCAGGTGAAGGGCGCCGTCACCGTCGACGCGGCATTAGCTAAAATTACTGGAAAACCTGTACAGGTACATTTACGGTATTCAGATTCTAAGGCAGAGATCTTTAAAACATTCTGAAAACGTAGTTTTCATGTTGCTGTTCCATTACTATAACCAGGCGCGGTAACAGCCTAAGATTTTGGGGGGGGGGGGTCACACAGGGCCGTAGCCAAGAATTTGTTTGGGACGCGCTACCCCGAATAGAAAAAAGACAGATTGGGGAGGGATGTTAAACTATTAGGAACAATTTTTGAAAAACTAAATTATATCAACCATCTGTGGACTTACCCATACAAAACGATCATGGGCGCCTACAGGTTTATTTCCGGAAAGAAAAAAGCTTCTAGTCCACCATGGACATGGTTAGGTTTTAGGTGTTTTTTTTTTTTACCTACATTCTATGCTTATAAATTATTTGTTTTTTTTTTTTTACTCTGCTTCGATTCATGCAAGGAATAATTTTGTCGACTTATTTAGAAAAGTCTATCAATTGAGAAAAGTCAGGATTCAAAAGCGTGCGCAGCGAGCTCGTAAACCTTGCACCCAATTCGAATTTGATAGGCTTTCAGAAATTGTGTCAGCTTATTATGAAAAACTGAAAATAACGCAGAATATCAGAGCGAGCAAGGAGAGCTCGAAAGTATTAGCTCTACATCGGGTAGGTTAGATTAGTTTTTGACCATTCATACAGGTGCTATGTAGGTATGTATGCGCAAGAGCGAGCGAAGCGAGCTCGAAAATTTTTGCACCTTTCCTATGATATAAATTAAGTTCTTTGTTCATTCTTAGAAGAATGAAAATAGGGGGAATTCTTTCAACTTATGGAGAATTGAAAAAGTACAGGATGTATTAGCGAGTGAAGCGAGCTGGAAAATGTTAGCAACACTCCTTTTGTTATTTTATACAGAAATGAGCATAGGAGAGACTCAACTTTAAAAGAATTGAAAAAAGTATAGAATTTTTGCATTCCGCCTCGGATAGGTTGATTTTTATACATAGTTGTCGGAGATTTCGGGGGGTTTAACCCTCACCCCCTCTGCCTACAGCCCAGACCACAGCTCCAGCCCAGCTGTGCCAGAGATAGTTAGATTTTACAGTTTTAAGATGAAGAGACTGCAGCGAAGCGAGCCGGGCCTCAATTTTTTTTTTAAAATCAATATGTTCAGCCCAGGGCGGGGTGATCATGACGCCCGGCCATGACCCCCCCCTGGATCCACTCTTGGTACTAAATTACTAATAAAATGCAAGAGCGAGAGATGAGAGCTTCAAAATTGAAGCAGCCCGTCTCCGTCTCGTGTATTAGGTTCTTTTTGTTTAAATGCATAATTATAGAGATGAGAATAAAAGTAGCTCTAAAGTAGTAAGTTAGCGTACTGCCTCTGAGAGGTTAGTTCTCTTGTTGAACGATTAAGCAGGGAGTTAATAATTTATATCCGAAAAAATATACATTAAGAAGGCTTGTCAATTGGCGTGTAGGATTTTGGGAAGGGTCATGACCCCTGTGACACCCCCCCCACACATAACAGGTGCTAGATTAACAAGGGAACGTGTCCAGGCCAAAAACACGTATCTAGTAATGCTTATAGATGCTTAAGCGTATAGGTCTTTCCTGTTGTTGTGGTCTATGCTTACTTACATTAACTCAAAACTCACGGGAGACGACGAGAAAGCCTTTTGTTTGAATAGGAGAAAAAGTTATTGATACAGTCGGTGATCCGAAATAAATATCCAAACTACCCACCACTTGGAGAGGTGGATTGGACAGATGGTACCTATAGATCATTTCATATGGAATAACAATTTCATAACATAGGTGAACCCATGTTATGAAATTGTTATGTCTTTTGTTTCTTGTATCTTTGCTAACAATTGAACTGTATTTACCAGCCTTATCTTCAGTTATTCTCCTAGTTTCTTTAGTAACCAACCCATTTTGAGTTCTGTACTGTAAAAAGTAAATACACATCCAAGTACATAATTAGGTAGTGACACAAATGACTAATAATAAGTACTACCAAACAGTTGTTACCGGTTCTCCTCCATAGGAAACAACTAATTCGAACCATACAGTAGCTGGAGAAAACCTACTTCATAATGCCCATGTACGTTTTTGTGAAGTCAAATATTTTCAATTTTAATTGGCAACCCGTAGGACGCGGTGAAGTGGGACATGCTAATGTCGGCCGTGCAAAGTAAGATGACGCCGAGCACAGAGATGCGCTTCTCGGACGGCAGCGTGCGCCTCAGCAAGAGCAAGCTGGAGCCCGTGCGCATGCACGTGGCGCAGCGCAGCGGGAACAAGAAGGTATCAGCTCAAACGGGAACTCAGCCTATGTAATCACTGCCTGTCTGTGCCAGCCGGCTGCTGCAGCCAGGCCTCCCGCATGTGCCACCTCTCCCTGCATGTAGACTGGCTAAACACCCCTCAAATCCCTGGAAAAATTGTGTCGGTCCATGCGCCAAACAGCCTGTATAACGTTAGTCTACCTGTAAAGAAAAAAGCTAAAGTCAGAGGCCCACGGGCGACATAAACACTCTGACACCAGGTTAGGCACTAACCACACGAGAAAGAAAAAGACATATCTCAAAACTATACCTACATCGACGGAGGAAATTTGTAATGCTGAAAGCGACAGCGGTACATAGAATTTACCAAGCCCGAATACGCTACGTATGCTCAATTCCCCAAACGACGTTTCACATATCCTCCGTCGACCGTCGCGTCGCGGCGTCCGCGTCAGCGCGTAGCAAGTAGCAATTAACACTTTGGTGATGTGACGTCATGAAAATCGTTATTTTAAGTCATTTGAAAATGTACTACTTAATAAAATACAACTCCAACTAAAATTGTTCATTATTTCATGACTTTGTGACACGGCTGCCAGGTAACTCTAGTATCCAACCTGGAGCAGTTCGGCTTCAGCCTGCCGGCGCTGAGCCACGTGTGCCAGACGGGCGTGGCGGCGTCGTGCGGGGTCACGCGCTCGCCCGGCGCCAAGGCCGACCAGCTCATGGTGCAGGGAGACCAGGTAGCCACACATCTACCTTTAATATACCCACATTAAGATATTTCGTTTGAGCCCTATGTAATAGGGAGCGAGCCTATTTCCGTCAACCGGACAGAAACCCATTTTCTGGGCTGCTACTGAGGTATTCCCGATGCAAAAGGCAAATAACACTGCCTGACCTGGGGATCGAACCCAGGAGCTCATGCTCAGCAGTTGCGCTTGAGACCACTGAACCACTCACAGTGACAGTCAGGACCAGGCAACCATCAAATGGATGACATCCCTAGTCGCTTTTCCATTGAAAAATCTTTCAGGAGTCTAGATTGGTTGACCGCAACTGACATGATACATTAAAAAAATGCTATGCCAAATGTTGAGGTTTCCTTTTGATGATCCTTTTGTTATTCAGCATCGGTTTTGCTATCGTTTTTTTTAAAAGGTTTTTGCTGATGTGAAAGAACCGGTTGTTAGTGTGCGCTTGCGACCTATTTATGAATGTTATGGCAACTGGAGTATGGAAGTTTGTATGTGGTGGAATGATTTTTTGAAATCAGTTGGTTTGAAACGTAAGCAATTGTATTTGTATGGACCATCTCATGTTGGCAAATCATCGTATATTGAGTCTGTTATTGGTAGAGCGAATATGAAGTATGTTTTTTATCCTGGGGTGGGTAAGTTTTTTATGCAGGGGTTTCGGGAAGGATACTTCCTCCTCAGGGTCCACCTCTGCCTACCCTCTTGGGAAATACAGGCGTGATATTTTGCATGTTATTTGTAAATTTGTCAATGAAAGCATGTAATAACTTTAGAGGATAATTTAATTTCAACATTCTTTGTCCTCAAAAAATCTTTTTTACCTGTGAACCTTTTGGTTCAAGCAATGCACAAAGACTTGTGAGAGGTCATGGACCCCAAGAGCTATGTCCTCCTTGAAGGGCATAGGTATATAACTTATTTACTACTGCTCATCATTTTGGTATTAGTCGAGTATCCCCTCCAGTTTTATCAAGGTTTGTGTTACCTGTGACACACTACATGGCTTGTGCTCATCTAAAATCTAAAAACCTTTTTTCAACAGTTTTCTTTCATTTTTTATCTTTTACAGACATTCTTCATTGCCAAACTCCTCATCGAGAAGTATGGCTTGCCCAAGAAGTTCGTGGAGGGGGCTGACAAGGCACTCAACAAGAAGAAATGATGGAACTCCTCCTCCGAGCTTGTGGTGACTACAAGTGACGCTGATGACACAATGTGCAGTCATAACCAGTGTGATTGTGAAATAAAACACTACATGAGCTTCTTACGTTTATTTATACTTATTATTTCTTATATCTACCCTTATCTATGATGTAGAACACACCTCAATGAAATGCATTCATTTTAAACTAATACAGTGAATATGGCAACCGAGTTACTTGTACTAGTGCTTTACACTTCTAAAAACTTACTTAATTTTAAAGTAATTCTAACTTAATACTTATTACAATGTAAGACTACTCTGTTACAAACTGGAAGACAAAATACTAAAGTTCAGTACATCACTGAGTTGATCATTGACTGTTCATTTGTTAACTTTTTTGTGATATAAATGTAAATATGTCTATTTATGTATTTTACAATATAAAATTCAATTTAGTTAGGATTTTATAAAAATGTTGTCTTTAGTAAATTATGGCAGAACTATAGATATCAAATTCAATAATATTTACAAGTACAAATAATAAGACAGTGTATAATTAAAACACACCAATAAACTATACATTTGATATAATTTGAAATATAAAATGTTCTAAAATAATATTTCACATAATTTCACTATTCTAAGGTTAGGGTGGGTTGATGTCCGTATTTCATTTCAATTATTACAATTAAAATGTCAAATAGAAATATCTGGTCCTTACAACATAGGAGTATTTTATGAGATACTACAGTTAAATGGAAGCTTAATACTTACTCTACACTAATGTTATCTTATAGATAAAACCACAACCAATACCAATTCATAGTGATACCCTATGACAAGTAACTAATATAATTTAATAATTTTCCAAAAATAAATTTCATCAGAGATCAAATTTACAATCACAACTTTATACAAATAAACTTAACTAGATTTTAGTGGCTGTCATAAACTTGAAGGGAGTTTTGAAGTTCAGCAGAGACTTGCGACTCTTAGACTTCTTAACATCAGGAGGTGCCACAGGAGTCTGTGGTAGCCCCTGTCTCATGGAGGAGCGAGTCCTCTCAGAGATGCTGCCTTCACTCACCTTGGTACTGCTGGACTCCATGCTCCAGTGACTCCTGCAGGAGAACATGGACTGACGTGATGTGTTGGAGCCTCTGGAAGTGAGGCTCGTTTTGGATGGAGTCTTCCTCATACTGCTGTAGTTTGTATTTGTGATGTCACTGAATATATTCTTGCTGGTCTTAGGTTGCTTAGATGGAGATGACTGGCACCACTGCATGTGCATGGAAGCTCTCTTCTCAGAGGGAGACTTTTTCAAATCCAAATATTTGAACTTGTTGATGTCTTTAGTCAGAGCCTCCTGCCTCGGCACTTGATACCCTTCTGCATCCACATTGTCTAGCTCATAGAATGTCAAAGTGACACTGTCATCACTCTCTGTGAATGGGTTGCTTGCTGTGAAGTGTACCTTCTTGGTGGACACGTCGGGGAAGATGTTCCGGCGCGGCATGTTGTCGGCCGTGATCTTGGCGCCCGTGATGATTATGCTGCCGTCGCCCGCATCTGCCGACAGCGAACTGTCGAGGTCCTCGTAAGCGTAGCTCTTCCTGCGGCCTCGGGCGCGCACGGAGCCGCTGCGTGGACGCCGCCGACGAGACAACCACTCGCGCCTGTCGTCCTTAGCTTGTGTCATCATTGGAGGCAGGGTAATGCCATTACTTTCACCCTCACAGGCTAACTCCAGGGAGGCGTTGAGTGGTATAATCTTAGTACATGGGCTGTTCACTATTTCCTTAGCTATGAGGTCCCTCTCCCTCTTGTTAAGCGATTCCTCGCGGTGGCGCAGCGCCACGAGGCGCGACATCCACTGCTTACTCAGAGTCTCCTCTGAAACTTGCTGGGGACAGTTGAACTTGTCTAATGTTTCAGTGAAGGGCTTCCTACTTCGAGGTACAAAGCCAGGCAGCTCCAGAGCAAGTGCAGCCAGTGTGGGTGACAGTGGGGTCTGTGGCGAGCTTGACTGTTCAATCTCTTTGCTTGCTTTCATCTTCGGACTGATGTTGCAGTAAATAGGACTGTTTCCAATGTTGAACAGAGTCCTGGGAAGAGGCTCAACAGCTCTGCACAGTTCCACAGCCTTCTCTGAATCACACTTGTTCACTTTTGATGTTAAGAATGAGTGTTCAACCGAGATGAGTATGTCATTCAAACATTTTGGCCTTGTTTTAGATTCCAAGTTCATGAGGACTGTAGGATGGTACAAGACGACATCTGGGCGCATGTTGGCGTTCCTCTCATCCATCAGGAAGCTGACAATATCTCGGAGGTCGTCACTGTAGTGAAACTCCTTGATCTTGTCGTGGGAGGCGCCGGGGCGGTAACACAGCGTGTGGATCACCTCCCCGATCTGTCGCATCACGTCCCCGGAGCCCACCGCCGCCGTCAGCTCGAAACAATTGATGCGCAAGTCGCCACTGTTGTCCACAAAGATTGACCCTGAAGTTATGCATTTTTGTACACCAACAACATGCAAATCCTCGACAGCTTTGTAGGCCCGCGCCAGCTCGTGCAGCAGGTGCCAGATGAAGCTCTCCGCGATGAACTTGTCGGTGGCCTTGCACACTTCCAGTAATTCCTGCACACTTCGCCACGAATTGTATTCAAGGACAAAGTACAATGTTTTTGACGGGGTATGAAAAATGGTGTCATAGTATCGTAACAAGCTCTGCGATGTCACTTTGCTTATTGTTTTCACTTCGTTAGCGACGTTTTGTATTTGTTCGTTACTGAACGCGGAGCAATCGTACGCCTTCCACGCAAAAATGTTGTTGGTGACCTTGTGTCTCACTTTGTAGAACGTACCGCCGCAGAAAACATCTATAACTTGATAATCCTTTAATTTTTCCGCCATTTTAATAGATATCTAGAAAGATTTTATTTTATTTCACATTTTGCTATCGAAACAAAGCCACTAAACGTTTGAATTTATTCGACGGTTACGAAAATAGTGATGTTTCGAGGCCTGGTTTAAAAAAAGTCGAAAATCAGAATGACCGTTAACAATTCGGTTGCAGATTAATAAAATTTATGATATATTTTACATAAATGTTGCTTATCTTTTTTCCACAAAAATTGAATTGGTAATTGTTTTTAATCAACAATACTATTTAGCCCTCTTAAAAAAAAAATGCAGATTATTCAAACAATTTGCAAAATTGTACAAACACAATCAATTTATGATTGGGTATATATAAGCCTAGAGAATGGATAACGTTGACATAATTCTGTGAATAAAATATATGATGAAGACACGAATCACTGGCTTTAAACTTATTTGCACAAATAGCAACTGGATGTACGGCACACTTAGAGTTAAATTTCGTGGTCAACTAAAAAAATAGGATAAACAAATATTAGGTACACCTAGAAAAACATTTTGAAATTATCTAAAAACATGTCTGTTGATCTGGTTATTCCAAATTAGCAACTTTATTTATTATTTATTTATTTATTAGCTCATCATTACTATCATTACAGGAATTTCCTAATTCAATAGTGTGGCCGTAATTACAGTTTTAATAAATACCATAACATATTCGGTACATCGTGGTTTTTGTGAACTCACTCACTCAGTATTTTTCCAAATTAATTCATTTATTGTATGCGCACATCACTAACGGTTTGTTCAGAAACATTTCCATTTTCTAAAGTTTTCGTTCAGAAATTTCTTGCTCAATAAATTCTCTTTAATTAAATTAACACATGGTTGTTTAATTAGGCAAGGTACAGTCACAAAATATTACATACAATAGATTTTAAATCAACACAACAATTTTTTTATACAATATTGGGCCCGGAAACATGGAAAGAGGAGGTTTCCAAGTATTAGAAGGTCATATTCAAATTAGGTCAGGAATCAAGTCATATTCAAATTAGGCTGATAATCAGCACCCTTTGAAGATCAATATAACAATAGACAGACCCCCAAAGCGCCTGCCCTTCGGTTATAATAGTCGTATAAGCGGTACATAAACGTAATAGTAAATCGGTTGATAGACTGTTTGTACTACGGTACTAGTTTTCTGATACAGCTTTTGCCAAACGAAAGACTAAAAGCAAGCCCACATTCAAACCACATGGGACCGCATACCTATACAAAAAAAAAAACCAGCCAAGACCGAGTTGAACTCGCGTGGAGCGGGTTCCGTACAACGCCAAAGTCAAATGTGTTTAATCAAAGATGGCTATCGTTTTTTAACCAAAGGGCGCCACTGTCACGTAAGGTTATGTCAATAATTCTATTTTATACTTTACATTAGCAATAACTTCTTAAAAAGTTTATTGTATTACGTATAACAACGTAATGTAAACTTCAGATACATTTATTTACAATATTCTCCCTAAAATTAGCAAGCATGAAAAATTTAAAAATCCTTTTACCTCCAAGTACTATTAATTAAAATCCTAAGTTGTTACTTTAACTACCTAGATGTTAAATATATTATGTTTTTTTTTAATTTCCCAATTTGTCCCTTTTATAGAGCTTAGAATGTAATCTACAAGCTCATTGCTTGTAGATTACTATGTTTTGTATTTTTTTCACAATTTTAGGCTCAGTAGTTTCGGAGATTAAGGGGGGCGAATCGTTAATAGAAGCGTTTTACCTGAAATAAAACGCGTATTAAAAATATACTTACCTCACTGGAAGGTTTATATTGAGAGAGCATATCCGTTTCCGTCGATTTTATATCTGTTTTAGTACTTGTTTAACCTGCTCAGTGGCGCCACCTGGTGTTTGCTTGCCATTTTAGTTTCGTAAAATGTACGAGCTACTTTTTTGTTCATTGGTTCAATATAACCAGGCAGAAGTAAACTTAAAGCTTCCAGTGAGGTAAGTATTATAATATGCGTTTTATTTCAGGTAAAACACTTCTATTAAATTACTTGACCGTCACTGGAAGCTTTATATTGAGACCTGATTGTTATAGCCACTGATACGATAACGTCAATGTGATAGGAAATAGTGTTAAATAAAATTAAGTCATCAGAAAGTATATTTATTTATGCTTAAACAATTAATCTGTTGGTGATTTAATCACAAAGAAAAATAAATAATAATTTAACAACAAATTAAATTTAATTATATTCTGAGTTAATTAATCGCATTTAGATTTGAATCAACACTTCTTATGACTTCTCTTCTGTAGAAATTCTGGAATGTCTTAGCCGATTGCCAATTTATTCGAGATAGGATTTCGTCAAGGGGATGATTTTCTAGTCAACTTTTAGAGGCTACTGCAGATCGTGTACTTCCTGGAGTTGCTGTGATGCCAGCTTCTTTGAAAAGGGTTACCCAGCCCACCTAGGACTGTAATAAACAAATTAAATGATTTTGTAGCATTACATCTTTCATTTAATAATTCTATAGTTTTTTCTATCCAGAATGTAGGATTAAGGTTACAATTGTTGCGATTTACAAGAAGTTTCCAGCCAGACTGTCTACGATTACTACAATCTGTTTTCGAACCAAATTGAGGCCATAATAACACCATCAGCTGATCTAAAATGGTCCGAATCAACTCTAAGCAACGATAAGTCAGGTATGCGACAGATTTATGTAAAGTAATTGTGTTATATGAAAATTTATGAAATAAATGCAAATCAGATAAAAATTGGGCCAATTGCGAACCTGAATTATTCGTATCAATGTTTTTAGACATAGACCATGGAACCATAGACCATAGACCAGGAAGTCCAACGTTTCCAAGCGACCCCATTTATGTTTTCAAGGTAGATTTCCGCCACGAAATTGAGCAATAACTGTTGTTCAGCGGTCCATGTTTCTATCGCCTCGGATCACCCCCACATTTCCAGACTTCGAGGAAGATTTTGTCCACTTGAGGAGGACCAGGTGTGTTTGTAAGTTTTTTAGAGTTAGAGGTGGTGCTAGCGCTCGGACTTTGAGGTCTGCCCGCCAAAATACCTTCTTCCATCGAGGAGCTACTATTAAAAATATTCCCGTTGATTGATTGAGATGTGTTAAGACTTTTGGGATTAAGAACGGAGGTGGGAATATCCATGCGAGTGGATAGTTCCATGGGACACTGAATGCGTCGTGAAATAGAGCTTATCGGTCTTTCAGGTCTCGGGATACATAATTGTAAACTACGTGAGCTCTCTCCGAGGCAAACAAGTCTATTATTGGGGTTCCCCACTTTGCAAACACTATTTCCGTACAATCTGGCATTAGGTGCCATTCCGGAGGTTGGCGAAAGCGTGACAAGTTGTCGGCATGATTGTTCTACTTGCCTGGGAGATGGTGTATGCTGAAGTGTATTTGAAATTGGTCCAGTAAATCCAGAATTTGATATGTTAGTTCTATTAGGGGTAGTGATTTCGTACCTCCTTTGTTCCTTAAATAGCTGATAGCAGTCCTGCTGTCGCATTGTATCAGGATCGAGCTGTTGCGAAGTAGGTGAGCGCTTTCTCGAAGGGCGCGAAATACGGCTAACATTTCTTTTTGATTGCAGTGCAGTACTTGTTCCTCTTGCGACCAACTGCCTGATATAGACAGATTGTTCAGTTGCGCTCCCCAACCCTGGTTTGATGCATCTGTTGTCAGGAAGTTTACTGGCGGAGGGTAATGTAGAGGTGTTGATGACTGACAATTCAGAGTCCACCATTCCAATTCCTTTCGAACATTTTCTGGTAGTGGGTAGGATTTCGATAAAGGGTCTTGTAGCGAGTTCATGAACATTAATAATTGCCGGTGATTGAGCCGGCCTCGAGGAACAACATAACTGGCAAAGTTCAGGAGTCCTATTATTCTCTGAGTTTCCTTTAGAGTTACTATTCCTCGATCGAGAACTTTACTCACTTTTTTGATTAATGAAGAAGTCTTTTCTTTTGGCAGGGATTTTAAATTGTCCCAGGGACTCCACAATATTCCTAAATATATGTTATAGTATTTTGAGGACAAAGAACAGATTTCTCGAAATTTACTTGCCAACCAAGATTTTGTAATGTATGTAATGTGAGCTCGACATGATCTCGAAGAACGTGTACATTTTGATTAACTATTAAATAGTCGTCGAGATAAACAATTATTCGGATGTTCCAGCGTTCTCGTAATATTTGGGCAACCCAATTCGTTAGTATTGAACAGGTTTTGGGAGCAGTGCTCAAACCGAACGGAAGGCAGGTCATTTCTAACAGGTCTTGGTTGTAGACAAGACAGATGCACAAACCAGGGTTGGGGAGCGCAACTGAACAATCTGTCTATATCAGGCAGTTGGTCGCAAGAGGAACAAGTACTGCACTGCAATCAAAAAGAAATGTTAGCCGTATTTCGCGCCCTTCGAGAAAGCGCTCACCTACTTCGCAACAGCTCGATCCTGATACAATGCGACAGCAGGACTGCTGCCAGCTATTTAAGGAACAAAGGAGGTACGAAATCACTACCCCTAATAGAACTAACATATCAAATTCTGGATTTACTGGACCAATTTCAAATACACTTCAGCATACACCATCTCCCAGGCAAGTAGAACAATCATGCCGACCACTTGTCACGCTTTCGCCAACCTCCGGAATGGCACCTAATGCCAGATTGTACGGAAATAGTGTTTGCAAAGTGGGGAACCCCAATAATAGACTTGTTTGCCTCGGAGAGAGCTCACGTAGTTTACAATTATGTGTCCCGAGACCTGAAAGACCGATAAGCTCTATTTCACGACGCATTCAGTGTCCCATGGAACTATCCACTCGCATGGATATTCCCACCTCCGTTCTTAATCCCAAAAGTCTTAACACATCTCAATCAATCAACGGGAATATTTTTAATAGTAGCTCCTCGATGGAAGAAGGTATTTTGGCGGGCAGACCTCAAAGTCCGAGCGCTAGCACCACCTCTAACTCTAAAAAACTTACAAACACACCTGGTCCTCCTCAAGTGGACAAAATCTTCCTCGAAGTCTGGAAATGTGGGCGTGATCCGAGGCGATAGAAACATGGACCGCTGAACAACAGTTATTGCTCAATTTCGTGGCGGAAATCTACCTTGAAAACATAAATGGGGTCGCTTGGAAACGTTGGACTTCCTGGTCTATGGTTCCATGGTCTATGTCTAAAAGCATTGATACGAATAATTCTGGTTCGCCATTGGCCCAATTTTTATCTGATTTGCATTTATTTCATAAATTTTCATCATCATCATCATTCTCCTGCCCTTATCCCAACTTACTTGGGGTCGGCGCAGCATGTCTTCTTCTTCCATACTTCTCTATTACTCGTCATCTCAGCAGTCACTTCCTTTCTAGCCATATCATCCTTCACACAGTCCATCCATCGTTTCTTTGGTCTTCCTCTACTCTTATAGCCATCTACATTCATACTCAACATTTTCCTCAATACATTCTCCTCATTCCTCCGCATCACATGTCCATACCACGATAACCGATTACCACACAATTTTTCAGTCACCGGCGCCACTTTCAGACTTAAAATAAAAAATATAAATTTTCATATAACACAATTACTTTACATAAATCTGTCGTTTACACTTTGTGTAATGTTGAAAGGTCAAGTCAATTAAGTTCTCATGTTCTTGTAAAGCCTAATTTAAGATCAATTGCTCTGGAAAATCCAAAGTGCTACCAATTTGGGATGTTAGTAAATTAATTTTGCTTTTTATTCTTAGTATTTCGACATTTAATGTATTTGTGTAGTATTTTTTCTAGGGACTTTTATTTTGTATCAATATGACTATGTTAGTTTTAATTTGGAAAGACGTTCTAACTTCGGACGGGTGAGGAACGAGGTTACTTGTGATAATAATTGTTTATGTTGCTTCTTTTTGTGTATCTACTGTGCAAATATTTCGACACAAATGTATTTTTGTTATGAAAAAACAACTTGAACTTGATATGTCAGAGGAGGTTTGTGGATAAATGGTATGCGATACCCTTGAATTAATTTTAAATCAAATTCTGGTGCCCCCATTTCCTTCCATTTCGAGGGGTAGTGCGCTAACTGACCTGCTCGAAAAGGATTCGAGTCATTGCTTGTATCGTTTTTGGTTCGCTCGAGAACTTTTTGGAGGGTTTGAACATCCTCGACTTCGGTTACTTCCACGACAGGGCCGCGAGCCTCGGTTGTGAAATGAACCTCTATTATTGGTATATTGATCGGATTGAAAGGATGGTAGACCCTGAACTTTGTTTTTGTAATTGGTGCGAAAATATCCACCCCGCGAGGGTGAGTTGTCATAGGCATGTGTGTGCATCGGTATGCCTGGTTCATTACAAAAATATTGAGCTACACGCGGTGGAGCTATTGGTTTATGTGCGCCTTGCCCCCGCGAGAGACGGCGGTTAGATTGATTGGATCTAATATGCGAGTTAGTTTTTGGGGGGCAAAAGGCTTTGCGTACACCGCCGGCCTAATGCTGTCGTGAAAGATTCGGGACTAAACAAATAAGTAGTTGATGGGGGAATTCTGTTTAAAGCTGCTTTTACTAACGGATCTCGAATTTGACGAGTAATTGTCTCTCGACGCATTTCTATGCTTTCCGCTCGATGGCCACATACTAATTGTAACAGATCTGAAGAGATTTTATGCAAATCACCTTTTTGAAATAATTCTTCAACCTTCCCGCTTAAATTATCAAAATTACCTTCTGTATTTTTAGCCCACAATAGGAGATTACGAATAGCGTCTTGTAATGATTCTTTTTGTTTTAAGATGCAAAAAGTAATTGCTGCTTGATTTATCAGCATGTGCCAAGTGACGTAAGGTATCATACATTTTTATCTCTTCGTTTGTGTCCAAATCTATGAAACCTGGGCTGTGATTGTAGAGCTTTTGAGTATCAGAATACCTTACTTCAGACCAAGTTGTGCTACCTAAGCGCTGGACATCTAGCAGCATTTTTAAAAAACTTTCAGGAGTTTTTGGAACTGATGGTTCGTCTCGATATCAAAAGTGAAGTCTGAATTTGAGTTTTGACATCAGGGCACTGTTCTTCAATATTATGTTGTTCATATAGTTCCCCACTGACCCCAGAACAAATTGATACCCCATCATGGCAAGCATTATGCATATTATTTGCAAAAATTTGTTGGCGTAGCTCATTGACTTCTTTTATAAGCTTGTCCAATGTCGGGTTAGACTGTTGGGCGCGCTTATTCTTTTTGCGGCGTGCGCGGCGCGACCTCTTGCCATGTTTTGGAGAAGACGAGCTTGAAGAGCTGCTGCTCGTCGTGCTGCTGCTAGAGCAGCTAACGTTCCTTTTCCGGGTCCTTCCACTCGGGCCGGCCACAACTTGTGGCGCGGCAGCCGAACCATTTACGTCATCCATTATTGCAAATAAACTTACGTTAGATAGACAGTATATAAATCATTATCTTAAAAAAGTAAAAAGTCTTCTTGACTCACGATAAAGTTCGAAGCACACACAAATATTAAAAATATAAGATTGTTAATTCAAATTAACATGTATTTTACGTAATTTCTTATCCTCATAATTTTCTAATATTATCTGTGTTTTAAATCGAGACTATTCATTGCTTGCAACCCTTTTGCACTAATTTTGTCATCTATGTAATCTGTGGTTAAAGGGAATCATTGTCAACCAACTTCCGTTTCCGGAAGAGATCATCACTAACTCTCATGGCGTACGGTCGCTCATCATGACTCTCATCAAGAAAATTTGTACAACGCATGGCGCGTTGTGTCAATTAGTTAATTAAGTTGTGGAAATAACAGTTCATTATATTCATCATTCAAGATCACACTGAAGTTTCATTTGCCACCGATGTTCAGTTCACGTTCTGGCTACATTCGAACCCGCTAGCCGGAGTGATCAGTTTTCAACGAACAAAGATTAATAATAAAATTGTTAACTAGTAGTATCTAATAAATAAAGTAATGATCACTTACTTTTATAAAAAGGGTACTTACAGTTTTTCTTCAAATTAACTCACCGTGAAAACAACACTATATTTTTAAATTGATTATTTAACCCTTCATGTGCGAACGTAGATCTACGTGAGACACAACGAGTGGTTAATATTGATTTACCTATCTGGTAATTTACAAGATAGCATTTCGAACGGAAAAAACCGTTAAAAGCATGATTACATTATTATTTTTCTTTTCTATGAAATATAATATTCTAATTTTGAAAATATAGTGTAATTTTTCGCACAAGTTTCTTCGACGGAGAACGAAACGCCAATGAACATATAAGATGCTCTGTGCCAATGAACAAAAAAGTAGCTCGTACATACATTATACGAAACTAAAATGGCAAGCAAACACCAGGTGGCGCCACTGAGCAGGTTAAACAAGTACTAAAAGAGATATAAAATCGACGGAAACGGATATGCTCTCTCAATATAAAGCTTCCAGTGACGGTCAAGTAATTTAATGAGAGGTTTTCTTTAAGAGTATTTAAAAAAAAAAAAACATAGTTTCCAAGAACTCTTTAGATGGCGTTGAACTGACTACGTTACTAGGTGCCAAAGCCAAAATGCTTTAAAAAAACATTGCGTCATGTCACATACGCTCGTTGACTGACAGTTTTGAAATTTTGTTTGCCGCCACTAACTACCTTCCGAATATAACATAATGGAAACTAGGTTTGCGCTTTGTTAAAATTCAGTTTTGTTTTGTTTCGTTGTTTTATCTTTGATAATATTGTTACTGTTAAGACCTGCCTACGGTTTTTCATTGATTTTTCACCATGAGCAAAGATTAAGGTTCTTGTTCCGTGGCGGACCTGAAATCCGAGCTTCGAAAGAGGAACGCGAAATTGACAGGAAAGAAAGCTGTTCTCGTGTGTGCGTTTAACCCTTATAAATTTTATAACCCTTAATTTTTACACAAATCCACGAGGCAAAGACTTCTCTTCTTTCTTTTCTCCTGGGACATTTTCTTTCTGGGAAACCCATAAAAAGACTGGTAAAATTATTTTTACTTTTTCTTTGTTGTTTATTTATTTTCAAAATGTCATTGTGATTTATGAACGTTTCGTTTTACGATCTCAAAATTACATCCAAGTGAAATGATGTGACGTTCCGTTCCTGGCAGTGACTTACCAAGTTCAGCGCCATCCATCCAGCGACCAGGGAAGAGTAAAATGAAAATCCCTCATTCAATTTCAAAAATGAGTATTTTCGCCTTCTGTAAGAATAAAATCAAAACTAATTTTGTATTTTTTTCAAAATTTTAGGCTTCGTAGTTTCGGAAACCAGGGTTAACTTTCGTTTTATTTCATGAATAAAATCAAAACTATTTATTTTACAACAAAAATATATTTGAGATCCTCATAACGAGCCTTTTATTTGATATATGACACAGTAAGGTTTGCTAAACTTCTTTTTTAATTTCCTAAGTGTTTTCACCCGAAAATGATTAAATGAAATTATTTAAAAGAAATATTGATTTACTTTGAAATTAAATTAAGTATTTTATTAGCAGCGTTTTACCTGAAATAAAACGCATATTAAAATACTTACCTCACTGGAAGCTTTATTATGAGATGGCATTTCCGTTTCCCGTCGATTTCTAACCAGTTTTCGTACTTTTAACCCCTCTATACTTCCGGCTCAGTGGTGCCACCTGGTGGTTGCGGGTAGTTTTTAGTTTTCCTAAAAAGTGTCACGCCATTTTTGTTCATTGTCTCATTTAACCAGGCAGAAATAAAGTTAAAGCTTCCAGTGAGGTAAGTATTTTAATATGCGTTTTATTTCAGGTAAAACGCTGCTATTAAACTACTTGACCGTCACTGGAAGCTTTATTATGAGATCTGTTTGTTATCGCCTGGTGACGCCACTTTAATGTAGGTATATCTAGGAAGTATGTAGTATTATACTATAGGCCAATGTGATAATAAAGCATGAAATTAAACAAATGTTTAATTAATAATTATGCATTTATTTAAATAAATGTAAAAGCAATTCAATAAAAGTACATAAGGTAAGTGTACACTAGCTTACAAATATATTTAGCATATTTTTTTTTTTTTTTTTTTTTTATTGTAAATATGAAAATCATAAATTCTGATTATAAACAACCAATTTAAGAATATCCGTTCTAGGTAAACAAAATATTTATTCAACAATGCTAATCAATTGGATTGAACAATTGTGTGACGTTTTGTGAATCAGTACTTCTCATTATTTCTCGTCTATAAAACTGCTGGAATGTATTAGCTGATCGCCAATTTCCACGAGCCAAGATTTCGTCGAGGGGATGATTTTGAAACCAGCTTTTGGAGGCTACAGCAGACCGGGTGCTACCCGGAGTGCTGCAATGCCAGCTTCCCCAAATAGGGTCTTTATCCACCCTGCAATGACTGTACGTGAAGCAGGTTTAGCCACACCTCTTACCGTGATAAATAAGTTAGTTGTTTTTGCCGCATTACGTCTGTCATTTAATAATGCTATCGTTCTTTCAATCCAGAATATAGGGTTAAGGTTAGAACTATCGGTATTTAAAAGCAATTTCCAGCCGGATTGCCTATAATTACTGTTGTCAGTTTTGGAGCCAAACCGAGGCCAAAATATTATACTGCTATCACATCTTATGCAATGATTATGATCAATACTAAGTAGAGTTAGATCGTGTATTCGCCTACCAGAGCAAAGCAACAATAAAATTGCAGTATGACGTGACGTTTGAAAGAGGTTATTTGAATCAATTGTGTAATTAGTCAAAAATGAAATTAATTTATCAACATCCCAAACTGGAGGCTTAGCAACCTTTGGATTTTTTAGGGCAATTGATTTTAAAACATGTCTTACTAAGACGTGTGAACTTAACTGACTTGAAGTTTCAGCGTTACTTAATGTAGATATTACCGATTTATGTAAAAGTATGGAATTATACGACAACTTATCAATTAAAAACAAATCACATAAAAACTGCGCTAATTGTGAACCAGGGGGATTCATTAAGTTGAGGTTTTTATTACGACACCACGTCGTCCAGCGCTTCCAGGCTACCTCGTAAGTTTTTAGAGTCGATATTCGCCAAGAATTTTTAAGCAGTGATAGTTGTTGTGCGTTCCATGTCTTTATCGCGTCGGACCACCCCCACATTTCCAAACTTCGAGGACAATGTTCTCGACCTTCGGTGGTGGGAGTCCCGTCGACGTGTCTATTAGGTATCTTTGCAGGTTTCTCAGAGTTAATGGAGCCGCGAGCGCTCGGGCTTTGAGATCCGCACGCCAGAATACTCTCTCCCATCGAGGTACTACTATTAGGAATATTCCTGTCGACTGGTTTAAGTGAGATAGGACTTTGGGAACCAGGAATGGCGGTGGAAATATCCATGCGAGCTGGTAATTCCATGGGACACTGAAGGCATCGTGGAACAGAGCTTGAGGATCCCTTAGATCTAGAGACACATAATTGTATAGTACGTGAGCTGTCGCCGAGGCAAATAGATCTATTACAGGGGTTCCCCATTTTGCAAATACTACTTCTACACAAGTCGGAAGTAAGTGCCATTCTGGAGGTTGGCGAAGGCGCGATAAGTGGTCCGCATGATTGTTGTATTTGCCCGGAATGTAGTGTATGCTGAAGTGTATCTGATGTTGGTCTAACAAATTCAGAATTCGATAGGTTATTTCCAACAGGGATAATGTCCTTGTACCTCCTTCCTTTCGTAGGTAGGTGACTGCAGTTCTGTTGTCGCTTTGAATGAGGAGCGAACTTTGACGAAGCCAATGAACTTGGTTCTGAAGAGCGTATAATATCGCTAGCATTTCTTTTCGATTGCAATGTAGCGTTTTCTCTTGTTGCGACCAAGTTCCTGACAAAGCTAAATTGTTCAGTTGTGCCCCCCACGCTTGATCCGATGCATCTGTAGTCAAGAAATTTATTGGAGGAGGGTACTGAAGAGGTGTTGACTTTTGACAATTTTGGGCCCACCAGTTTAGTTCCTTTAAGACACCTTGTGGTAGTAGGTAGGTCTTTGATGGCAAGATCGGCAGCGAATTCATGAAAATTAACATCTGTCGATGATTGAGCCGACCCCGTGGGACAACGAAACTGGCAAAATTTAGAAGTCCTACTATTTTCTGCAACTCCTTCAAAGTTAACTGCTCTTGTTCGAGAGCCTGATTTATCTTTGTGATAATGCCCTGAGCCTTTTCTTTTGGTAGAATTTTTTGATTTTCCCATGGTTTCCATAGTATCCCTAAATAAATTATGCTCTTTTGAGGAGAAAGAACAGATTTTTCGAAATTTATTTGCCACCCCAGTTTTTGTAATATTTGTACAGTTATTTTGACATGCTCGCGAAGCATGTGAACATTCTGGTGTACTAGCAAATAATCGTCCAGGTATACCAGGATCCTCATGTGCCATTTTTCCCGTAATGTTTGAGCCACCCAGTTCGTGGGCATGGAAAAGGTTTTTGGAGCAGTGCTCAGACCGAATGGAAGACAAGTCATTTCTAACAACTCCTGGTTGTATATTAAGCGCAGAAAACGTCTGTGCGATTTGTTTACGCTTACATGAAAATATGCTTGGGACAAATCTATTTTGCACATCCAGTCCTGAGATTGGAGGAAGCCCGGAATGCGGTGCACGTTTATTAAATGAAACGGCTCCGTCATCACATATTCGTTTAGCGATTTTAGATTGAATATGGGACGGGCAGATCCGTCGGATTTTGGAACCAGAAATAGGGGGGAGATGAAGCTTGGCGAGGGTAGCGCTTTCTTTAGAATTCCCTGCTGTTTCATTTTGTCTACAACTGACGACATTTGTTCTGAAACAGGAGTTTGAAAAGGCCCCTTCGTTATATCTGGATAGACAAGTGGGGGTTTTTGAAAGAAAGGTATGCGATACCCTTGAATTAATTTTATAACTATTTCTGTAGCTCCCATTTCCACCCATTGTGATTGATAGTGTATCAACCGACCCGCCCGAAACGGTGTCAAGTCATTGCTTATACCTTTTTCCCCTGGAACTTTTTGAGGAGTTTGCACGTCCTCGAGTACTTCCACGTTCGGGCCGCGAGCCTCGGTTTCGAAATGAACTTCTAGTATTGAAGTGATCACATTGATTACTCGAGGAGTTACCTCTGGAAGAGTTATGTGTATGTTGGCACTGACCATGATATTCACCCCGCGAGGGTGGGTTATGACAGGTATGCATATGCGATCCTGGTTCGTTAAATTGAGTTCCACGCGATGGAACAGTCTGTTTTCGTGCGCCTTGCCCCCGCGAGGGGCGGCTACTAGTTTGGCAAGGCTTTTGTGAAGACCTTTCAGATTTTGGGGGCCAAAAGGTCTTACGGACCCCGCCAGCCTTCTCCAGAGTAGATGTAAAAGTCTCGGCATTAAATATATAAGTACTTGAAGGAGGAATTTTATTCAAGAAGGCTTTCACTAGTGGATCTCTAACTTGACTTGTTATAGTTTCTCTACGCATTTCAATACTTTCGGCTCTATGACCGCAGGCTAATTGCAAAAGGTCTGAGGATATTTTATGAAATTCGCCCTTCTGAAATAATTCGTCAATCTTCCCATTTAAATTATCAAAATTGATACATTCTGAATTTTTTGCCCATGAAAGAAGATTACGAATACCTTCCTGCAATGCTTGTCTTTGTTTTAATATGCAGTAGGTTAAGGCTGCGTAGGATTTATCAGCATGTGCCAGATGACGTAAAGTGTCATATGCTTTTACCTCCTCATTTGTTTCCAGGTCTATAAAGCCAGGTGTATGATTATATGATTTTTGCGTCTCAGCGTATCTCACTTCTGACCAAGAAGTACTACCAAAACGCTGGATATCTACCAACTTCTTCAAAAAACTATCTGGAGTTTTTGGAACTAATGGTTCTTTAAGCTTAGTATCAATGTCAAAAGTGAAATCTAAACTTGTATTTTGATGTTCTTGATTTGAACAATCCTCCTCACTTATTTGTTCATAAAGTTGACCACTAATTCCAGAACAAATAGAAGCGTTATCAAAGCAAGCTGTATCTATGTTACTTGTATTATTAATTTGTTTGCGAAGCTCACCCATTTCCTTAAAAAGCTTTTCCATCATATGACTGGAACGTCGAGCATGTTTTCTTTTCTTATGGCGGCGGCGGCGGCGGTGGCTGGACCGCGCTCGTTTGCTGCCCGGAGTAGATGCACTTGAAGAACTAACACTTGTAACACTACTGCTGCTACTACTACTTCGGTCTCGCTTGCGATTCAGTCCACTCGGACCAGCCACAGCTTGCGGCTGGGTATCGGAGTTGTGGTTATTACTTTCCATCACTGCAAATGAATTACGTTAGATCTTATGCAATTAATTTATAACACTTCACACTTGATTACGAAAATTTACTGGTATTGTAAAAAAGAAATAACAGTAAGTAGTGATCCGAACGGAAAAACCCGTTAAAACTTTGATCACGTACAAATTATTCATAAGTGTTACCTCTAAAAGAGGGTACTTACGGTCCAAGACTTATCCTCTTTGAAGAACACTTTACACTTTTTTACTTACTTTATAAAATATGTATTCACTTAATTAATATTCACTTTTCCTTAATATGCAACCGTCGCGGACGCAGTCACTGCGCACAAGTTGCTTCGACGGAGAATAAAAAGCCAATGAACAAAAATGGCGTGACACTTTTTAGGAAAACTAAAAACTACCCGCAACCACCAGGTGGCACCACTGAGCCGGAAGTATAGAGGGGTTAAAAGTACGAAAACTGGTTAGAAATCGACGGGAAACGGAAATGCCATCTCATAATAAAGCTTCCAGTGACGGTCAAGTAGTTTAATTACCAGATATAAATCCATAAACAACATTCACAAACAGACACTAATAGTACATAAAGATATAAGTGCGGTAAGTTGAAAATTACAGCCGAGGCGATATTGCTAGCCCGAGCCGTAGGCGAGGGCTACAAGAAAGCAGAGGCTGCAATTATCAAAGCGCACGTATGTCATACGACGTTTTAAAACATATTTGCGAGGAAATAAATAAAACTGCCTCTGAGTCTTCTGGCGGTGTCGAATTAATACATTCATCATTACTTGACGATATTTTCAATTAAAAACAATACAGCGAAAAGAAAAAGTGCGCGGAATGATTTTTACTTGTTCTCAAATTAGCGATGCGCGCGCATCAGCGCTTTTTTTTTTTAAGGCAAAGTCTCAAAAACCAGCCACTATTACTAATAAAGTAAATTAATATTTTTGTGTTTTTGTTACAGATAAATGGTTGTAATTTATTGTCAAAATTAATTAAATTAAAGAATTAAATGTTTATTTATTTTATTTTATCTCCCAAAGTAAATTTTATTCATAAAATGTTGACCACTATTCTGACATAAAAACTCTTTGCTAAGATTTAAAAAAATACCGTTTGTTTTCGACGGAGCATCTTGATCAATCTTGATAGACCGTGCGTTTTACATTACAATAACGCACAAGTCCGTAATGAGATAGAATACGATATTGAAATTGGTGAAATAAGAGACCCTTTAAGAGCAAATGTGTTATAAAATAAATAAAACACATTGACACGCACACGCGCCCCAAATGCGGCGAATTAGGATGGTATAGGATTGCCACCGTACCGCCACGTGTAGGGGACTGTGATACCATTCTCGTACCGCGGCCACCAAGGAATTGGTTGATCGATGTATGGCGGTGCGTGCGGCGGCCGAGCGGCTCCTAAGCAGCGCCTGCCAGAGTGTCAGCAGGGCGCGCGGCCCGCGGCGAACATGGCGCTCGCACTGCACCACCGAGGCAGTCGAAACATCGCACGCCACGCATTATTATACTGCACGCGCATATCGCTCAGTACAGCCTTGGTGTAGTTTGTCTACACCTCGACTGTGTAGACGCTTTTGCAACAGCTGCTAAATAGCTGGGCCTTCACTTCGTCACTACACCGCCTAAGCGAGCATGTTGACTCGCACCGATATCGCTCGTCGCTGTCTTTCTATATCGGCGTGGTCAGAGAGGTCGGCTGTTATTACGTGACCCACGTATTTAACTTCGTGGACTTGCTCAAGCGCCTTGCTGTAAAGTTGAACTGGCGGAAAATCCAGCCAGCTGTTTGGGCTTTCAAACACCATGTACACTGACTTGTCCGGGTTGTACATCATGTTGTGGTCTGTGGCGTAATTTTCATATACAGCCAACAGTTTGCGCATCGCTGATATCGACGAGCTAGAAGAACCATTTCATCTGCATATGAAATATGATTGATTAGGGTCCCGTTAATCGAACAGCCCACACCTGTTTGGTTGAGTTTGTCCGATAGTCCATCCATGTACACGTTGATATTAAAGAAGACGAAAATTAACCATTACCCCCCTGATCTCCGAAACTACTGAGCCCACTATTTTGAAAAAAAAAAATACACAACATAGTTCCTTGCTTGTAGATTATAGAAAAACCTTTAGGAATTCTATTAATTAAGCCGCATGCATAATGACCGCTGGGCAAAGGTTTCAACACGATGATTTGTGTATTGAAATAATTGAATTACAAAAAATGATGAATGCCTGAGGATGGATGGCGCCGCCGAGGCCGGCCTAGAACGAGGTGGCGAGATGATCTAGACGCGCATCTCGAGGGCTGGTTCGAGGTGGCGCAGGAGAAGAGTACCTGGACGGATATGGGGGAGGCCTTTGCCCAGCAGTGGGACATTCAAGGCTATTGAAAAAAACAAAAAAAGTGGTGAACTCAATATAATAATACGTTCACTTACAGAAAACCTATTGTAAAACATACCACAATTGAATAAAAACATTTGACCTGGCATTGTACGGAACCTTCTCCACGCGAGTTCAACTCGCAATTGGTCGGTTTTTTTTAAATAATAGATTATACGTGGGGTGTAGCTGCGTATTGCTATCTGTTCGTCCTTGTAATAGATAGTAATCCAGGTGCGTTCACCTTGCCTGAGCTCCCTTATTTTGATATTTGAATTCGCTTAATACTTTACCTTAGGGCAATTCGTGAAAATATATACGGTCCTAGTAGTATCCATTGTAGAACTTTAAGCCTCGGCGAAATACCGACTCCGTGGGGAAGCCTCAGTCTCTCGTGGATCTCTGTAGATTAACTGTGCAGGTATAATGTTACCTTTATTCTCAATGAAAAAAAAAAACCGACTTAAAAAAAAAACAAAAGAAAAACAAAAATACCAAACCAAAACACAAAAAAGTGAAAAATAACTCTAGCTTTTTCATTTTGTTTTTTTTTGAAGTCGGTTTTATTTTTTGCAAAAAAGTTCTTATTTTTCCATTTTTAGTTGTTGCCATGTCGCCATGAATTTATTTTACATTATTAAATACGAGTCTAAATGAAAACAACAGTTCTTTTCTTAAAGTCGGTTAAAATGATTAATACTTCTAGTTTTCACTCTGTTGTTTCTAGAGAAATCAACTATCGATATCGACAAGTCGCATTATCTATACATTATTCTAGAACAAGAAGTCACCTAACTCCTAACCGTTAAAGAGTTGTACCTTCCTTCATCAGCTCAGCGTCGTGAGATAATTATGACCATACGCGAATGTCTCAATAACTTTAGAAATTATTGTTTGCTAACATTTATGTCGTGGCTATTGTATGTATAAAATACTGGTATTCAGCTGCATCCGGTAAGACTGGAACCCGACCACAAAATAGTTGGGAAAAATGATGCAGATGATGAACAATACACGTCATGGTAATGGGCTTATCCCCAATAAATGGAAATCTTGGTGTATTGTACACATCTGCGTACCCCCTCAGAGCATACAGGCGTGATGTTACGTCATTTATAAACAATAAACATCCAAGCGATTGCAGAAATCACGACAGATTTGCTGTCTATTTTTGAAGACTTCCATATCTCCGAATATTAGCATCAGATCTTCACTAAATTAAATGGGACCACCTCAGAAGTATAATCTCTCAAATAAAAAAAGAAAGATTTAAAAGAAAAATTCTTTTCTTTTAAATCAGGCAACATACATACAAAAAAAAAAACATACACACGAACATATAACCTCCTCCTTTTTTGAAGTCGGTTAAAAATAAAGTTGTAGTTGCGTTGCTGCTGGTGGCTTATTGTGCACTAATGCCTTAGAATAGTTTATTTTTCAAATATCACGAGCGAGAATCACTTGCGTTCCTCATCGCATCGCTAATGTAATGTGAGCATGTTTAAAATTAATCATCAATCACGTTGTTACAGAACCTTCTTCTGTGTGCCTTCTTAGGTAGTTATCAGGGTTCAAATTATAAAAAAAGTCACAAATAAAATGTAATTTTTTTAATTAATTAGTGAGTATAAGCGTGTATGCGGCACGACTGACTAGCAGTTACCAAATTATATATCACAATACAATCATGATGAGGATCCATTCATAATTTATTTAAAATAAATATAAAGCCAATACAATGAATACATTATAAACAATACGTATGATCCCAAAATATACAACTATTTCACAGTTGAAAAATTGATTTAATAAAATTTGAAGCAAGTACATGTGTGAGAGCCGCGCCACTCGCTCGTGCGGGGTCACACTGACCCACTGTAGGCCACGCCGGCCCACAGTGGGCCGCAGCGGGCCACACCTCGCCCGCACACAATCATTATAATGACAGTAGGTCCAGGCGGTACTCAGAAAGTATTGTGCGCTATTTAGCAACCTACTTACACTAGTTCATACTCCGTATTATGGATACTTTTGAAATACCTAAAATACCATTATTATTATTTACAATATTTGTATACAAGAATATAATTCATCATCATTGACTAGAAACTGTTTAGAAATTATATTAACATATTTATCCACAAATGAAATTTTACACATTAAGGAACAAGATCACGGCGTGGACCTCCGGAGTCCAGCGGACTCCCTGTGGCTGCGTGTCTGCGTCCGACAGACGCACGGAATGGACAGCTCCATCTTTGGTAACACATTTGAACATACATTACTGGATCACATGGCAAGTGCGCGCTGCACTCTATTTGCAGCAAGTTCACTTTTATTAAAATTCTAAATCATTTCATTTCACAGTAGAATTTAATACATAATCGTTGTAAACTAACTAATATCACTAGCTCAAACACGTGTGTTGGTATCGAGGCACAAAATAAAATTTTACAAAAACAAAAGAGACAACAATGGTAAAATAAAATCTTATAAAACAAACAACAACCTAAATAATACGCGCACAGCGGAGCGACGAGGAGTTCTCGTCGGCTCAGTGCTCGGGCATGCCGTCCGTAGCTACGACTTATAATACATACGTATTTAAATTAATTTACAAAAGGTTCTTTGCCTTTAGAAATACTGGGAATTAAGATAAGTGAGATCATGATGACGCTCGCGGCGACGCGCGACGACTCCGGCGTCGCGCGACTGGAATTTGTGACCACGTCTAGCTTACGTTAGCCGCCACAGTGACGCACTAACACGAGCCGACAGCCGACAGGCAGCGGCAAGCGTCGCAAGCTTCCAGCTCTCGATCGATCGAACAGTATAAAACCTACAAGGGCGGGGGCATCGCGGGGCGCGCCGCGCTCGCACTGGAAATGTAGCTATCACGCATTTCCGGGGAGCCGCCGCGCCCGGGGGCCGGGGCCGGGGCCGGGGCCGGGGCCGGCGCCGGGGGCCGCGCCGGGGCCGGCGCCGGGGGCCTACCGCACGCCGGCGGTGCCGAGGCGCTGGTGCGCGGTGGTGGGGCGCGCGCGGCCCGACTTGCGCGCCACGTGAGCGCTGGCCAGCTCCGGCTCTTTCTTTGTGGGCGTCGGGACGCTCTGCAATACAAGGTACGAGAGTTACAATATAAGACACGAGGGTATGTTCCTGATCCTCCGTAGAAATGAGAGGATCCTCCGACCATACGTGTGTCTGATGATGTCGAGTTTTAAATACACTACGACTGATTGAAAGAGGGACATACTGTACGGCAGTAAGATGCTCATGAAAATATATAACTTTCCAGCTCAGAAGCTTTACTTCATTTGGTGAGTTTAGTACTTATGATGCGGTAAAGATGGCGCCATAGATAGCTCAGTGATAGTCTTGAATTCCAAGTACTGGGTTATTTAAACAAATAGGTGAAACTTTCACCGTAATGGGTGTGTAATGTAGTGTGCACTTGGTCCAGCACGTTCTGCAGGCGCTCGAGGGTATGTAACGTAGTGTGTACCTGTGAGTGGGGGTCGTGTCGCGGCGGGGTGTAGGTGCGCGTGGTGGAGGGTAGCGGCAGCGGCGCCAGGTCCAGGACGTTCTCTGCTCGCTGGCGCGGCAGGCGGCCGGCCAGGGCCGCGGCGCTCGTGGCCCGGCGCCGCCCGGGGCCCGCCACGGGCCGCTCCGACAGGGGCTCCACGCCGCTGTGGAACATTTTGTCTGTTAGGATCGCGCTCAGAGCGGGAGAGGCCACTCGGGGCGGCAGGCGGCAGGCGGCGCACCTGTGGTCGCGCAGCTCCCAGGTGTCGCAGTCCTCGTTGTAGCGCGCGCGCAGCACGGCGGGGCGGCCGGCGTCGGGCACGAAGCTGTCGGCCACGAGCAGGCGCCGGCGCAGCTCCGCGATGAGCGCGGCCTGCAGCGCCTCGTGCTCGCGCCGCTCGCCGTCGTGCGCCTCGCGCTGCTCCACCATCTCCTCACGTAGGCACGCGTATTTCGATAGGCATTTCTTTAACCTGGAAGCGTATGTTTTCATATCTTATTAGTGTTAGCTAGTGGCCGCAAACACGCTTGCTTCGGTCTGACCGCGCCCTGGCGGCACGGCGCGGCACTTAACTTTACGCGTAACCTGCTCCCTCACGGTAATCACGCCGCGAGATCCTTCGGAAGGCCGTAGCGCTTCGGAAGGCCGTAGCGCTTCGGAAGGCCGTAGCGCTTCGAACCTCCTTGGGTACGCTGATGCGTCCCATCGTGGTTATGAATGACGTTATGTTAATGGCGACCGCGTCTACGGGTTTGGGTTTTTTGAAAACTGCTGAAGCATCTCGAGGATACCGATGAAGTATGCTTCAGATTACTGCACTATTTAGTTTTATCTACAAACATTATTCTTTTATTTATTTTATACACATTTATTACATTTTTAAATATTTCATTCTAAAGTAATATAAAAAACATTAAAAAATATAAAAAAAAAAATAGTAGCCCACCGGTATCGGGAACAGGGTCCGAGCTACCGGCGGTCAGGGCTCCAGAGAGAGGAACCTTCTAACGATACGAGCCGTGTCCAGGAGTACCGCGCACTGAATCAAGCCCTTGATCCAGCTGCCTAACGAGAGCCTCCTCAGGTATTGGTCGAGGCTCTTCGCAATTAAGCCATTGGCTGAAAAGACTAACCGGCACAATGATCGCTGAGCTCACATCCCACATGTCGACAACCTCGCGAGCCAAGTCAAGATACTGACAAACATTATTATTATGGGGTTGGGGTTACTTTTCAGAAATTAAAGGCGTAATTTTTTGTTGTTATCTTGTACTGTCCCACGGCTGGGCAAAGGCCTTCCCCAATTCCTTCCATGAGTACTTTTCCCGTGCCTCTTGGAACCAGCTCTCGCGGTACGCCTCCAGCCCGCGTAATCTGACCACCGTAGAAACGGGTTTTGTCGACGAAGAGTTGAATTGAATTGTCATTTTATGACAGATTGTGGAAAGATTTCTATCGTCGCAAGTATGGCGATGTTAGAAATATATGAAATGAATGACAAGACATGTCAAGTGGTATAGAAAGAGCTTTGTCGAGTGTTGGTAGACCAGAGATAGTATTGCCATGCTAGGGGGCTGGTCGTCGCGCAGCCACCGTGAGGACACTCGCCCAGCGGTCATCGTGCATGTGACTGACTCACTGACGTGATCCGCCCAATCCCATATTAGCCTAGCAGCCTTCTTGCTAATTTCCACTATGCCCGTTTTGGAACGCAGCATTGTGCTGATGGATGGATTGAATAATACGAGGATCGTTGAAGTGTTTAAAGTACAATACTACATAAAAAACATGTAGTTCAAAAAAAACGTCTGAAAAAGTTGGAACTTTGACCCCCAATATCTCCGAACTAGAAGGTTCCCAGGTAGGTACGGTGTAGAACAAAAAAAAAAATACGGGGAGAACAAGTGCCTTTCGGCTTCGTCGAGGGTCTTGTTACACACTTTATATTTGATTTCCTCTGGTGATTAGCACCTAAATATTGAGTTTAGATTATTTAGTGAACTGAAATTTGTAAATAGAGCGTTGGTGAAATAGTGATGATCTGTTTGTTATTTCACTGTGTCACACTTGGATTTAATATTGCATTTTGTTATTGCCTTTTTTGTGTATGTTGTAATTCTTAGTTTTGTTTGGGAAACTTCTGTGGGTAGTTATTGGCAAGGCATTTTGTTTACAATAAAAAGATCGATGCTTTTTTTGTTTTCGTGTTTGTGTGTCATACACTCATAATGATTGCAAATTTTCAATTTTGGTGGCCACAATAGACTTTGAACTAAAATATCTCAAAAAGTTATCGAGATATTCTGAAACCTCTTGAAGATCCTTCTAGCTTGGACATTCTATTCTTATACCGGTCCTTATTTTTCACGAAAACAAGAAAAAATGTACCCAACAAAATTGTCAAAAAATTTACTTTGTTGATATTGACCCTTAAAATATTTGGTTCTTGTATTTACATTTCGAATAACAACGACTATTTCCTTGAATGAAACATATTTCACAGACATACAATTCAATGAATTTTATAATCACATTTTTTGATTTAACAAACTTATCAAACAGTAGAATCATTTTTTTCAATACAGTTGTTAAACATGGCCAACGTTCAGAGGCTATAATTATGATTCGAAAATTAAATCTTTGGCATAGGCATCTTTCTGTTACGCGGGCGTGACTTTTTTTACGAGCTCGATAATTACTTTTGCAGTTAAGTTTTAAAATATTATAAGTCAATTTAGAAAGTTTAGTAGCAGGGAGTTTTCATACATAGAATAAAATGAGACAGATTTTAAACAAGGAAAAATGAATGAGTCCGCACGTCTTAGCATTGAATTCTCAAAAATCTTTTAAATGGTTGTTTAATATATTTCATTACCAGTTATAATTTAATTACTTTCACATCTACATTTGTCAAAAATCGATTAGGCTGTATAGGCTGTTTTCGTTGTAAAAAAATATGTCCAGTTGCAAAAACGCGCCATTTTCTGAAAATTTTATTTTTTTGTGTGATAAATAGTTTTTTTTTGTTAATACTAGCCAAGTACAAGTGATGAAATGGAATTAGCTCCACCCGATATTTTATCTCAGGCGAAAACTGCGCAAGATGAAATTTTGCCCCCAAAATCTCGAGAAAGATATATGGCTACATATGATAATTTTATTTTATGGTAAAAACAAAAGAAAACTAAGTCATTTTCAGAACATGTTTTAATAGCTTATTTTCATGAATTGATCATCAGATCCTGACATGGTGACACTGGGACCACCTCGGGAGTATACTCTTTCGAAAGTAAAAAGGAATTTTGAAAATCGGTCCACAAGACAGGTTAATTTTACTAAAGAATTATCCTCCAACTCCTAACCGTTAAGGAGTTATACCTTCCATCATCAGCTCATCTACATGGGGTGATGCCTCCCAGATGCGTATACTTTAATAGCTTTAACTGCGCATTTCATGTTTTTTGTTTGTTTTTTTGCCTATAAAATTTGAGGGTTGCCCTCGATTTCCCCAACCCATCAGAGAGATTCGAGGAGATTCCATCATCAGATTCTTACATGGTGACAATGGGACCACCTCAGGAGTATACTCTTTCGAATAAAAAAAGAAACTTGAAAATCGGTCTATACACACGCTGATGTTGCTTTGAAAGTTTAGGGGAAGAGGCTTAGGTAGCCCGAAGGTCGTGTTATGGACTCAAGCAGCTCTAGAATCTATATCGCAATATGTGTTTAAAAGGAAACAGCGTAGTAGCAATGCTCCAACATTTGTAACCTTTACTGCGTAAGCTGACGGTCTTTCCACCGCTAGCCACGCAGCTGATTGTTGTTTTCGTACTTTCAGTAATTTAAACAATCACCTGCTTAAAGGAGATCCATACATTTTTGGGCTATTTTCAAAAGTAGCGTTTTCATGGGCCAGTAGCTATTATACTATATTTATATTGTATATAGGTTTTATACTATTGTAATATTAATCATTGTTATTTTAAAATTTGGGTATAGAACTTGTGTGGAATAATAAAAATGTTTATATCCTTATGCTCTATGTAATTATTGCATTTATTTTATTTAGCCGGCAAAAAGAAATTACCCCAATCTGGGTGATCTCAGATATTTTGTGGTTGAATAACTTCTAGGTAAATTGACTTACGACTTCGGTGTAATAATAAGTTTATTTTCGTCGGCCTTTGAAAATAGCCCAATCTGGTGATCTTTCATTCGGCGTATTATAACTTTTTTTAATATTTTTTTACAAGTTCGTGCGAGCAGCTGACGCATAATCCACCCTCCACCATGCAGCTGATGATTTTTTTTTCAGCTCAGTATAATGTGAACTGTCTATGAAAAAAGTTTCAGCTGGCGTACTATGCCTTAATTTATTTTTTGCGGGTGCGTCAGCTGACGCTTGATTCAGTTATTAGTCATTCGAGATCTATTGAAAAAGATGTCAATCGATCGGCGTTAAAACACTACCTAAAATGCAGCAATACCTCCCGGACTATAAGGTGCGTACCTCTGCGTCTTGTGGTCCACCTCCTGCTGCAGCGAGGTGAAGGTGTTGGAGACATGCGCCGTGGTCTCCTCCTCCAGCTCGATCTTCTGCTGCATCTCCACCTCGCGCTTCTTGCGCGCCGTGATCTCGCTGTGGCGCTGCTCCAGGATGAGCTGCGTCTCGTTGAGGTTGTTCAGCAGCTCTTTGCCGCCGCCGCCCTGCACCAGCCGCTCCTCCAGCGCTAGGATCTGGTGCTCGAGCTCCTCCATCTGCTTCTTCTCCTGCTCTATCGTAGACTCCGCCAGTATGTTCTCATTTTCTATACTGACTGTCTCTTCTTCGGCTGAAATAATAAAATAACAAAAATATTTAAACCAATAATTTAATTACCCACTAGAACTTCGCAAAATGTAAAAAATGCCAATTCAACTAACCACAAAGAAACTGTGTAGAAATCTGCGCGGCTACTTCTCCTATACTGTACTGCGCTAGTTACACACAGTATACTCACAGTTGTCGGACGGAGTGGGCTGCGGCTTCTGTCGCGGCAGCTTGCGCGGCTTCTTCTCCTGCACGCGTCGCTGTACTGCGCCTGGCACTAGTGACACACAGTATACTCACAGTTGTCGGACGGAGTGGGCTGCGGCTTCTGTCGCGGCAGCTTGCGCGGCTTCTTCTCCTGCACGCGTCGCTGTACTGCGCCTGGCACTAGTGACACACAGTATACTCACAGTTGTCGGACGGAGTGGGCTGCGGCTTCTGTCGCGGCAGCTTGCGCGGCTTCTTCTCCTGCACGCGTCGCTGTACTGCGCCTGGCACTAGTGACACACAGTATACTCACAGTTGTCGGACGGAGTGGGCTGCGGCTTCTGTCGCGGCAGCTTGCGCGGCTTCTTCTCCTGCACGCGTCGCTGTACTGCGCCTGGCACTAGTGACACACAGTATACTCACAGTTGTCGGACGGAGTGGGCTGCGGCTTCTGTCGCGGCAGCTTGCGCGGCTTCTTCTCCTGCACGCGTCGCTGTACTGCGCCTGGCACTAGTGACACACAGTATACTCACAGTTGTCGGACGGAGTGGGCTGCGGCTTCTGTCGCGGCAGCTTGCGCGGCTTCTTCTCCTGCACGCGTCGCTGTACTGCGCCTGGCACTAGTGACACACAGTATACTCACAGTTGTCGGACGGAGTGGGCTGCGGCTTCTGTCGCGGCAGCTTGCGCGGCTTCTTCTCCTGCACGCGTCGCTGCTCGATGAGTGCTCGCAGGCGCTCGATCTCCGCCTGGTACTCGCGCAGCTTCGCGTCCTTCGGGTCTTCGTTGCGCACCGGCTTGTTCTTTATCGCTGGAACATGAAACACAGTCATCATCAGTAATACTTACTCTGAACATGATATAAGCACGATCAGGCTAGTCTCAAATGACTTTTTAGACTTTTAAGCTAAGTTCAAGCTTTAACAGAACTGGCGAGCTGCACCGTGTTTAATATTACACGAACCATTTGGAGCCAATTTTGACCCCCTCATAACTCAAAAACTTTAGTCACATAATCACAATGATGTTAACATGTCAAATTTGGCTCATATATTGAGATTTGCGAGATACATATGTGCTCCAAATTTCATAAGCACACCTCAAACGGTTATTTAGATATTAACGTCCAAAAATCGTAATTTTTATCACTGACTGACCTATAGATCAAAACTCTAACCCAGTTCCAGATGACCTAGAAAGTTCAAATTTGGCATCCAGATAGGTACCTAGTTGGGTGAATACAAAGGAACTAGTTCCTTTTAATTTTTTATTAAAAAAATAAATTAATTGATTTTAGGAACACTTAAAGTGCCTGTAAATGTAAGAATCAGCAATCAAAATTGATGACAGCCGGTCTTTATGTGGATTTTAAGGTCTTCACGTGAAAATAAAACGAGTGGAATATTTTTTTTTTTTTTTTTTTTACGAATTGCATGTAAAATTACAATTCAATTTAAGCATAATTTAATTCTCGAAGTAGAACGAGTCAAGACCAAGTTTCAGATATTAAGTAATATATATGTTCACAGGGTTTCAGGTTCTCCCTATTTGCTTAGCATATGCTATTACTATCCACAAATTACAAGGCCTTAGCCTTAACAGCGCTCTTCTCAACATGGGCAGGTTTACGTTGGGCTCTCCAGAGTTAAGACCTTAGATGGAGTACATCTTATCAATTAAGATCCAAGTCAAATGAATGCACAAGAGAGCTCTATTGTAGTCTCCAGTTTTCATATACGAATTATATTATAGCCTTCGCAAGTTCTAAAGCTGCAAGTTCTTATTTTATTTTTCCGATAATTTAGCTTGCTGGTAGAAACTAGTCCTCGAACATAAGGCTCTTCCACGACTGTTTCAGTAGGTACTTAATAATAATTCGTATATGAGGACTAGCCAAGTCAGACCTTAGGCTTCAATATATTGTCCTAAGTTATAAGAAGAAATGATACTTTAAGTTGTTACAAAATATTTTATGTTGGTATAAATAAATTTCAGGACTGACCATTGAACTTCGCACCCATTTAGATGTTACTTCTTTTGTCGTTGAAGTCAACAACCAAGGCATATATCATAATTTATATAGTATAAATATTGAACTTGGCTTTCATTTCACATTTATGTTTTTGATGGGGTAAATTCTATTAGATTCTAATGAATGGATACGCGTGGTTGTTACCTTTAGCTCTGTGTGCGTAGCGCAGCGTGGTGATGGTCTCGTCGTAGTTGTAGGAGGCGGGCCCGATGTTGGCGATCATGATGGTCTTGCTGTTGCCGCCCAGCGAGTCCTGCAGGATGCGCGTCAGCTTCGAGTCTCTGCAACCGTGTACGTTGGCTTTAAAATAAATACCAAGCTTTGACACAAGCCTAGTACATATCGATGTGGACGAGGGTTATCTGTTTTGCCGGCAGAATATTAGCGCAGGTGCATTTTATAGAGAGAATATTAGTTTCGTATTGCGGCAGCCTAGTACCTGTAGGGCACGTGCGGGCTGTTCTCCGCAAGCGCCGAGATGACGTTGCCGAGCGAGGACAGCGCCTGGTTGATGCGCGACGCCTCTCGCAGCCGCTCCGCCGACGCGCCAGTCTTGCGCTGTCGCTCGCTACCCGCAAGGTCTACCAAGTTCAACTTCCCGACGCTGTAACAGAAGAAAATAGATTTAGACTTCTTCCGTACTTCGTTAATTGTGACGAAAGACGAAATAGATCCGCAAACCCCGGGACACCCAGTAACTATTTGAAAATTGAAATAACGAGTGTTGTGGCAAAACTTGCAGAGTTCTATCTGTAGCACTTTGCTAGGATAAGACAGCTCGTAGAAGACGGCTCGTATCACTCCGGTTCTCAAAAAAGGTGATATCTCTGATGTGACAAATTATCGAACCATCTCCATTCTTCCATCCTTTGGTAAAGTTTTTGAATCGCTCGTTGTGAAAAAAAATTACTGGCATGTAAAGCAGCAGCTGCATCCACCACAGCACGGTTTCCTTCCAAAGAGGTCCACTACATCAAATCTTTTGTGTTTTACCAGTGACATAGCAGATGCACTCCACGAGGGGAAAGAGGTGCACGCTGTGTACATGGATTTCAATAAAGCGTTTGATCTTATTAATCACAATATTCTCCTAAATAAGATAGCAGATTTGGGTATTCACGGGTCATTACAGCGATGGTGTGAGTCCTATTTGAAAAATCGGACACAAATGGTAGTTGTTCAAGGTTTTAAATCTCAGACTAACGTTATACCAACAGGAGTGCCACAGGGCTCGCACATAGGGCCCTTGTTGTTCTTAATCTTTATAAATTATTTAGCAAGTAAAATAGAATGTAAGTTTAATATGTATGCCGATGATCAAAAATTTTACCAAAAAAAAAACAAAAAAAACTAAAACTGTGCTGAAGACTCAAATTATAAATATCGATAAAGTATCTAGTTGGTGTATCGAAAACCGCAAGATTTTAAATGTTAGTAAATGTAAGCATATTCAATTTACAAGGAAAAGACATCCCATTATCGCAATTTACATATTTTCTACGGGACCTTAGCATCAGCCAAAATTAAAATTAAGACGAGCCTGCAACCATTCGGCTAATAAGTAATAATTGGTCCAATGGCTGCATATTATTTTTAAACTTACGTATATATTTTTAACTAGCTCATAATATTGTGCATGTTGTGTCCACTGTTTTAAGGCATACAGTTTTTTTTTTTACGTTTACCTGGTACTAAGTGATATTGTATTGTCCGATATGTGAACCAATAACAATAATAAAAAAAAATAAGCTAGGTCACGATTCACGTTTGGAATTTCCGAACAGATAAATCCAGATTCACTTTCTCTGAGCGATCGAACTGATCACGATCAGACTATGTGTATGAATGAGCCATCGATGGTATGAACCCTGGTGCTAGTGCAGTTATTTACGATTTCAATACAGTCAAATCCATTGTTACACAAACCATGCAGCATCACGGCCACCAGAAGTAAACGCCGAGACTCCAAACTTAAAACATGATATTGCTGTAATAATTGTGTGTACGGAATCTTCGAACGGTAACATTTATAGTTCACAAAAACTTTTTCTGTACTAATTCTAATTTTTTATTGTATTTGAGGAAGAACGGATTCCAAATAGGAATCGCGTATTCTAATTGAGATCTTATAAACGTTTTATATAATAGCAAAAAAGTAGAGGGCCGTACGAAGTCTTTCGAAGATCTCATGACAAAACCATACATCCGAAAGGCTTTTTTTATTATATTTTCAATAAGCAAATCAAAGTGCAAACACGAATCAATGGAGGACCAAGGCCGCGAACGGATTCTGCCACATATAATTGTTGGCTGTTCAACGTATTTGTAAAATTAAGTTTATTTTAGTTTTTAGTAAAAGATATGATATTGAGGTATGATATTACATTTAGGAAGACAAAGAAAGATTTTGTTCTCTTTACAGTAGGTATCAAGTCTATGAAGATCTTCTTGAAGCAATAGGCAGTCATCGAGTTTTTGGCAGGCTTTGTAGATTTTTCTATCATCCGCATACATCAGGAAATTTGCATTAACAAATCAATGTTTTATGTCATTAATAAGCAGGATAAAAAGCAAAGGTCCTAAGATAGACTCTTGAGGAACTCCAGACTTGACAGTTATAATCTCAGATTCAAACCCATTTTATTTTATTTTCTATGATATATCCTGCTCATCACAGCAATCTGTCATGGACATTTAGCTGCTCCTTTGTTGGAATTGCTTCTGAATTTGGTCTTTGTAGCAGTGAAGAAATTGTCCATTGAACAGTCATTCTGCTGAGAATCTTTTTATTAAACTTGGAACACTGTCCCTCTTAAGTCTTGTGTATACAATACTTCCGGACCCCGACAAATCAAAACAACCAGTGGGTTGAAGTGTTTGGTGAGCTTTTTCTGGTAGTTTGTGCCACGGGCACCGATCTCTTGCTTTATAGTTTTGAGTTTCAGATCTTGCAGGATGTATTTATTGTTGATGCATTTAGGGATGTTGAACATGTATCTCAAAGCATTAGTCTGAAACCTTTCCAGGATGTCGATATTGCTGTTGCTTGCTGTTCCCCAGAGCTCGACTCCATATATCCAAACCGGCTTCTATATAGTTTTGTATATTAGCATTTTGCTTTCATTGGTTAGCTGAGACTTTTTACCAATCAGCCAGTACGAGTACATGCTTCTCAGCTTTGTGTCTAGGGTTTTCCTTTTACTCCAGATATGTTTCTACCAAGTCAACCTTCTGTCCAGGTGCATGCCAAGGTATTTTGCACTATCTTCGTGTGGGATTTGTTCACCATTTAGTGTAATAGGACAGTTTCCTTTCCTTAGAGTAAAGGTGACTTGAACAGATTTGTTTTCATTCGCCTTTATTTGCCATATCTTTAGCCACTCCTCAATTCCACTTAAATGATTCTGAAGGTTCGCTGAAGCAACTTCTGGGTTGGTGTGTACTGACAGTATTGCAGTGTCGTCAGCATATGTGGCGATGAAGGTGTCGTCATCTATTGTTATGTCGGCTGTAAATATGAGATAGAGTAAGGGCCCCAAGATGCTCCCCTGTGGAACAACAGACTTGATTTCATACAAATCTGATGTGATGTCATTTAGTTTTACCTCGAAACAGCACTTGTCCAGATAACTTTTCAGTATGAAAAAGAAGGAGTGAGGCAGATATTTTTTTAACTTAAACAGGAGTCCAGCATGCCAGACCCTGTCAAAGGCCTGGCTGATATCCAGGAAGACAGCCGAGCAATGTATTTTGTTTTCCAGTGTGTTGCTGATGGTATTTGTCAATCTATGTACCTGTTCAATGGTGCCATGCTGCTGTCTGAATCTGAATTGATGCCCAAGAAGGATGGTATTTAGATGAGGGCGCATTCTATTGAGGATAATTTTTTCAAACAACTTGCCAACTTTGGTTGGCAGGAGGCTAATTGGTCGATAGGACAAGGCTTCTTCTGACGGTTTACCGGGTTTAGGTATCATAACAACTTGAGCAATTTTCCACTGGAATGGGTAGTGGGAGAGTCTCAGGCAGGCATTGAAGACCATAACCAAGAACATTATGCCTTTGTTTGGAAGGTTGCTTAGCAGTACGGAGTCTAGTAGATCATAGCCTGGTGCTTTCTTTAATGGAAGAGCCCTTCCCGGTGCGTCTATCGTCATTGCGAGCATGGTCGAAAAGCTTGTTGTTTCATCCAGAGCCACAGCAGAGATTTTCTTTCAACTCCCCTGTCTTACCCCGCCCCGACCCCACACAACTCGTCTCCCGCACACCTCATACCGCCTAATGCGATGACATTGAACAAAAAATAGTGTTCGAAAATTTCTTAAACTTGTTCCAGGAAATACGTGTTTTTTAATAAGTCTTACAAGTGTGTGAAATAAAAAGGACCATGAGTCAAATTGGGCTCAGTGTCCAACAGAGTTATGGCATATTCCTTTGTAAAGGATTTTGTTGGTACTTAAATTGTTATTATCGGTACCACCTTCAATTCCATTGCAGAAAAAAGATATGTACCTAAATACGTTTTGTAGAAAAAGTCAATTGTTAGTCATAAAACTGTTATTGTAACAATAAATTCATACTTTAAAATACTGATAAACAATAAATGCGCCTGCGCCCGTGTGACTTACAACAGTCTCCATCCCCCACACCTCTTGGACGCTTTCCCGGGCACCCATCTGCTCTCAGTCAGTCGGCCTTAACTCGTGCGTCTTACGTTGTTAACTGTGTGTTTCCGTGTATCCTCTCTTGTTCTGTGATTTGCCGACCCTAGCCTCAGATCAACTAAAAAAGGTAGACAACGCACGGCTTTTGTTATTAATGAAGCCTCAGAACTCAGCTCCTTCAAGTAAACACACGCGCTCACGCACACACATGCATCAAACTAAACTCATTTTCGTTAGTATCCCACGGATATATCCCATATTTACTATCGTCGAGCAGTAAAGTCGAGCTCTGTTTGCTAAAAAAATGCAACGGGGAGACCGAGGACTATGGAACTCTTAAAAAATAGACGGCAAATCTGTCGTGATTTCTGTAATCGCTTGGATGTTTACTGTTTATACAACATCATGACGTAACATCACGCCTGTATTCTCTGAGGGTGTACGCAGATGTGTACAATACACAAAGATTTCCATTTATTGGGGATACCATGACGTGTATTGTTCATCATCTGCATCATTTTCCCAACTATTTTGTGGTCGGCTTCCAGTCTTACCGGATGCAGCTGGATACCAGTATGTTATACACACAATAGCCACGACATAAATGTTAGTAAAAAATAATTTCTAAAGTTATTGAGACATTCGCGTATGGTCATCATTATCTCATGACGCTGATTTGATGAAGGAATGTACAACTTAGGTGACTTCTTGTTCTAGAATAATGTATAGATAATGCGACTTGTCGATATCGATAATTGATTTCTCTAGAGATAACAGAGTGAATGCTAGAAACTAGAAGTATTAATCATTTTAACCGGCTTTAAGAAAAGAATTGTTGTTGTCATTTAGACGCGTATTTAATAATGTAAAATAAATTAATGGCGACATGGGAACAACTAAAACTGGAAAAATAAAAATTGTTTTGCAAAAATAAAACCGACTTCAAAAAAAACAAAAAGAAAAACAAAACAAAAATAAGTGTAGCTTCGAAGTCGGTGACCTTTGTTTGATTGATTTGGTGTTTTTGTCACCGGCTTCAGAAGCTAAAGTTATTTTTCACTTTTTGTGTTTTGGTTTGGTATTTTTGTTTTTCTTTTTGTTTTTTTTGAAGTCGGTTTTATTTTTGCAACTGGAATTAAAACTAGTATAAGATGTCAAACAACACAATTTCATAACAGCATTACATTGCTGGATTATAGCTTATAAATGGTAGGAGAAAAATGTTCATAGCAAAATAACCCCATGGACTCTCCACAAAAATGAGTTTATATCTTTATATTTAGTGTTGTACAAGTATATTCAATGTGGTCTCATCTCTGTTGGTGGGTGAGCCCAGGCTTCATACATTTTTGCCCATGGTCCTTTGTCATTAAGATTCTTCATTACATGTGCAAGGTTTCTATCGTGATGATTTCTTTACTTTTAGAGTTTATGAGTACATTATGAACGGCCAAAGTTCAGGTAAAATTTGTGCAAATCAGCCATTTTTGGAGGCTTATACTGAATTTGTTTCTACAATTTTTTATTTTTTGCTCCCATAGAAACCTAGATACAGTGCACAAAATCCCTACTAGTTCAAAAAAATTAAACATAGATGTATAACAACTGCATAATCACGTACGAGCGTTTGTATGAAAAGTATGACGGGTTGGCCGCTCTTAATCTCACGGATCAATTCAGTAGATAAACCCATTTATAACGACCTTTTGTGTCCTGTTATGAATGTATGACGCAAACCATCGAAGTAAATTGCCTCGGATACCATTGTAGGCAAGCTTTTCCAAAAGAATTGTGTGATCCACCTTGTGAAAAGCTTTTCGATTTTTATTTAATATCGCTGGACATTAAACACAGCGCCATCTAGGTGCCACACTAAGCAACGAGGCTTGTGTCGTGGACACCAGATAGTTGATACTACTACATAGATACTTTTTGTTTGTAAATACATACTTATTATACAAATAATCATCACAGTCACACGCCGTTTAACGAACCCATGTTGATCGGGTATAATAAGGCCATGTAATTGAGGATAAAGAGCGCTGCGTACAAGTGTCTCAAAAAGCTTCGAAAATTATCGTCCCATATCATATGGGACGATAATTTCCCACAGTGTCTTTGTCTCCACTTTTTATAAACCGATGTAATAAATGCTCGCTTCCACACGGTGGAAAACACACCCTTTTTTTTTCGGATGGTAAATCATCAAATGACTTCCACTCCGCCCAGAGTGGAAGGGAGTGTCAGACTTGTACTTATACACACTGTACCCATCCATGTTCCTTCTTTTGCCCTTTGTGTTCCAGGACCGCGGTATCTCTTTCGAACAGTCCCGCTAGCCTGGCAGGCATCGGTCCTTTCGGACCCCTTCCTGTTTGCTGACATCTCTTTTAGGCGCGCGTGGAACACGAACGCGACGTCGCCACGGCTTGTCTTCATAAGACGGACGGACGGCGAGCTAGCCCATCACTCACCGTCCACAGACCCGCGCTTACGGTGGCCGGGAGCCATCACGTGGTCCCCGACGCCCAGAGCGTCTCCCGCGGTGGCTGAGACATGAGGCTCTCTCCGTCGCTAGCATGACTGCTTCGCAGAAGGAGGTGATGGTTATGTAGACATTTATTGAAAAGTAAATACAATATATTATCGGCTATTTTTATAAAGAAGACAGGTGGAAGACCAACGGGGCCAACTCCCTTAGATGGGTTCAGTGATTTGACTGCTCGGTGTACTACTTCTTTTGTGAGGTAAATATCGGGTATGCAAGCAGAGCTATCCTGGTATACGTTTGAGGGTTCCCAATTCTCAGCATCAAACGTGGATGGTTCATAGACAGAAGCGAAAAAAGAAGAAAACAAATTGCCTATAAAAGTAGGGCTGTCAGACAAGGCATTTTTAAGATACATATTGGCTGGGTAGTTGCCGTTTCTGTTGAAAAAAACTTTACATTTTTAGGATACTGTCTTCGACTGAGTATAATGTCTAAAACAAATAACGGATTCATCTTGAAATAATTTACGGTAACCCGAGAAGTGATTCTAGACACACAGGTTTTGATACCTTTTCCACTTAATCCACGCACGTTCTTTACTTTTAAAAATATGGACCAAAGAGGGTGTGAACCAAACAGGAAATTGTACATTTTTAATTCGAGTTACTGGAACGTGTTGTCTAATTGTCCCGTATAAAGTATCGTAGAAAGTACTGACAGCCTGTTCAGCGGTCAGATGAGCGAGTTTGATTTCCCAATGTAGAGAACTGAATTTTCCATTGATTTCAAGATATTTAGCGTTATGATAGTTATACTTTGGTACGGAACGGCATGTCATAGGGGCAAATTGCATGTTGAGATCCACAAACACGGAAAAAGGAGGATGATGGGTGTCAGCCGGAAGTAGTGACGTACAAGATACAGTCTGACAATCAGTGTTGGAGTTAAGCAAATCAAGTATTCGTCTGAGACTGTTTCTAGACTTATTGTATTGTGAAACGTTAATTAATGACATGAAATTCAGTATTAGCTGGCCGCTTGAGGTTGTGGTATCTGCCACTGCACAATTACGATGGTACGACCATTTCATATCGGGCAAGTTGGAATCTCCAACAATAAAGAATGACTCGGTAGTAGAATCATTAGCAATGAGATGCAACATGTCTAAATATTGCCTGTATATTGCATCACTAGTGCGAGGTGGTATATGTACGCTACACTGATGACGTGGTGTTTAGAAGACTGTGATGCAGGTAACTGAACCACAAGCTGTTCGACACACGCATGTGTAAATTGTGTCGCCATGGTAGTGGGTCGCAGCCCACGAAGTAAGACTCCCCCACCCTCACGCTTGTTCGTCGCTCAACGACCGCGGTCACATCTGAAGATTGTGTAGCGATCGTCAATAAACTCGCTATCGTGAATGCTTGGAATGAGCCAGGTTTCAGTAAATATGATAATATCATAAGAACACGACGTGATGCTCATCTAAAGCGTGTGCAACTTAGTACAACTCTTCTACAATTTTGGTAATATATCAGAAAATTATTAGTAGCCATAGATAAAAATTGTTAACACAAACAAATTAGTACAGCAATATGAAACGTCCCGGTATACAATTTGACATCTAAAGTAAAGTAGAACCAGAAATTATATCTATTCGGAATATTCGTTTTCTCTTTGGCCATAAATTAAACTTTTTTTTAACATGACTATATGATAAACCACAGATATAAGAAGTGCTAAAGCATTTGAGTACAACGGATATTGACTTAGTCGCGCTCGCTATAACTGCTTAGTTGAATCGAATCACAGTCGGCGATACGGTCACAACACTAACGATCATGTTTTTGTTTTTATTAGTAACAATACAAAGGTTGCGGAGGCCTAGTTCTTTAAATAATTGTAACAAACCTGCGGTTGGTGGGGTCACTAGTGGTTTAATATAAAATGCATGAAGGTGTGTTTTATTTTCTGTGGCCCGAGGAACCAGCAGAATCGGTGAGTGTCTCAAGGGAGCAGCAATGTTTTGGTAAATAGGTCATAGCACTCCTAGCTGTTTTTCTTATAAGTAAGTAATTTTATTAAATCAGGCCGTCGTAGCATGTAAATAAATATCATTCGTAGGTAATCAGGTAGGTACCAAGTTAAGTATAAAAGCTGAATGAAAAAAAGTTACGCCTTAGTCACATTAATCAATATAAAAGCGCATAAACTTGAATGCAGTCTGCCCGTCCGATCATAAAAATAAGGTTAAAGGTACTCGTACATTGATCCCAATAATGGAGCCATTTGTGGCTCGACATTAAATAAGCTTATGGACCCCAGCCAGCATAATGATACATAGAGGAAATTAAAGTGAACAGCGCAGACGGTAGGCCGGCCGACATGCGACACCCCGGCAGCCACCCGGCCCACGTCGGATGTGCCGGGGCTATTCACCGCGGCGCTATTGCCCACTTCCGGACTACATTATATATTCGCACGCCTATTTGTCAGCGCACGCACTTTCGTAGCCCAGAAAAATCAGAAGGTAAACGGGAACGCCAGGCCGCGTTCCATAGTGATTAAGGCCCCAGTGCGCACATGTAAGACCGAATGCTAATATTAATATACAGGATGAATTTTTCAAGTGGGCGTGGATGACCAAATCCGACACTGTGAGGAATATCGAAAAATGCTCAAAGGAGTCTGGAGCCCGATTTTGATAAAAACTAAAACTGCATCATTGAATTTTTGCAAAATCAATATTCCTGAGTATTTCTGCTATTCCTCGTAGTTTCGGATCTGGCCATCCACTCCCACTTGGAAACCACTGTATACAAAAAATAATTTATGGAAAAAACTCAAGTTTCAATTACTTAAATTAAAAGGTTTTAAAGTTTTTTTTTTATTTCGTTCGGCGCATCTACTTGATGCGCCGAACGAAACGATTATTGTAGGTACATCATTGAATTTATTATATTATATATTGTAAGTACATAAAAAGCATTGGACTTTCTTTACACAAAAGGACAAATAAATAAAGTACAAAAATAAGTAAACGCTTAAGTTATTTTTTTTCAAACAAATCTTTTAATTTTTCGCTATTAAGGTTTAGGATTATATTTAAATTATTATATTTAGCTTTATATAGTAAATCAAACTGAGATTTTCTATTTGCACAAAAAAATTTAACTCCACTTTATTCAGTACAGCCACAGATACAGTATTTCGTTATTGTTTCAATATTAATTATTTTTTCATAGAAACAGAATGTCGTTATTGTTTCAATATTTTTATTTTTTCAAATATGTTTCCAACTCCTACCGCGTCGTGCTCGTGAATAGCAGAGTTAATAACACGTACGATACGTCATGAGACTTAAAAAAAAAAACAAATGAGTTCGGGCGGAAGCCATCCAAGTAGCGTCGGTGAACGAGACCTATATTTTCTTAAAGCTGATGTAAAGAGCATCATTTTTTTGTTATGGCATTAAAAAAAAATCGTCAATGAAGAAAAAGTTATTGATCATTTAAAATGAAGTATGTAATTAACGATTGCATTAATTACAAACAGCGTCGGTGATTAAAACATATATTATTTAAAGCTTATTAGAAGAGAGTTTTTCTTTGTTACTAACGTTAGCAAATCGGCGCCGGGAGGAAAAAGTTAAACGCGAGTATTTACAATTTTTACTGACAACAAAATCTTCTAATTCAAGAGATACAAGATTCATAGGTGATTGATTCATTGGTTTAACGCCCCTTGGGTTGTACGTACAACTATCTTGTAAATATACTCTCTGACACCCATAAGGTTCTTGTTGTATCAAGACTTTGGTAAACGGTTCGCTTTCATCACATAACACCTAATACGACCAACTGCGAACATGTACTCGATACCATGAAACATGTTTGCATACCCCTTTGATTTTGTCTCCAGAAGTGAGCAAACAAATCGTTTTTAACCCGTAATAACGAATGAGACCAACTGTGAATTTTGGCATAGGACCATGAAACATGTGTGCACCCCTTAAAAAATAATGGTTGTGAAGGTTACAACTTTACCAGTGATGAAGTGATGGAGTCTTGATACTACCCGTATTGGTCAATATCACTTGTATAATCCACCTTTTATTGCTCTTAAATAAAATTAAGAATTCTGTTTACAAAAAGCATTATTTTATCCTTTTTTTAAGTGATTTCCATGAGCTTTGGTAATTGAAAAGCATCAAACACAACTACAAGTGATCTGAGTAACCTAGAATCAACTGGTCAAGCTTCTTTGACCAGTCTATAGAAGGACAGCACAGGACGGACAGGTGTCAGGGTACAGGATTTATCTCATTTACGTTGCGCATAGCAACTTAGCGATTTTAAACCAATAGATACGTGTGATTTTAGCACATTTAATTTGATGGACCTTCTGTCTCTATCTGTTTAGTGCCACATTTATTATTTGGTAAGACTTGTTGCTTCGTTTCTTGGTGTTGTTTGTTGGTATCTTGTGAAAATTGACCTCGAAGGAAAATCGATTCATTTGTTTTAGTAATTGTTCACGGTTCAACACGGTTCAGCTGATAATGTACTGTAACGATTCCATTCGCGTCGGCACACGTCGACACTTTCTGATTATATTCGCGTTTGATTCACGGTATGACTAGGTTTCCGTGAACATGCCAACTAACCTCCCTACCTACGTAAAGTCGCCGCTTATTCATAAAACGTTATTAGGAACTCATCATAACCCACCGTATTTCCAAATAAACATAGTCTTTTCACCAACCCAGATCCAACATCATCACCCCGAGTTTTCTCCCAAGGTGTTTGAAATTTTCTTCCAATTTTAGTAGCTCCTGTCATTTGCTTAGAACCGAAAATGGTGGATGTTACTCTGACTGAGCTTCATACAACCTTCATAGTACCATAATAGCACTAAATCTATAATTAGTAAATGTGCAACATGGTTCCCTCCAGCTTCAGATTAGCGGCAGTGGGTGCACATGAATGGCGGTGAGTCAACACAGATGCGCGGGCTCAGGCCTACTAGTTATTGCTATAACTAATGCGCGGCGTGGTGTGCCACTGTGCAGGATAATGGTGGATCACCAGCTGTGACTGCGAGCCAGCTGAGCAGGAGACGGCATTGTGGCGCAGAGGGCACCACTGAAGTTGCTATTTACAAGAGCATAGCATAAGCATAACTAGTCTATAATGCGGCTCCACGCTGAAATTTAATTGTATATTTTTAATCTGTGTCTGTAATGTAACCTACACTAGAAATTAAGAGCGGCCAACCCGTCATACTTTTCATACAAACGCTCGTACGTGATTATGCCGTTGTTAGGTACACATCTATCTTTGAATTTTTTGAACTAATGGGTATTTTGTGCACTATATCTAGGTTTCTATGGATGCAAAAATAAAAAAAAGTAGAAACAAATTCAGTATAAGGCTCCAAAACTTGCTGTTTTGCACAAATTTTACCTGAACTTTGGCCGTTCATAATGTACTCATAAACTGTAAAAATAAAGAAAACATCTCGATAGAAACCTTGCACACGTAATGGAGATTCTTAATGTTTCCTGGAACAAGTTTAAGAAATTTTCGAGCACTATTTTTCGTTCAATGTCATCGCGTTAGGCGGTATGAGGTGCGTGGGAGACGAATTGTACGGTGTCGGGGCGGGGTGAGACGGGGGAGTTGAAAGAAAATCGCCGCTGTGGCTCTGGATGAAACAACAAGCTTTTTGACCATGCTCGCTTTGACGATAGACGGGCCGGGAAGGGCCCTCTTAAGTAAAATTGTTACTAACCCTATGGACTCCGGTCTGAAATAAAAACTTTCTATCCTATAATGTCCCCAGAGCTGGGGCTCAGCCACTCGGGCGTCAGGCTCGCTGAGAGAGCGAGTGCCGTAATCCACCACACGGGCCCAGTGCGCTTTTTGAATTTTCTGTTCTAGCACACGCCACAAGAGCATAATATCTATTAACTCTTTTATAAACAGGCTTTCGTTTATATGGGACTATGAGTATTTACTCAAAAATCTAGATTCCAAAGGTGTAAAGCAGATTCTAAGCATCTGCAATTCTATCTGGAAAACCAGGAGATGGCCTGAAGAGTGGACTGAGTCCGTGTTTGTTCCGCTTCATAAAAAGGCTCTACCAAAGACTGCAGCAACTACAGGACCATGGCACTTATTCCACATGTCAGCAAGATAGTCCTGTACATCATAAACAACAGGCTAAGACACTTTCTCGAGCCTCAAATTCCAGAAGAACAAGCAGGCCTTTTGTTAAAGGCAAAGACACGCGGGAACAAATCCTGAATGTTCGTCAAATTATTTAGAAGAGCCGGGAATTTAACAGCCCTGTATTATTGTGTTTCATTGATTACACCAAAGCCTTTGATTGAGTGGAGTGGGACAAGCTGTGGGAGGTTCTAAAGGACATGGGTACGCCTCAACATCTTATTGACCTAGTCCGATGCCTCTACGTCAACAACCGTTCTTTTGTCTAGACCGACTGTTTAAATGTGTTCTCCATCAAGAAAGGCGTTAGGCAGGGATGCATCCTCTCACCTCTGCTCTTCAATGTGTATGGAGAGTATATCATTCGGAAGCCTCTTGAGGGCTGGGAAAAGGGTGGAATGAACATTTCCAATCTGAGGTACGCTGACGACACCGTTCTCCTTGCAACATTTGGCGACATGAAGGAGATACTACACAGATTAGACGTGGAAAGTGGCAAATTATATCTTGCATTAAATAGCCAAGCTTATGGTGATGACAGATCGTGCGAGAAAGCTATCGGGCGCCTATAACATCCTAGGCATCGATACTGTGGGCAGTTTTGTTTATCTGAGCTCTAATATCAGTAGTGTGCTACTCGCGGAGGACATTTCTCTACTTACCACATGCCAAACAAATAAAAATATAAATGACCAATTAAATACGATATTCAACAAAACTAAAAAATGGATGGACGATCACAACTTTCAGATTAATTATAAAAAACTAAACTTAACTTTCTACCCCCATCAAAAATGCCCATTACCAGTCAGTTTCTCAACTAATGGCACAAAAATTGAAGTAGTTAACGACTTTACGTTATTGGGACTCACAATTGACACACACATTTCTTGGAAGCCCCATATAAAAAAAGTAAGATCAAAATTATCCAAATTCACCTATGCACTTCGAGAAGTAAAAAAAACTACCGACCTGCAAACTGTACTTACCACATACTACGCCTACGCTCATGCATGGTTCAGCTATGGCATCATAATGTGGGGAAATAGCACGGACGCACATACACTTTTCAGTCTCTAAAAGAAATTAATCCGTATTATAGTTGACTTAGAACAAACTGACAGTTGTAAACCCTTTTTCATAAAACATAAAATACTCACCTTACCATCCATCTATATCCTAGAAATATGCAAATTTGTTAGAAAACACACGTACTTTTTTATAACCCGCGGTGATAAACATAGCGACCGATCTGTCAGATACAGAAATATGTTAATGTTACCTTCTTTGCGCATGAAACTACACTCAAACAGTCCCCACGTAATGTCTATAAAAATATTTAATAAACTACCAGATGCAATAAAAAATGAGACTAGTGATACAGTTTTTATAAAGAAACTCGAACAATTATTGATTAAAAAAGCATCCTACACATTAAATGAATACTTAGTTGACAAACAAATATATTTAACACAAACAGACACCATACTTTGTTAGTCGTCTAGAACTTACTTTCTTATACAAAACATAAATAAATAATATTTTATAGTTTTAAGTTTTATGAATGTATGTTAATTTTATAAATGTATGATTATTTGATAAATGTATTATAATTTTATAAATGGATAATAATTTAATAATTAGATGATGATTTTATAAATGTATGATAATTTTAATAACGTATAATAATTTTAATAATGTGTGATAATTTTATAAATGTAGGTATGACAATTTTAATTTCTAATGTATTTTGTTAATTGATTGATTGTTGATAAATTGATATAATTATTTATAACAATATAATTGAATTGTTACCATTACTGAGATGAAGAGGGCTATCCTCTCTCCTAATGTTGCTGTGCCCGACAGGGTCCATATTGATATCTTTTTTGATAACACCATCTTTGTAATACATATGGAATGCAATAAATAATTGAGAATTAATTAAGGTAGCTGCGTCCCAGAAATAAAACTGCGGATAGCCATGGCTAAAGATGCTATGACACGCCTCCAGACCATCTGGAAAATCGTGGTATAAACTATAAAACGAAGGGCCGCTTGGTCAGAGCAGTAGTTTTCCCGATTTTCCTCTACGGAGTTGAGACGTGGACAATCCGAGCAAGAGAAAGACAGAGGATAGACGCATTCGAAATGTGGTGCTGGAGGCGGGTGCTCCGAATTCCGTAGACAGCCAAACGCACAAATGTGTCTATCCTTTCCCAACTCGATATCATGATCTTATTGTCTAGTTTGCCTACAGCGTGTTTTGATCTATTTCAGCCACATAATCCGAAGGGCAGATAACAGCCTTTAAAAGCTGTTCATAGTTGGCAATACCGATGGCAAGAGAGCACGAGGCCAGTCCCCAATTTAAGCAGGTGGTGATGGCAACTTTGGGCCGGAGTCGATGGAGGTAGATGGTCCGTTTAAAGGGGTCCAGTGACCACGATCGTCAGCAATGAGGGACCGATTGAAGAAGAGCGTACAACATATTTTTATGTAATAGGAAATTGAAAACAAAACGCAGTAAAATATCTACCTATAATCGGTATGCTGTATGCATTACAGGTACCCTAACAGTAGCTATGTTGTATGGTAGTTATGTACCTGTCTGAGGAAATTACGTTCTAACTTGAAAGTGGCAATAAACATTGTCTTCTTATTGTCCATCCATAACATAAAGAGTTGAGGTAAAACCAACTTGAGACCAACTCATCCATGACTTAAAACATAAATAAACCTATTCTTTTATTGACTTGTACAAGTATAGATAAGCAGAGGGTGACACATTGGTGTTCAACTACAAACATACTGAGAAAAATACGAAACTTAAACATAGCGAGTCTCATCTCATCTAAGGTGCAAACAAACAAATATGGTAGATAGATAAAGCACGCTCCTATTCCTGATTTTCTTATTCTTTTCCAGTAAAATATGAAGAAGTCTATACGGCTAAACACTGAAAGAATAATATGCCAGCCAGGTCAGATACCCTCCTTATCTGACCTGGCTGGCATATTATTCTCAGGCTCACCGTCAAGAGGAGCAGGATCGCCGGTTAAAAGAGCATTTGCAACGAGATAAGGAGGAGCAGGTTCGCCACCAAGAAGAACAGATACTCCTCAAAAAGGATTTTGGAGTAATGGATTATCATTCAACTTTTGGAAAAGATCTCAAGGTGATGAAGGATCAGGTTCACCAGCACGAGAATCATATCTCAGAGTTCGAAATTCAGATTACTGGGATGAATAGGGCTTTTGGTGAACATAAGGCTGGAGACAGGACTGTGGCTTCAGTGGTTGCTGGACCTTGAGCGCGTGGTTTTAAGGTGCCGCTATTCGACAGAACATCTTTGTGATCGTTCTATAAAATCCAATTTGAGGCCGTTATGAAGGCGAATGCATGGACCAAACCACAACCCATCACCTTGGGCCTCCGAGACCAGGCCCTAACAATTCTTGAAGCAGCAAGGATGTAGCCTACGAGCAGCTGCTGGAGAGATAGATACGACGACGCGCACCTGGAGTACGTATTTTGTGCTAAGTTGAAGGACCGTGTTCAACATGGTGCTGAGAGCCTACAGCAGTGGGCCCTGGAAGTTGAGAAGCTGGTTCGAAAAGCATACCGGTCTGCCCCTGCACTCATCACTGGAAATTTGATATAAGCGTTCGTCGACGGAATACGCGACTTGGAAGTTAGAGCCGCTGTGCGACTTGGGCATCATGAGACACTGATAGAGGCCTTGGCCCATGCCTTGGAAGTGGAGGCAGTGATACAAGACCATCGAACACTACATCAGGGAGGTTGTGGCATCACCTGTACGCGACCGTGCGCAAAGGTAGAGGCCCAAGGCATTCTAAAGAGATCATCTTGGATCATCCAAAGTCAGTTGTGGCATCACCTGTACGCCAGCATCCGCAAAGGTATAGCCCTAGGTGCTACACTTCTGGAGAAAGGGGTCACTTTCGCTCAAACTGTAAAAAGCGAAGCAAACCGAGAGAAGATCAATCCCAGCAAAGAAAGGCGGCTAAAATGACTGCCCAGCAACAGTGGAGAATTCACGGTAAAAAAGACGCACCGTCAAGAAGACCTTGGCGTGAAGACTGTTCCAGACAGAAGACTACGGAATTAGTGCCCGTGAGGATGTTAAGAACGGATCTCAGCGATGAATGGAAGGAAATCAAACAGCACGCTCAGCAAACTGACTCTGGACATCAAACCGATCTTTGAGTGGATCAAAGCTGGTGCTGCTAAACCCAAGTTGAGTGATGTGGCAGCGATGTTACATCACGAAGAGTTATTGGGCACAATGGAACAGCTGGGTGATCCAGGATGGAGTCTTATGCCGTAAATGCAAAAAAAAAAGTAAAATAGTGTAACGAGGCTTTTGAGATCGTTACATATTTAGTAATTTTTCGGCATTAGTTTGAAGGCACAGTCGTGGTGTTGCCATTTAATTGAATTTCTTGGATCGGTTTATAGAGCGGTAACACTGATTGGACTGTCAGATGACAGAAATTAAATTTGACGTTTCCGGCAGCTTGTCACTTTCCGACCGATCATTTTGGAAGTCAGCCATATTTTGCGATGCTGTTTAAAATCTAAATTTTATTCGTTTTTCCAATGGCATCCAGACCCAGGAATGGTGGTCTTCTATCCCTCTTTGAGGAATTCATTTAGTCATAGTTCGATTTTCATGGAGATTAGACGTCCAAACTTACGGGATCCAAACCCTTTAATGGAAATATTTTGTTATACTTGAAAGAACGGTGAGTTTTACAAAATTTGCTTGCATCTAAAACGGCGTCGATCGTCATATTTTTGCCTATGTTGGGATTCCAACTAATAAAAATTATTGTTTGTTTCAGCCGCATGGCGTTTTTTTTTTCTTTTTTTATACTTTCTTTCTTTATATTTATATTGGATTGGCGCTCCTATCCAAATTAAACAACCATTTTGGTGGGTTTTGATCGTGACGGTCGCTGCAAGGAGAGCCCAATGATCTGACCGCGTGGCACGCCCCAAGCTTTTGGATCGTCCGGTGACCTATTTAGATTTAAAATTTTCCACAAAATTTTGGTATATAATTTAAACCCTTAGACTTTTATATGACTAAAGTGCAGTGATGACAAGCTATCATATTTTAGAATTAATTTAGAACTTAAAAACTAGTTGCCCAGACGCTACCTACGGGAAATAAAAATAGACCTATAAACTAAAATGGTAGATTTTTATTGAATCCCCCCGCTTGAAGATTAAAAGTACCGGTTCCTGCAGGTGAGTTATCCATGGCATTTCATTGGTCTTAAGTGTGCTCCTGGCGCCTGAGTTTTCTATTATTACCCAATTTTTGTTTTTTTTGGAACACACAATAAATATAGTAATTTTTTTATATTACAATAGTTATATATATACATACATAACATATATCTGCGCATTTTACCTCAAATTGCAGAAGATAACAATTAATCTCCACCTGTATAATGTGTGGGTAGAACCCTCACTTCCACACATACTCTCGCCCACTACTCACATACACATTCACACCATCTCCTAGACACATACACACATCCCAGAGCGTTTTTATCATTTCATTTTTAATTTTTAGTTGTATAGGTTTATATAATTTCTTGAACAAGCTCAATAACTTAATAACAATTACGTAACCTGGGTAAGGGCGGAGCATCCTAAAATAAGCAAATTATTTGCTTAAAGGATTTTCCCCACTCAAAAAAAAAAGCTAAGCTAATAAATCTATAGTAAGTTAGCTAGCTAAGCTAAGCTAGCTAAGTTACTATGGATGTTCTACGACTCATATCACGATGGATGTTCAGGAGGACATATGGGGGTAAAAAGGACTCTATTGAAGATCCGAGAGCGATTTTACTGGATCTACTGTCGAGATGATGTGGAGGACGGGTGTCGCAAATATAGAAGATGTGCGGTTGTGTAAGGACCCCCAAAGAAGGTGTGTGGGAGCCCCCGTTGCCAACGTTGGAGCCCCCTGGGAACGGATAGCACTAGAAGTTGCAGGACCAATTCCAGAGTGTGAAAGCGGGAACAAGTATTTCATGGTTGTCATGAATTACTTCACAAAATGGCCAGGAGTCTTCGCCATTCCTGACTAAGAAGCTACAACAGTCGCAGATAAATTGATTCAGGAAGTCTTCTGTCGTTTTGGAGTGCCCTTAGAAATACACAGCGATCAGAGAAGGAATTTTGATTCGCAAGAATTTCAGGAGACTTGTCGATTGATGGGTACCTACAAAACCAGAATTACCTCTTACCACCAACTATCTGATGGAATGGTGGAACGATGCAACCAAACGTTGGAGATATATCTGGAAAAAGTCGTGGAAAGCCGTATCTTCTGTCCTACCGTAGTGCAGTCCACGAAATTGACGCCAGCCTTAGCGAACTTTAGAAGGGAATTTCGGTTGCCTGCAGATTAAATCACTGGAACTCCCTCTGATGCTCCACGCAGGGTAACAGATATGCGAATGACTTGCGTAACAAGTTGAATGTGTTTATGAACATATCAGACAATCCTGCCAGCAGATGTCTGAGAAGATGAAGACCCGTTATGACCGGAGGGCAAACAGTAGGGGTTTCGGCGAGAGTTCACTGGTGTGGTTGCATAACTCAGTGCGGAGCAAGGGGAAGTCCCCGAAATTGCAAGAAAAATGGGATGGACCATACCGAGTCGTGACTAGGATCAACGATGTCACCTACCGAATACAGAAGGGTCCACGAGGTGCGCCTAAGATTGCCCATGTAGACCGAGTGGCGCGATACTACGGGGCTAATGATGCACGGGACAAGCATCCCTAAGAAGGGGGCAGTGTTACGTCGTCGGTTACTTTACGAGAACACTCTAGATTAGGTACGTGCAAGTTCTCGAATGTTCCAGTAAGGACCTGTCTAGAAGATTAGAGTCTAGAATGTTCTCGAGAAAGTTCCACTGGAACTTAAATGGTCACAAGTTCACATTAATGCAACCACTATACAACTATAATGTGTTGTAATTGGGACACTTTCGCGTCCTGTAAACGTTATAATTAAGTTTATAAGACCACTCTGATATAACCAACGTTTTCGTAAAAACGTTTCCATGACCATAATATAACGTATTTTTGTTACTTGGGCACTTTTCTTGTAGGTATTCATTGATAGAATAATACCTATGCTTTTTTAATCAAAAAGTTATGGAGTGTTTTTTGAACGTATTGGAATCTTTGATGCTCTTAATGACTTGGGGAATAGTTTGTTAAAACATTTTTGGTGTCATTGCTAGGAAACTTTTTGGGTAAAGGGCTGTTTGATGGGATTTTGACTTCAGTGCACCTTGGTGGCGTTTAGAGGATACGGTTTCGAAATGGTTAGGGTTATTTTAGATAAATATGGCAACTTCGTAAATGTAAAGGGTTAAGGAACGGGAGTGTTAATAATTTTAGATTAATAAAATATGATTTACAACAGTGTTTTGAATCACGCATATTGCACGAAAGCATTTTTTGAGCTTTAAAGACATGTACATATATAGGGTGACTGGTAATTAGTGAACGATACTTAAACACGTGATTGTGCTCATGATAACCAACAACTTTTACTATGGGAACAAACCTGAAATCGCGAAAAAAAATCAGCTGTTCAGTACATTTATGTTTGCCTAATGTACTGAACAGCTGATATTTTTTTCGCGATTTCGGTGTTGCTCCCATAATAAAAATTGTTTGTTATCATGAGCACAATCACGTGTTTAAGTATCGTACACTAATTGCCAGTCACCCTATATATACAGATAAAGACATTTATACTAAAGACATTTAGACAAGGTGAATTTGCCCAAGTGGGCATGGACGGCCAAATCCGAAACTGTGAGGAATATCGAAAAATGCTCAATGGAGTCTCGAGCCCGATTTTGATAAAAACTGCATCATTGAATTTTTGCAAAATCAGTATTCCTGGCCAGGAATCAAACATGTTGGTTAAAAAAAAACACCTTCTGTGTTATACATCCCTATCTACGTTTATTTACTTTTTTTTTTCTTAAATAGCTTTAACACCTGCCAAAGTTCACGAAGTTCGTTAACTGAGTAATTATTAAATTTTATTCGCAAAGTAAATTAAATGGCATCTGATGAGCACGCGCGTGTCTGTTCGTTTGTAGGTTCAACGTAACATAAACGTAAATATATTTGAGCACTGAATTATACCGAATCCACTCCACTGCAGTTATGTTCCAGATCCAGATATTGGTCAAGTACGAACTTATTGAGGATTACGATCTTTTAGATCGGAATCCTATTAGATCATTAGATGTTTTGTTACAACGCATTGCTTTGTAGAGCACCAATACTCGTATTATTGAATGCGGGAAATTCAATGTGGAAACATTATAATCAAGAAAGGTGGAAACAATTATGAATATAATATCGATTTTATTTTTCACAGTTAATAATGAACTAAATCGGCACGCGCCTGTTAACAGTTCAGCAGTGTTATCTAAACTTTTTTACGCGATGAACAAGATAATCGTAGGTATCGAGAAACACGTTATAGGACACGAACACGACTGTTCTTAAACATGACCTAACCATACTCAGTTTTTATTAATAGTAGGTACCTACCTAGTAATTTTTTTATCGTACTCTGCAAGGACACTGGAATCGACGCCATGGCAACATTTTTGTTATTGTTTATGTGCTATCGCGCATCTTTGTTACCATAAAGAAACGAGGATTAAACTACCTTATGCTAGCCACGGTAATTTTCCAATGTCTTATAGGTACCTAGTAAAATAAATCAGACCAATATAAGATAGTTAGTCAAAGGTGGTTTTGATTGTGTCGTTTCATTAATTGCGACGTAAAAGTAAAAAATTGTACGTTATCAAAAAAAAATATAGGAAGTACTATTGAGTTATAAAGGTAAATGATTGATAGCACGTGCAACACCAAGTCGACGAGTAAGTACCTACGCTGCGCCTACGCAGTTGTGTGTGATAATTACATTGTAACTAAGTATAGTACAGAAGGCTCTATCACGCGCGTGTAAGATATTCGCCCAGACTACAGCAGCTGCAAAAAGAGCCCACCATAAAATTATGTCAGTTGCATAGACTGCAATAAGCTAAATATTTGTTGGTCGATTCAACTTTACGGCCTTGTAACACCTCACACCTCATTTCGTCGGTGTCAGTAGTGACTAGTCAACGTGCACCCCCGTCATCTAGCTGGGGCAAGAACAGACGGTATCAACCGGATAGAGGTACGTGCTATTATACCTACACACTCGGTACTCCATCCAAGGTATGACCATTCAGTAGCATTCATTGAACTGACACCAACATTCTCTACATACAAGTTGAACATATCCTGATCGCGCAAAAAAACAGAATGAATGAGATTCAATATTATCTTCTGCGCTAAGAGCATCGTGAATCGTGATCAGTGTATTAGATCACAGATGTGATGCTATGTTGTATGGACTCGTTCGTTTTTTAATAACCATTATACGACTTGTATTGTGGTAACGAGATTGTTTCAATATTTGCTCGGACCAAGGGCGGATGAGTGCCAAATAAAAAATTAAAAACACTAAATGAATGTGTCGTTTGCATCCGGTTAAGATCCTACCTTTCCGGTAGTGTAGGAGGCGACTAAATTAAAGGTGGGTGAAAATCTGGTGTTAACTCGTTAAGTAATTAATAGGACCGATCCTGGTCTAGGTTTGTACGGTCGGTTAATCCACCACCACATTATCTTCTGGGGGATCTTGGTACACCGAGTGTACGTATATCCTTTCTGTTTCTGTGTTTGCAGTGATTGTGAAGTTCATTCCTTCTTAGCCAATAGGGTATAATATGCAAGAAATACAAAACTTTTTTATTTCCAATACAAGGCATCTAAAGATGCCTTGTATTGGACCATAAAAACATTGTGGTACACTTGTTTAATTCTCTAATACAACACTTATTTTACAATTTAATATTTTATTTAGCGTGTTTTTGGTGAAACGGAACGCAAACACAAAACGCATCGATTCCGGTAGTGACGTCACAATCCATGTGTCAAAGAAACACTTTTAATTGAAAAGTACTTAAAGTTTCAGTAACGATTTTACTATAAAATTGTTATTGCAATTTTTGCTTAAATAAAGCTCTTACATTTTAGTAAAACTAATCTACTAAGGGCAAAAAATTAGATTTAAACAAGGCAGATAGAGGTAAGTGACATCAAAGTCCTGACATGTGACATGAATGACATGAATGGCCGCGATAATCATGGACGTTTGAACTGTCGTAGAAAATTGCAGGAGTTTAATATTTTTTTTGTGCGACAAGCAGTAGTTGAAATTAACTTTTAATTATTTTCTTGGGTTGATAGTGCTGCATATTAATGATTTAAGTGAAAAAAAAATTACATGCATATTCCCTATTGTTTTGGGAAATCTGAACTGCTTATACAACACACTACTACATATGTAAGTAAGAATGTAGTAGCCGTGTAATCGCTACCTGAATCATAATAAATAGTGTATCGAGGTCATTAACTGATAACACTAGCAGCGAGCGTTAGTTCAAAGATTAATTATTAATATGACGACGTAAACATTCAACTCGCTGGGAAAACTGTTGCCTAGCGAGTAGCGAGGAAGCCCGTAAGAAAACTTATGCTTTTTGGTTCCTAAAAGTAACTAAAACACATTATATTTGATCTTGCCTTTCAAGTGCAGTTTCAGTAGCAGTTAAAAGCAGTCACAACACGACACTTCAGTATAAACGAAGGAGTAGACAGTATTTACATACAGGGTGTAACAAGACCCTTAACGAAGCAGTCAACCAAGCATTACGAGTATGTACACCAAACAAAGTAACTTTGCGCAAAAATTATTGCTGGGAAACGACTTCTTTTTTGGGATGACCAATCACGTTTTACGGTAGGACTCAATGAAACGGACTCAAAACATTGTGTGATGGATGGATTGAATAGTATGGGGGTCGTGGAGGTGTAAACATTAAAATCATTTATTTAAAAAAAAACTTGTGAAAATCCGTCTCTTATCCGTCCCCAATTTCTCCGTAACTAGAAGGTTCCCAGGTATAGTCTAGACCAAAAAGAAAATTGCAATGACGGGGAGAACAAGTGCCTTTCGGCTTCGTACACCCCATAAGTACTTATAGAGATTTACGTAGAGACAGAGTCGGTGTGTGTGAGTAGACATCTTTCAGTCACCTTTCATCTAGCGCAGTTGACAAGCTGTAGATACAACCTCAACATTTAGTAGGTCAGTGAGGAAACGTGCGGTCACCTTATAGTGTTAGCGTGCCGACACAAGCCTCCTACACGACGTACTGATAATAATTGACCTATTGACCACTCGTAAGCGACAACTTGTCTACAACCCAGCATACTGTCCTACGTTACCTAACACCTAACACTCGATTGTTGAGGAAACACCGTACCGTTTGCTCGTCTATGTACACTATTACAGAACTATGTAAATGACAGGCTCGTGTCATGTTTACTGTCGCCCACAAAACACTAGCTCGTTCGGTTACTAGTGTTGTATGTCTTGTACCGCAGTCAGGCATCAACTCAACGTTGCTGTAATGAATGTTACTTTTAGCACAATATTGACAGATACTAAAATAAACATAAAAAGTGAATGTGTTATGATAATGTGTAACTTTATGACTGTTAGTAGCAAACTGATAGCTATTATAAGTTAATTAGCAAAGTTTATAATAAACAAACAAGCACACATAACGATATTTTAAATAGCTTTGCATGTAATAAACTTGGTGTAAGGCCTTCCATGTAATGATTCATCATCATCACGTACAACAACAAGGCTGTTTTTTGTTCTTACATCGAAAAAGTTGTAACTAACAGAATGTGGCTATTAGCGTAGCCGTCAGCTGCCAATAGACCACCTGGGACTACTGGGGGCGGCACTATACCAGTTCACGGTTTCTATACTCACGATAGATTGGTTTCTATAGTATGAAAGCTATCTCAATCGCAAATAATATAAGTGTTCTGTTATAGTTGTCGCAGCTCTCTTGATGACAAAATTGCGAGAAGTCTATCGTCAAGGTCCTTGGGAAGGCTCTAGTGCTGTCAGCCTATGAATAGGCTAGACACAGCTTGGGCCAGAAGACGCCAGAATTTATTTCATTTTATCAGCGGTCTCAGAAACAATAATAATAGTCCTGGCCAAATTTCAGCCATAGCGGCGAAGCTCAGAGGAGACTACATAGCCGTCGACACGGAGATATTAATTTATGTAGAATGCAATAATGAACGGTTGAACTAATAAGTGTAATTACGAACATAACAACGTATCACCTCCGCAATGAGTACAAAGATACGAAATCCGTCCTTGGCTCGTTAGCGGCTCTATAGTTATTAATTACAGTGTTGTAGGTAATTGCAGAACATAATCGTACGCCGATTACTGGCTGCTATCTGATTTACAGGCGATACTTATGAAGTGATGACTGGGGCTCTTGTATTATTGACCACAGTGATAAGATCATATCTTTATGATGTGAGACTAATATTTTTTAAGGTTTTCCGTATCATTAAATGATTGTAAGCACAATGTCAGGTGATCAAAAGAATAAAGACAAAGACATTTATTCGTAGGCCAAGTTGTTAAATAAACTTAGCTTGGTTCAGGACATCATTATGAGCCGCTAGACGAGACGCTACGTTAGTTGATAAATTAATATAACACTTGATAACACTAATATATTAACACTTAAATGTAATATCTTAATTTTAACTTTTTACGCACATATACTTAACCCTAGCTTACTTACATTCTAATAAAACAACAAAAATAAAAAACGAAATGTGCAAACTCTATAATCTAACACATAATATAAAACACAACGTTAAAATCTTTGAGAATAATAAAATAAAAAAAGGGTTTTATTAATTTAATATCTTCAAGAAATTCTTTTACTGAGTAAAAAGTATTTTGAAAAAATACAGTGATCTCTTATTGCTTTCGGAAAGTAGTTATAAATTTTAATTGACATTTAACGTCTACACGTGACATTTAAAATGTAACTGTTTTTATAGTGAAGAGTACTATTGCAAAGTTGGTTTTTTAGTTCCCTTTTGGTCCCTTTTTGTGAATTTGTTGCTTTCGGCTACTGTGGAGAAGTGTGATCTTTTTTAACAAATATTTCTAAGATTTAAGTACAAGCTAGAGACCTGCCTTTAGTTTTTATTTAACTGGTCTGCAGCTCCCATATACAGGCTGTCGTTTTGCACCCTGGTCAAATTCAAGGAGGTATCTATAATAATGATTCGCGATCCGAATCGATAGTAAAAAAGGTAGTTTTTATTTTATTTTTTTACGGGAATGGGTAAGTGTAAATCAACCGTATTAAAACGCAGCCCGTCTGTTCCTAGCCCAATAAACACGCCGTCACACACACAAACGAAACGTTTACTCCACAGTATAATTATGGACAGTATGGAAACTGGGGGCCCGGTTTACGGTTACCGATTTCCGTAAAAAATAAAATAAAAAAACCTACCCTGTTTATTCGGGTCGAGAATCACTAGTAGAGGTACCTCCTTGAATTTGACCAGGATGCAAAGTGACAACCCGTATATGGAGGTGTGCCAGTGATTGCTCTCAAGCATTTGTTTGCCCTATGAATGCTCTTTGGACATGAGTCGAGTTACCCCATAACAGTAAGCCGTATCTGATTTCAATACAGACGCTACATAGCCATGATAGGCGTTGAGTGCGGCTTCTTCATTTGCTGTTTTGCGAAACTCTTTTAGCGCGTATACAAATCTGTTTATTTTTTTTACAGAGGTTGTCAATATGGATTCCCCAATTACAATATTGATCTAATGTTAACCTATTTATGTTGATAGTACGCATTTATGTTTTGTGGTTTTTGGTAAGTCGTTGATGTACAAGAGGAAGAGAAGAGGCCCAAGGATACTTCCTTAAGGCGCTCCTCACCCATTGTAACTAAATAAGGATCTGTATAGAATTGCTGCTAGTTTGTCACTAACTTGCTGTTGCCCGCGGCTTCGGTCGCGTTTTGGTCGGAAATTATCCCACGGGCACGTTGTAAATATAGCTTATGGCACTCGGGAATAATATAGCTTCCTATTAGTGAATGAATTTTCAAAATCGGATCAGTAGATCCAGAAATTACCCTCTACATACAAACTTACAAATTTTACCTCTTTATAATATTAGTATAAGTAGACACGGAATATTTCAACACACTGCTGTCTATTCCTCAGATTACTTTTTAGCCTTTTTAGTGCAGGACCTCTAATTCCATAGCGCAAAGATATTAGAGTAGCATAAGCATAGCATCATGTTCCCACTGCTGGCACACAGGCCTCCTCTCTATGAGATCGAATGGGCTATAGTCTACCACGCGGCCTCAGTGTGACTTGCTAGATGTCACATGTCTTCGAATTTTTGGTTCTAGGACATGCCTCTATTAGAGTAGATATAAGTATAACATCTTTTATAGTAGGCCAACCATACTATTATAATCTACAGCTGTGCCCGCGGTGTCATCCGCGGTGAAAACGTTAGCACATGTCCGGACGTCAGGACATCAAGCTACTACGATCTCTCAAATGTCTTTAATACATTTTAAACTTTATCGCATTAAGTTTAAGGTTGATTGGGAAAATTTGTCAATTTCGGGCAGGTTCATGTGCTGGCGTCAGTACCTACAGGAACTGAAACTTGGAAAAAAATGTCATCAAATTTCCAAGAACTTTTTTTTCATGTTTTTGATATGCGTTGCAATGCACCTTTCCAATGCACCTTTCCTACCTACTACCTCCTTATACTTTTTACTGCTCTACTAATAAATAACTCCTTGAATTTATGTTGACCTAGTACTTTTGGTCGCAAAAAAGACGATTTTAGTCAAAATTCGGGAAAAAAATATATTTTATATAACCTAGTACTTTACCTTCTACTTCCTTATACTTTTTACTACTCTATCCTATCTACCCTACCCTAGCTACCTAATCTACCTACCTCGTTAGAAGGAATTTTTATTTAACCAAGAATATTAATATACATAATATAATATACAGACTTATTATTAAATAAATAAATAAACATAACATAACATAACCTCGTTAGAATAAACAACACCTTGAATTTATGCTGACCTAGTACTTTTGGTTGCCAAAAATTTTAGTCAAAATTCGAGAAAAAAACATTTGAGTAATTTGATTATCCCACGAGAAAATCGCATTTTTCCGGGATCAAAAGTAGCATAAATGTTAATCCAGGATCTAAGCTATCTTGATACCAAATTGCATTCAAATCCGTTAAGACGTTTAACGTGAAGGAGTGACAAACATACACACATACAAACTTTGGCTATAAAATATTAGTGTGATAATAAGTTGTATCTGAACATTCCATGCACCAGGCGCTCAGGACGCAAGAGAAATCTCAACAATGAACAGCTCATGATAATATGTAATTAGCGAAAACATTTGATTGAGCGACAAAGCGTGGCCCAAATGCGCAGCGTATCGAACAGAGCAAGGTTATAAATCGTAACGTGACGGACTGACGGCCGCGGCGCGGCGACGCTCGCTCATGCGCCCGCCTGCCTGCGCCAACGCCGCGCCGCCTGAAGCGCCGTGAAAAAACAACCAGCCTTCGGCAACACGGACAGAACATCTACTCGAAAAAAAACAAACGTATATTCAGTTTACGTGGTATTTAGTGCTCTAAAGCTGTTCAGTGCTTCAGAGTTCTATTTCCTATAATCCTCGATTGTGTGATCCAAGCACTGGGTCCAAGACTGGTCCAATTGTGGGGATCCCATTGTCGCCTCAACCATTGACCCTCTGATCGTACTTTTAAACATTGTGGCCGCTCTGCCTCTCTTCCCCACCACAGAAACATTTACTTCATTCTCGAAAATACTCTAACATTGAAATGGATTACGAAATAGAGTGATGGCGGTTTGTACACATCTAATAATATTGTACTGTCAGTTTGTACACATCTAATAATATTGTACTGTCAGTTTGTAAACAATGCAATGGACAAGTCAAAGCAAATATACTATCATGTTTAACTTATGAAAGAACATCTAAATCTCGCTTGAAACTACTCGAACGATAGAAACTATTAAAATGTAATCAGCACCTTATCGGTGCGATAACATTTGGCGAAATGGAGTGTGAATATATTGCAAGGAAAACACTGAACAAACGGCTATAAAGATAAATCATTGGTACTCGTTGGTACTCCACACAATATCGATACTGCTGCTAGATTAGATTCCTAATCTGTATCAACCGAGGAAAGTTTTTGTTCCTATCCAGACAACATTCAGTTATTGCCGGCAATAAATTGTGATCAGTTAGGATCCAAACAATAGCTGATCAAACAAAGGTTTTATTGTTGAACAAATAAATTGAAATTAGATCATCTCTACGGTTTAGGAGAGGGTTCAGTGACTCAGTGCTCTAGAAGAAAGAGTTAGTCATTTACAGCCCAGTCGACATCTCCATTCATGGACACGCTGTGAGTGTACCAGGAGTTCATAAGTAAAGAGCACATGACGCACGACCGCCGACGCGCCCAGCGAGTTACCGACCAACCACCCACCTAGAAATATTGGCAATTATAAGTCGGTATTGATCGAATATTGTTTGTTTGTGAATGTTCTGCTGTTATAGAGCCATTAAAGAGGGTAACTTTAATAGATGCTCAGCTAGGCTGGCGGTCATGATATCACGAAGAACACGACCCGAAGATACAAGAAGGATAATTAGAAAAAAAATCGTTCGGCGTTTTCAAAAGAAAATTAAAAGAGTTTCAAAATTATACGGGGTGAGAGTTACGCCAGACTTTTAATGTTTATTTTTTTCGCACATTTTAAATTATTTTAATATAGTTGTTATTGTATAAAAGACTTAGTAATGCCTAGACCTTATTTGAATAAACACTGTATGACGTTGATGAGCAACGTTTAGTTAGCTATACGAGTATATACTTGCTTGAACACATAATCCTATTGAATCAATATTTATCGCAAACAGTACGATAAACAACAGGAATTTATTATAACAGGGATTAACAATAACATTGATAGAGACCGTTTCCTGAGAAATCGTTTAATTATTCCTTCTTAACATTAAACGGAGCAGCAAGCAGAGAGATAGACAGTAGGTACTTTAAAACCCTGTTTAAAATCGAACCAAAAATCAATCAACCGTTGTACTAATTTCGATTGCGGTAAAAATGTAAGCAAGGCACTTAATACAAAATAGTGTAAGTAGACAGTGACAGTGTCGACCAACTACATCGTGTGGCAATCAGAACTATTCGAACTCGGCTTCACCCCTCAATGATTAAACAAGCTAGATTGATTGATTGATATGAACCAGATAGTAACGCTCGCGCCACCTCCTTCCGCGCCTGGTGTCCTGGTACAGCGCGCACGTTGCAGCGCTAACGGGGTTAATCCGCGCTAGTACGGACTAGGCTTCACCGCGTATCAGCGACCACTCGTGTTTATACTGACGTGCGCACGTTATGAAGTTACTCAATGCATCACGTTTCGGTTTTACTGTAACTACCTTTTACAAATATTATAACTTTCAGCAATCGAATCAAACCTTTCGTACTAATCATAGAGAACTTTCTATTTATTATCGAAAAAATGTTTTCCGGAAGTCATCAAATCCGCAATCAACCTGAAAAGTTAAAAGTTCAAAACGCGAAGTTTCCTGTAATCTTATCACAAAGATTCAGCTAACACGATACACCGATAATCCCAAGGTTGTTATTTTGTTAATTGATTCATGTCTCAGAACTAGGGTAGTATTATTTGGATGAGCGCCAATATGGAAAACCGTAGTGAACCTTTCAGATCAACTAGAGCTGAAAATGGAAACTATTTCTCAGAGGTCATCTCGTTTACATTAGTTAAACATTTTCCCCGTATTCTGAAGCTGAATGAATTCTTCTGTGAAATGCAGCCTTTTATCTTTTAATCCAGCCTTTTATTGAAAGATTGTTACATTGTGTTCATTGTGCGTTAGAGACAATGATGTTACGTTATGTGAGGCACGCGTACGCACATTTGTGGTTTACGCACAGAAGGCCCGTATCTCCGTATGTGAAAATTCTTACGCTTGACATCGTCATTCCACACATAACCTTCTGCGTCTATCCGTAGAGCACCACTTGCAGCCTGGGCGCGGTGGCAGAGTTTGGTTGACGATAGTATTAAGTTTTCCACGGCGCACGTGGCGTGTCGTGACTTCCTCGTCGTGAATATATTAACGTTACAACTGAATGCATTACTTCCATATTTACGAGTCGGCTGAACATTACGCGCTGGATACGATTCGTGAGGAACGAATTTGACGGAGCATGCAGGGATAGATAGGGATGGTTTTGTGTTCGAATCAATGTAAGTTATGAAAATTTGCATAATTTCTGCTTCGTGCTTTCAGGGAGGCCTGTGTGTATGTAGCCCTGTTGTTGATCGATTTTACAACGCAATACGAAATGTACTATGAGCAGATTTCAAGATAGCTGACAAGTTATGGCGGTCTCACCTGAAGTAAACATCTTCATCGTCACTCCAGTCAACCATCCACGAACAATCATTCATTTTTAGAACACACAAAAGCGTTAAACTTCACTTTATTTAATAAACCTGTGCTATCTTAGGACTTTTATCAGTGGGTCCTGTCCAGTAGTGTTCAGTAACGGAAGGTTGAACACGTAATAGTTGGGAGCAGTCGCATCATCACTAAAGTGGTCCTCATACGGCCAGCCCACTCGCGTGGTCAGGCGAGTTAATTTGGTGACGAATACAATCTACATGATCAGTCTAATTTGTATATTCAACATTTGTATGAATTTCATGAACGATCCAGCCTTGTGATCGTCAGCTGGAGCAACTCCTTCACGAATAACTCCCGCAAAGCCGGAGCATTCCCAAAGGCTGCGAAAAAGGCAACGTCCTGATAAGTGCTCCCAGAAGCTATGAGTATTTCAATAACCTGAAGCTTTTCTCTCGAAATTTGGCGTTTTACGACGCCAGAAAATTTGTATTTATTTCGATATCCCGAATTTGAGCTCTCTACTTTGGAAATTCCGCGCATTCTACGATTCCAGACGAAATTATTATTTTTGTGCAAAAATATTAGAGAATCTAGTTTTTTCTCTAATATAAGTATAATACAAATCGATTTAGTATATTGGGTGTCACCTTATTTCGCAGACAGAAACTTCATAGAATTTCGTTTCGCCGAAAATGTTTCTTATAATATTTTTATTCCGAATATTATTGTTTTCTATTGACTTGAATGAAACATATTTCAAAGAAATACAATTCAATGAATTTTATAATCACATTTTTTTATTTAACATACGTATCAAACAGTAGATTTTTTTTTTACGAATATTGTTTGTTCGGTGTTTTTTCCATGGTATTTTATTTCAACGAAAATGTAAAAGTAGACGTTCTGCTATTCATATTTTTTTGTTGTTTTGTACACACCACATCAACATAAATAAGGTATTGTGGCGAGGAAAACTTGGATGCAAGAGCGAGCGAAGTGAGCTCGGGACTCCGGACAGGTTAGGTTCGAAACAGGTTATCGTTGAAACGTTCCGCTCACTGCGACCAAATAGGTTAGGTTACGATAGAACGGTGACCAACTACGTCGAAATTGGTCGCAGTAACAAAATTAGGGCACTCCGACAATTATGAAACGCTTTCATATAACTATACTACGGTATATAGTGTTATCAATGATAACATAGTCCAAGTATATTTCATGGTGTTTTAATTTTATTGGAGGGTATGCATTTTGTCAAAGGTATGAATTGAATCATTTTAGAAACTGTCACTCGATAATGTTTTTCTTGGTAATAAGTTTTATATTAACTAAACAATATGAGTAAAAAGAATATTTGATTTGTTATTCTATGATATGAATTATTTAGACATAAAATTTTATTTGTAACAAAAATCTATGATTTAAGTTTTTTCGAAGCAAGCTTTCTGCGTATTGATTATTCTGTGAAATGATAGTATGAGATTTTTTTTACATGAAACGAAATTCTTTTGAACTTCTGTCTGTAAAACAGTGTATTGTATAGCGGGCTGGTGTCCGCAACTCCACGTCTGAGCGCGTATTTTGTGTAAAACAGTGTACAACCAGTATATTGTATACCAGGAGGGTTTCTGAGCGACCAGAAGCTTTCAAAATTGACGTTTTCATTTCACTGAACGTTTTTGTTTTTCGTCTAATCTAAATTATTCCCAGCTCGGGACAAGGGCACAAGGCGGTCAATGTTCCACGTATTGGATGAGTAAACCAATTTAGGCGTAAACTGTTCTGCTCATCCTTCACACTTCATATAATTAGTGCGGCAGTAATCAATATTACAGTCTGTCTAGACAAGTTCATTGTATTTCTTGGGCAGGCCGGCGGCGGCGGCGGCGTGGATTCATCGTTTTTAGCCATACTACAGGGGGCCTAAAATGGCTGCTTAATCAGAATCATAATACAAATCACGTTAAAAATTTAAAACTCTTAAAATGGACTTTGTCGTCATAACCATAAAGACCATTTTAAGAATTTTAATTTGATTCATATTATAATTCTGATAAAGCTTCCATTTTAGGCCCCCAGCTCTACAGCGTGTAACAGAAAGGGTATAATCATATGGAATACTGTGGTACAGACCATCAAACTGAACAACTTTCTCTATGGGACCATCATCGAAATCGTAAAAAAATAATCAGCTGTCCCATACATTTGGGTCGAGTAGGTATTGAAATTTTGTATAGGACAGCTGATTATTTTTTTACGATTTCGATGGTGGTCCCATAGAGAAAGTTGTTCAGTATGTTGTTCAGTATGATTATACATGTTGTATAGAAATTGGTCGGTCTAGAATTGACTAAAAGAAAGGACCAACAACCTTAACGAAATCGATTGCTGTAGCGCAACTTGGGAATTAAAGTGGGCTATCTCCCTCAGTGCACTGCAAAATGCTGGGTTGACTGATTGACTAGATTGCACTAAACATGCTACTTCACTTCAGCAATCTCAATAATACGATGTAGATCAATGCTCTCTTGAAGCCCACAACTCAGCCGGGAGCCATTCGACTAGTTTAATTAGACACTTGCATATCCCGTGGGGTCTACGTCAGGCGGATAGCTTATTGGTGCTTGTAGCGAACTTGATACGTCACAATGTGACCCATTTCGTACGCTAATAAGGAGGCACTGACGTCGGCGGGTCAGGCACTCAGGCGGGTGGTGCTTCAGTTGAGTCACGTGCGTTGTTTGCATTACCAGTCATATTGATTCTAGCAATGATACCCGTTTGCCTTTTTGATGGATGAAGTTTTCAGCAAATAGCAGTTTTAGCTTGATAAAACATTCCACATTTTTTCAAGTCGCAGTCGATTTAAATACGTATTTGGCTCAATTTACCTGTTATTGGAAGCTTTTTGTGTTGACGCTTTTCTTACATTTCAATTTACGTGAATAAATAACGACTGCTATTGTGGCAGGTTCTAGAAACATCAGGTCGGAGCCGTGAGGTGTTCGTGAGCTTCCCTAACTACTGCAAGCCGGAATAACTAAAATCTCTTAGATAGCATATTCGTTATCCGTTTGCAACTCTACTAACTGTTATTCTTATTGCTTTATCGTAAAACACCTGCATGCGGTATATGATACGGGTAACAGTAAAACTTTCTGCCGTCGATACTGCGGTGCCTCTGCAATGTTATATACCGGGACATCTGCACACTTGTAACTTATGTACATATTTCCTTGGCGCTATGTTAGTGTATAGGAGTGTCCGCTCACCGTATCCTGTTGGTCTTGCGGTGCGCCGTTTCGATGGTGACGAGGAACACGGCGTGGGAGCGCGACGAGTGCTCGTTCATGTCGGTGCGGCCCGCCGCGCGGTTGCGGTTGCCCGCCCGCATCACGCGCACCATCTCCGCCGCGCTCTTGCACACCACCGACGTCATCTCGGGGATGTAGAACCCGTTTAGTTCCTGTAACGAAAGGTTGCTTTGAAAACGGCGTCAAGCGCAGCAAACAAAAGAATCGGAATACAACTAAAGGGACAATCAGGAGTCTGAATAAGTGGTAGGCAACTCACAAAGTACCATCGGTAGTTAAAAACACAATACAGAACTGAATTGTGACCCAGCTTCGCATACAAAAAGGAATAAGGCAATACAATGAAACGACCCTTTCTGAGTCCTTGGGAGAACTAGCAGGATGTTGCAAAAGCCGGTTTATGAGCCAACACAACTGAGGATACAAACGAGAGTGGAATCGATTCCATCGGACATAGTGTGCTAGGATACCATAACTAAAGAAGGGGGTGATCGAAGTATTGTTTAGATATCGGTCCAATAAAGTTGAAGTTATGTCGTTGTGGAGGATCAGGATTTAGAGCGGGTAACAGGAAAGCATGACTATCGAAGAGTGAATGCCAAGTCTAGATATTATAAACACTAACGAGATACAGACAAGTGGTCACTGCGCAAAGAAAGCGAAACGCTAATGAGCACTATTGTATTTAATAACGGTTGTATAAAAAAGAGCTACCCCATCGTAATTAGCGAAGTGCTCACTTGTTCAATTACCTCTCACATGATCGTTTCGAAAGAGTATTTCAATTTGTAAAGTGACTTGGTCTACAGCCTACAGTCCACCTTACTAAGTTATGTAGGCCAACTTTGATAATGATAGTTGCATAATCGCAATAGTTTTCTCCTTAATCGAGCTCGTGGTTCATTTTACCACTTTGCTCTGTTCCAAAATTTTGCAATTCACCCTTCATTCGCGTTGCATTAAAATTGATTAAAAGCTTTATGCAAACTAATAAAACATGAAATCATTTTAATTAGGTAGAGTATATGTAGTATGTACCCAATTATTTTTGTGTTTAAGTGCGCCTGCTAGGACATGGGCGAGTTGAGCTAATAGCTGCATAAGGCTAGCCTGAACAACATGTGCTGCATCCATGTACACAATTCAATTATTAAATGAAGGGGTATTACGTAAAGCGATCGTTTGCACATTAAGTTGCAGAAAGCAGACATTTTCGGACGCATCCGAGTGACGCATGCCAAGGTTGTGAGTTATTGCGAATGCTTCGCGTACTTCATAGGTACCTAAATAGAACATATTACTACAATGAAATACTTAGTAGATAATCCACACTATAATATAATATATTACGATGAGTCATGCTAGTTTCAAAATATAATCATTATTATGTAGTATGTGTATGTATGTAATAAACTGAATTCAGTATATTATTACAAAATATGTATTTTTTGCGGCTTGTAGTACTTTCATTTTCGCCACACGCGTGGAGTAGGTACTAGGCTAGCATAACCACGTAGACGTGTGCCGTACATTATGTACCGCATGTTCTATTGTTTGAATGGACGTCGCCAGGCGACCGGTGCGGCGCGCGGCGGCGGCGACACATGTTATTATGCTTAGCGATATTGACTACCACCATACCACGAGCACCAATGACCGAGCACTCTTCTCGACTGTCGTTACTTTACAATTACACTATTATTGACTAAACTATAACTGTATTGATTTAGGATCAAAACGTTCGTATGATTCATAAATTTAAATCTAGTTTCACAAACCAAATCTCAGTGACCTTAGAAAATCAAGTTAAACTGAGTAAATAAATGCTTGTCTTTATCTTGAAAGGAAATCCATTTCCTTCAAAAAAAGGAAATAACACAATATTTGCACGAGTTATATAATATTCGCATGTTCCTTGGAGTGGTGTTGAGTCATATTTCTACATTGTTTTGTTTCGCTGCTGAATACCTGACTGAAAGACAATCACGGAAGATAGATCCCAGTGACAGTTTATGTTTAGTTGTAAACCGTGAAAGTTTAAAACAGTGTTTGAATAGGTACCTACCGTCAGGTGTTCATAACTAATTGTATCAGGGCCGTCCTTATCCTAGAACTATGTCAATTGTGTCGTGCTATTACCTATAATGGAGAAGTCGTCATTTGTTTTATGCGTGCAAGAGTACGCATGGTGCCCTTGACTCGCCGCTATAAACTGCAGCAGCCTGGCAGACTGGCGGAGTGGCGGAGTAGCGGACAGGCGGCGATGGTCCAGCAAGGATGACCCGCGCTCACTCATGAATTAGAAAATGGACTTGACCCGCTTAGATCATCTGATTAGTTGCTTGTCTCCTGGCTAAACGAAGTAACAGGTGCGGCGTTCATTAATTAATATTCGTACCTATGTGTGTAGTACCTACTTATTGTGAAGTCTTCAATTTGGAAGTGCGTTTAGGTGAGTGTTGTGAAGGTACAGCCTATAGAAGCGGTAGGGTCGTAGGGATCACTTGAGAAGGAATATCACCAACAATCCAAAATCATTTTCGCGTGCATAAAACATTTTGGTTTTTAATTTTAATTCCTGCTAATTCCTAAAAATGTTGACAGCTTGTGCTGAAGCCGTCGCCGTCAGCGCATGCGCAGCCTGTTATGAGGAGTTATTTAAAAATCTGTAAGTAAAAAAAATGTGAGCAACGAGCAATGAGCTCATACCTACATTTTATGAAAACATTTGGCAAATTGAAAGTTTTAGAGGAAAAGCTTTCAGTGACGTAATTTGGTATTGAGTTCCATAATTTAAATGGCATCGGTTTTGCTCGCAGCCAACGCAAACGCAAACTCATTCATTAGAAGACTATGAGGAAGCTACTACCGTACGACGTACGGCCGCAGTGGAGCAGTGACGTGCGCGTCATTTATCGCGCTCTGATCAATAGGTACCTACACGTGACCCTGACGGAGCTGAGGAACACGCGGGAATGGCCACGGCCCACGATGACACGACGCACGATGCACTACGGGCGGCGCCGCGGGGTCAATTCAGGAATTACTTTATGATTGATTTTATAAATCTTACGTCAATTAATTAAGTGGATTGCCAATGATAAGTATTGTACTAACAGCTGACAAATGAATCACACCTAACGATTTTCTTAGTGCTAATATGATTAAGGCACTTTTCACTGCATTGAAACTTGCGGCAAATCATTTCTAAATACATTCTTGTGCTCAAAAGAGTTTGGACAAACTGGAAACGTAGGACAATCCCTCATTGTGCACATTCATGAATGTGTTGTATGTATGGAGGTGAGAGACGAAGGTGGATTGGCAGCATTCTGTGCTAATATGGCGTAAAATATTGGTCGATGGGGCATCACAGCGAGTGCTAAGTACCTGTTATATCATACCGTCACGTACTACAGAAAAGTGCAGAAGGTGCCATGTGTGGCAACTTGGCAAGTTGCATGAAGAGATGCCATGAAGACAGCTAGCTACAGTACCTACTAGCAGTTGAACAGGGGCCTTAGTCTGCTATTGCAATAGTGTCAGAATGGTCTATCATTGATTTAATAAGGCCCCTAGCCCACGGCGTATTGAAGCGAGTTCGAAACTCGTTTGACGTGCGTACAAAGGGTAATTCGTCTGCGCGGGGCCTTATTAAATCAATGATAGACCATTCTGACACTATTGCAATAGCAGACTAAGGCCCCAGGTTAAGTGTCGCCCAGAACATCGTGATACTGGCAACAGGCCGAGGGAAGGAGACCAGGCAGTAATAGCCCCTAGTGTCTTGCAACTCTTCCGCTTCGACAACATTCTTATCTTCGACTCAAGTCATGAAGCCTTAATTGTGCCTGTAAAGAGTGATCCTTCTGCTTCTCGTGCCGTGTCTGAAGGCTGTGTGCGGGCTCACGTTGCGTCAGTGGTCACCGCTTGACGCGCGCCATCGCTCCGCTGCACACTTTGACAGTTAGTCGCGAGTGTCAACCGAGCACAATGAGCAGCGCTAATGCACCGCGACGCAATGTTTATATCCGTACAAAACAAAACCATTAAGCATTCAATACGATTCGACACGGTAATCACACACTGAACGAAATTAAGAAACCTAACGTAAATGAATTTCCGTACGATAATAATCATCAATGTAGCAAAATACTGACCAATAATAATGGTGATGTTCCAAAATTCACATGAAACGTATTTACTACAAATGACCATTCTTGTGTACCTACATAATGGAAATCCGAATGATGCGATGACAAACACAACAAAGCACATATTTGTAAAACAAGTAATTAAACATGACCGTGACACAAATGATGGTGGGCATAACGTGGTAACCGCGCACAGTGCGGTCAACCACGCACCTTCCATTTTGCATATTTACTTTTCTGCAAATAAAAGTGAGTAAAAAAAGCTGTTGATCAACACAAAAATGTGTCAAGTATTCGATAATTGCTCAGGAACAGCACAACAGCTTCTCAAACAAAGTTAAGTGAACTTGTCGCCATAACAGCATGACATCACGCCTGTAATCCCCGCGGGGCTGGGGGCTGGGGGGGGGGTTAGGCGTGCTGCGTGATATCAAAGAATTATGGCAATTATGCGAAAATACTTTGCTACCTAGAGCTCCTTTCTTTGTAAATAAAAGTAAGTGAATATTCCACAGTACCTGTCCCCTAATGGTGAGTTTTTTGCAGTCCTTAGAGAGCAGGTCCCGGACGTCCTCGAGGTACAGCTCGATATAGGAACAGGACACGAGGTGGGTGACGTCGGGCGAGGCGCTGTTCTCGATGTGCGCCCAGATGTGGCGGAAGGCGCGCGGGATGATGCCCTCGTGGTCGGCCGTGCCCTCCATGGTGTGCGTCTTGCCCGTGCCCGTCTGCCCGTAAGCAAACACGCAGCCGTTGAACCCGTCCAGCACCGACGCCACCAGCGGCCGCACCTACAACAAACATGACAAGTTTACACATCACTAAGGCTGACTAAGCAGACCTGAATCTGAGCTGGACAGGTCTCACGTATCGGTATGCCCAAAAAGCCGCGGGCCAAAACAGCCACTAAAAAGAGCCCTGTTCCGGCCAGAAGGCATCGCAGCAGAGCTCGTAGATGGCGGCACGAGCTGGACAAAACCAAAGACCAGTGGTCCATTTTAGCCCCAGATTGAAAGAACTTTAAGTCATGGGGAGAGGCCTTTGCTCAGTCGAGGGATAACGCAAGGTTGCAGTAACAGGCAGGTTGGCTCTCCTTTCACACACTATTGGTGACATCTGGCTACGGAGCTTACTGGCGGTCCTTATGCTAAGCTAAAGAGGCCACTCCAGTACATGCCCGTAGCAAGCGCTTTGAGGCGGCCATGACGTAGAATTGTCCTTCACTTAGAGCTACCCACGTCCGTAACACCCATGGCAATGGGCTGAGATTGGCACAGTTAACAGCGGCCCTGAAGATGTAATACAATTATTTTTGCCAATTTCATTAATTTAAAAAAAAACTTTCTGCGAATAAAACCGACTTCCAAAAATTATAACTTTATTTTACCCTTTTTAATTGTAGTTTACCACACAAATTCGTTGTATATCTTCCCTAGTGGCATAAACCAAATACCAGAACCCAATACGCTGCGGCCGCTATTTTATGGCACGTACATAATTGAGGCACCATCCCGCGACGTCGCGTGATGTAGGTCATTGTAGGTACATCAAAGCGCCTTCACGTGACGTCGCGTGATGTGACAATTAACGTGAGGAAAACAACCAAATTCCTAAACCGATTTTGATGAAATTTCTATGGGATCAATCGGGAAGCATATGAAAAAAGTATTTTTCAAATCGGTTTACAAATGACGGAGTTATGGACATAAGAGGTAACAAACATAAATAAAAAAATACAACCGAATTGAGAACCTCCTCCTTTTTGAAGAAATTCTGTTAAAAATATACGCGTCAACTACTTAAATATTCGTTACCTAAACACCAAGTTTTGTGGTTCCTAAAGAGGTTCGGGGTAGCTTAATGAGAAATAGTGTGAACAGTAAGGAAAGCTTCGTCGGAGGGATTCATTCCCGAGGGACTAGGGAGGCTGGGAGGGGCAGAAGTTCATAGGTATGTGTGTCGCACTCACAAAATGCCTCTTTGTAAATGACCCAAGAGCAGAACTTATATTTTATACTAATTAGGTATGTAATGAAACCAGGGGGGGACAGTTCCCTACATGTACACCGCATTTTTTTGGAGCGCCATCTATCGTTCTTGTTCTCAACTTTAATTCACATAGGACGTACTACATGTCTCTACAAAGATACTTATACTGGTTGTTAAAAATTGCTATTTAATTTTCTAATTTATTTTCATTATTTTAGTTTAATTTTTAAGACTTAAATAACGTACTAAAATTTGATTTTGAGTTAATTTGATTTTAAGTAAATCGAATTATTTAATCGGATGCCATAAAAAAAAAACAAACAAAAAAACATAAATGACAAAATTCAAAACTGCCAAAGGAAACGGATTCTTTACGTTGTGCATGTTTTCGTGTTGTTTTTAGTGTTTTCTTTGATGCAAATACGTTGAGCAGATCCTCTGCTCCCCGATAAAAGTTCATCAGTACCTTTGCGTTGAGTGTATGTATCCGCGGAGCGAAGGCCGACTGAATTCAGTGATCGGTGTCCGTTTGCGATATTTGGACACTATTAGTTAAGTTTTGTGGTATTGGACAAGAGTACCTACGTATTTATAGCAAACGTGAAAATAAATCGATGTATTGAGTATTCAACAAGCTTGTTTCATTCAAAACTAAATTAACCTTTACAAACTATCTAAAATAATAGGTAAACGTGCACATTTTCTATGCTTGTAGATTGATTGCAATTCATGTGGAGTTATTTTTATTTTCAAACTATTAATTTCACGCTACCAAACATGGTTTTACATTTAATAAATCAATGAAAATTAAGGAAAGTACTGTAGAATAGTAAGATTAGTTAGGAACAAGATGTACAGAGGCCGCTATTCGCGACAGGTTGGCATAAAATCTCGTGAGTGCGCACTCTATACCAGTATATACATATATGATGATGCTCTGCGAATGAAACTCTCTTTTTAGTTTATGTGTGCTGAGTTGTATTTTTTTACAAAATACAGCGGCTATGTCAGCAAACACAAAAAGAGGTTTGATTAATGGATGTGATGTGGTTTTTGATCTCTCCAAATAAGCGGTTTATCAAACGGAAAAACTGTAAAACATTACAAATACCTTCGACAATGTGTAAATAAGATTTTTGCGTTAAAAAAAAAAAGTATTGCTGAATATTATTTAAGAGTACCTATTATAAATAAACATACACAAAGCGCATGATGAATGAACAATATTCAGTAAACAGTAATCGATTGCATTAGATACAGCGCAAACGTCCGTATCAGACGCATGATTTTATTGAGATAATGTATATAATTTTATGGACGTCTAACTGCAAACACATCATCGTTCTGAAAAAGATCGATACGATGTTATGAAGAGTTACGTCTCCGACTCCCCGTAAGCTTTGAGCATAATATACTGCTAGCCTTGCTCGCGCGTGCCATGGCATAAAATGCACTACAGAAGGATCAACCGATATAATACGATAATCGTACGAAATGAGCGCACGTGCAAAACGTTATACAAAAAAAACTTGATAGGTACTTTGTAGTTTTGTTTCCCGTTAGTTGGGTGCGACTCACTATGGAAAATATAGGTGCTTTGCTGATTAAAAATCTGTAACTTTTTTGTTTTCAGTCATAGTAACTTCAAATTTTGCACACATATAGAACATAGTATAACAATTTTACTTTTAATATAAACTAGTGGTAGCTCGTGGTTTTACTCGCACTTTATTTTAGGAATCCGTAAAAACTTTATATGAATGGATGAATTTGACTTCAATATGATATTTTAATTATTTTTAAATATCAAGACAACTAAATAACACAAAATAAATTAAAACTAAAATATATTATGACACATTTTACAATATTTTTACTACTAAGTAAAATATAGGTACACTTAGCTTAAGATGATAAAATTAATAGTATAACCTCTTACTAGTACAATAAGGTACACTTACAAAATATATATCATTAATATAGGGATGTAAATACCAATGCTTTTATAATAAAAGTACTGAATCATTATACTTGAACCACTTCAGGATCCGGAATAAGTTGATTTACTTTCAAAAGAAGTAGAGTTTCTTCGTCAAATTCCTTGATGTTTTTAGAATATGGCTTACGGATACTTGTTATGTAGGGATCTGATGTATAAAGTAATGTATGGAATACGTCTTCGTTTGTTGCCGATCTGGAACATTTTCTCGCATGATGCAATCTAAAATTTTTGTAGTCTTTATTGCGCGACTCTTGTGCATCTTCCGATAATTGTCCAATTGGTAATACGGCAAAGTGATTGATTATGCTTTCACCATGAATCAATATCTTGTGCACAGATGATGGCATATAGTACCAATTGTACTTGCTAACGTATATCCTTGCCGTTTCTAAAGCATATTCGCCGAACTTTTGAGCGTCAATCATAATACCCGAGGTTAAAGCTTGTAAGATTATATACAATCTGCGTATGAGTCGTTCATCTACACCTGTGATTTCTGCAGCACACCTAGTATTATAAAAGAATCTTCTTGCAGTGTTGCCATCATTACTGTTACCACTAACTTGTCGCGGTTTATCGATTATTAAACCCAACTCTTCACGAAAACGTCTTTGAACCATATTTTTCTTTTCCTGTTTCAGTCGTTTGTTTTCCTCATTCGTTGCTGACCATTTTTCAAACCCGAGATTATATGAGATGTGTAAAACCATCTCCATACATCTTATCCAGGCATGTAATGTTGATAATCCGTACTGAAAACTGTTTTCTAGTCGGGTCCAGCAGTAACTTTTGCTAAATCGTTCATTAGACGAGGAGTAGCACCACAAATAGTGCACGTAGAACTTGAAGAAGTGTCGGTTAATACTTGTGCCACTTTCCCATCTATCATAGTTAGGAAAAGTTGGTGTTTGATCTGTACTCCTTCTGCATGTTTATTTATCATTGATGGATTCAAATTGTCAATTTGGTTTTGAATATTGTCGACAACCGCTTTGCTTTTCTCAGGAGTTTCTTTAGAAAACTCTATCAAAATAGGCCGACAAAACCTTACAGATGAAGGCACAGGATTTTGCCAGACAATAGTTCCCGTAGTTTCATCAATTAATCTTATGGGAACAAAAGAAGTAATAAATAAGTTTGCATCTGAAATAAGTTCAGACTCCTCTGGAAGTTTTTGTTTATATTCACTTTGCCCTGATGAACCGTCACATTTCCATTTACTGTATAAAATCATGTTTTTCAAATCCTCTCTATACACATTGTCAATCAAGAGAATTCTAGCTATTGTATGGTCCAATAAACTTTGTAACGAAATTATTATAGCATAAGTGTTGGTAACTTCTATCGAAGCAGGTGGGTAACAGCTTTCTTTGCATTCCTGAATTTTATAGTATGGAGGCAACAACTTACAGTTCTTTTTATCGGTCAGATTTCTCAGGTATAAATACTGTGTTTTGGTAAGGTCTAAGTCAATGTAAACACTCAAAGCTTCTTCTTCGGATAACGTTTGAAGCGGACTAGAGCCAAGAAAGTCGGAAATTGTCTTCTTTTTTTCTGCATCTGCTGCCGATATAATTTCGACAAGGTTTGCTTCAATTCCTTTACCTCTTGATCGTAGGCCTTGCAAATAAGCTTCGAAAATATGCTCAAATCCGTACTCTCTCAGTAGTGTAGTATTTTTTCGTCTCTTGCTTGATTCCGAAAGGTCTTCAAAAGGAACACAAGGCCTTCCTCGTTTCTCAAAAGTTGAAGAAGTGCAGGGAGATGATTCATCTTCAGTTATTGAAACTGAATATTCTATATCAAGCCAACTGCTGTACTTTTTCAGAAAATTGTCCTTGTTACGTGATGCCTGAGCCCAACGAGTATTGAACTGCGGTAATAATTTCTTCTGGATGTCACAAACAATAAATTCAATATTTTCAGATGGAACATGACGATTTTCACGTAAAAACGTAGACAGAACGGACACAGTCTTATCGTTTTCAATATAGAAAAGTATTAATTCACGCCTCGAGCAACTGAATGAGTTCATTGTTATAGTTGTAAATAGTAACTAATTGCGGATTGCAAATAATTAATGTAATTAAACATTTTTGTGCTTCACTTTATATAGGAAAATCAATTGAGTATAGTGTGCACCATGTATCGCCTGTTATCATAGATTTCTTCATTCTCACGTAGAACGTGTGCCAAACCACATTTCCGCCGATAATGTATATTAAAACCACAGATATTTGACCAATGATAAAAAAAAAAAAACTTTTACCTATCAATTTGCCACAATTATACATTTTGGCACCTCTGCCACATATTACTTCATAACTACTGAACGCGCAAAAATGCGCAGCTGATTCTTTACATAAATATTATTAGGTATCCAATGAACGTAGTAATACCAAATTCAGAATGTAGGCAAGTGTAGCTAACAGGCAAAACTCTCGATGAAATTTAAGAATTTAATTTTTTCCCATATTTGACGAAAATATTTATAGCAAAAATATTTATTCACATAATTAATAAAAACTACTGCTTTTAAATCTGTAATTAAACAACCTTTCGAATGATATATAACACTATAAAAGGTTCTTTAAAGATACAACCAAAATTCAACACTAAGTCCATGATTTTCGAGGTATAATTAACAGAAATTTCTAAGTGTCGGAAATTAACGTTTTTTAAGCAATATTTTACATGACTATTTATTGAAAAATAATTTAAATATGAAAGAATGACTCCTTATCTAAAAAATAAGACCAAGATCATGTCTAATTTGCATCATTCAAAAAAAGTATTTTTAATCAGCTCTTGTTCTACTATTTTCCATAGGCGACTGTGAGGATACTTAAGCGCGTTGTGTTGATTGAACCTTCTGTACTTTCTATTCTTGAAGTTGTAGTGAGTACTTACACATTATTCGTACAAGTATCGGCTACACGCGCGGACAATCAATTATGTGCCAAACAAAAGGCGACCGCTCAAGAATATCATTTTTACGGAACAATAAGTATCACGTAGCGCAAATAATCAACAATGTATGCTACATTAACCGTATGAAACTAACTAACAGCATGCTCTATCAGAAGCTGTATCTCAACTAGCACTGTTTTACATGATGTCAGGGACACACGCTGTAGTGAAGAAACTGCAATAAAATAGTTTGAAGCAAGTAGTTTGCCATAAAAACGTTTAAATTGCGACGTGAATGCATTCTTAATGTAAAATATGAAGTCATGTTAGTAAACTGCGCTGAACTATGGCATGAACATAAAGACAAATGTGGAAAATAAATTTGTCGCGGATTCTTGTGCTCCTATTCATGTTGACATGATAGTTTATAATACATGTGATTGTTCTTAGAGAAGCTTGAGGAGTCATCGCGTTTGCTCGCACTCTATCTGTTATTTCCTATTATAGTGCTACTACAATAGAGTATTAATCGCTAAAACAAAACAACCGCCCATATTGACGCGGCGAGGTTAGCGTTGTAGTCACAGACACCTACACTGTGCTTGAATCACAACAATTTGAAGAAAACATCCAGCATTAGAGACCTTCGATCACGCCAAGGCGACGCGCATTGAAAGTGGAACGGACAACAAGCGCGCGTAGGATGCATAGCGTAAGATGCTACACCTTCCGCGTTGGAGCACTCGAACCGTACTCTACTCGTAGTACATGATGATTGACATTCAGATTATGTACCGATATATTTGCAGGCACAGACGAAAAATATCCGCGTCAATTAGCAAGCAATCAGGGGCCGGAAGAGTATTATATTAGCACTAGTCTCCATAGAGCTACGTACCAAATCGTGAACACAGTCGTAAAAAATTCAAAGTCAAGCTCAACAGCGCCGGCGCTGCCAAGCGATCAGCTGGACAACATTAATAACCTCGCGATAAATAACTGCGGAGCGAGCCCTGCAGCTGCGCGTCACCGGGACGTATTCACTCCGTCCTTTCAGCTTACTGTACCCTGTTGGATCCGAAGAGTAGTGAATATTTTGTTATTCAAAAAGCAGATTGATTTTGTTATTCATTTTCTTGTTAAAAGTTGGAAAAACTTTTATTTAATTTTGAAATGTAGGTACTTGGTTTTGTCACAATGTGCAGTCTTAGTTGTTTGGAGACCCTATTTGGTGTAGCATTCTTTTGATGTTCTCGTAAATCATTTTTTATTGTAGATTGTCATTGTTAAAAATCATGATTCATATATATAATTCCAGCCCCCCCCCCCCCTAGCATGGCAATATTATCTCTAGTCTACCAAGACTCGACAAAACTCTTTCTATGCAACTTGACATGACTGTCTTGTCATTCATTTCATATATTTCTAACATCGCCATGCTTGCGACGATAGAAATCTTTCCACAATCTGTCATAAAAAAACAATTCAATTCGATTCTTCGTCGACAAAACCCGTTTCTACGGTGGTCATGCTACGCGGGCAGGTGTCTGTTTCGCGCATGAGTCCCAGTGTGACAAGTACTAATGTCCAGCGAGGTGAAGCTCCTCGCTATACAGCTCCCACGCGCGGGCAGTTCGTTGTCGCGTGCCACCATTGTCAGTAGGTACTGCTCAATTTGGGCGCCCGCCGCACGCTATTATATCATTAGCATCATCGGACTGCCTCAAATTACTCTTTTTCTAGGACCTTTCTTATGCAAATCCAATTGTGAATTATTAATGTGATACCCAAAGCTTCGTTCTTCCAAAAATATTAAGTAGCAATATTTGCCTATAATTATTGGCGATTCTCTTTATTGTTAGTTGATCCAGTAGAGTTATTGATCCCGAATTCTCGACCCTATAGAATCTATTTCAATAATAACACCATAAAGAAGCGATAGACGACACCTTAATCACTGTCATCGTCATGCAATTATCGAATAAATACAGAATTACAGAACAAGGCGTGTTACGGATCAGTATTTGACAAGATCAGTCAAGTTTTCGCGCAATGATTCACATGCTCTGAGAACATTCCCGGGAATGTTCTAGTGTGCTGAATATTTCTAAAACATCGTGTCACATCGAGCACAGAGCACACAAAATATTCAGTACAGAAGCCCAACATCGTAGCTTCACTGTTCTGCATGAAAATATCTGGCAGACATGTAGACGCCGCATGAAATCTCGCAAACTCGCTTACTGCGAAGCAGTTTTGGACGGTTCTGTATCAGCATTGCAGTGTGGATTTGTTCCTCTTCCATCAGGAGTTGTATGGGATGAAGCTTCTGTCCTTCTCTGCTCGGTGAGGTATAAGTGAGTCGGAGTAATATTTTTGGCAACAACACTCGAGCGGCGGCCGGTGGCGCGGCCTGCGCACAGCGGGGAATGCGACGCTCGCGGACGCACTCATACACACAGATTTCTCCTGATATTCGTACGGTTACGATATATTATACAACGCTTCGCTGAAACTGACACACTTCCTACGTAAACACTAGATAACATTCTGTACTAAAACTAGTGTATTTCGTTGCCGATTTAAAAACACATGATTATGTAGTATGATTCGTTTTAATTACCTTTTACATTGCCTAGGTAATACTTAAACGCCTGCACGATAAATATACATTATTCAAGAGACAAGGAATGAACGATCCATTTTTTTCTGAAGCAGATGCTGAAGCTATCATAAATTAAAATAATATTGAAAGTGATGATACTTCACGAAACTTCATAAACATACGAGACGAAAATAAATGAACTAAATTACAGAGTTATCGTTTTAGACGCACCAAAATTATTAATGGAGGGTTTATTCTTCCCAATCGTTATAAACTATTTAATAAAATGTACGAAGTTGTTGCAATATCATAAAACAGTAAACAGTTCCAAGGGACTTTAACTTCAAGCTGAAAATTATACTTAGTACGTATAATTATACCTACAACATAGCGTGTATAAAATTTGGAAAATACAATATTTGGTCCATAGTTTATATTAAACCGGTATAGGTTTAGTTAAATCGCGTGCTTGTCCTAATAATCGTGTTTGTTCGTTAAGGCGTGGGTCGTGAGTAGTCGTGACCCTCACCTTGACGGCTGATGTGGGGCGGTATTGAGCGGTCAGCGCTTTGTTACGGCGACGAAATACCATATATTTCACGATCAAGCTTCATACTTGAACCCTCAACATCAATGCCAGCCATTTGGGCTGTAAGAACAGGGTAAGCGCCTATTTTCATGCGCTCTATCGACACACTCGACGCCATCCTTGACAGGGCAACTTTCTTTTCAGTTGTTAGTTGCAAACTTGCTATATTCAAACAAAGCTGCAACTTGCTACAGTTGGTTTAGTAGCTAATGAATTAGATGAGTTTACTCAAGTGAATAAATAGAGTGAGCCTTCTGATTTATTTGAGTTGTGAAATAAATAAGCAAAGGAACTGTTGGGCAAAGAGCCTTGTTATCATAATTATCATCATAGAGAAGATCTTGTATCCATTGCATAATAATATTTTGTAACGTAATTTTATAATGTCATCAATAACGTTTCATGTATATGATTATCAATTTCTATGCAATCGGCCGATCTCTTGACCGACTGAAAGAAACCTGCTTTTGCCTTTGAGAACTATACTTATACATATAGGCAAGATCGATACGACGAACGTACATAATTATACCTACTTACAGGTCATTACCATATTCTGTCATTTATATTGTCATAAAATCCATATGTCGACGATCGATTTTCAAATACTTAACAGTCGGAATAACATTGACTAGTAGACACTAAAGACAGCAGGCTGCCCGCTATCACATCAGTCAGGAATCTTTCGGAGTTTCGGGACAGGGAAGACTGCTACGCTGCTCCCTCTTAACATAATTTCTTAGACGCCTTTTAGGCCGGATCACTAATAAAGGCCTTGAAGAGAACATTGTGGCCACACAAGGTTTTCTAACACTAGTAGATGTGATGTACTCACCATCTCGTCGTACATGGTCTGCGTGTCGGCGCTGTCGTCGTAGGCGGCGTCGTACGTGAACATCTTGTCCTGGCCCTTGGGGTTGAGCACTTGCACGGCGCCGCGCTCCGGCCATACTTTCACCACCTGCACAACAACCATGTTACACAAACAGTTTGTACGAGGAGGGACTCCACAAAGTATGTCACGAATGAAGGAAAAACATCGCGTGAGGACACTCGCCAATTCACGATCACTTCATTTGTTCCATACTCCGTGTCATTAAACCATCTCCAAAGCGCGGGTAAATAACCTTTAACTACAGGTTAAGGGGCAAAATTTGACGCGTAGCCTGTTAGAAAAAAATCCCACTTGAATTACAATAACAGTTTCATCCGCATTAGCTTCTCTTTTTGTTGGCAAACAAGAAAATGTTGAACGATTTCCAATTCAAAGATCTTATACAAAGGAGCACCCGAACAAAGGTGACGCTCAAATCAATCTAAGAAAAATACAGTTATAACAGTCGCAGGCGAATGTTATCGAGCAGAGGACGTCGTCGTGGAAAACTTGTACAGAGCGATTTACTTTACGATGAAGTTATTAAAGTAAATGATGCGTGTCTAGACGTCAGGCAGTTTACCGCTCCGTATTTTCCAAGACATGTAATAAATCGTCTTATTTGTCCCACCCCCGAGACCAACTCACTTCATGTATCTGTTGTCATCGCATCAACAACTCACCAAGATCCTATCCACTGAAGAGCATTATGTTATGCCTCCTTAAGACAGCGAAACTGGAACATTGTGATCTTTGACAAACTGAGTAAATACTCAGTTTATAGATTTTCCAGATTTCTTTTTAATCGATATTTAGGAGATCCTCCAAAAGGTTTGATTATTATTTGCGAACACCACAATGGGTGAATAAAAGTGTAATGGATGAAAATAAGTGAGTTTTGAGCAATAACTGCCGAATACCATACATTAGTAGGTGTACACTTCCTACCGCGTGTTTTAATTATGAAAGCGCCGACGTATTGATTTGTGGCAGCGACTGTTTTCTTCAGCTAATGAATAAGCATCGATACCAACCAGAACCACCACCGACTTGCTAACAACTTGTGTCTACTTCTATTAACATACTTAGCCATCTTAAATGTTAATTTACTATTCTAGATTAAATATCCATCCAAAATGCCGTTAACCTACGATTAGTCAAATGAATATCTACTTAGCCCAGTTATGATGTAGGTACGAGTTTCTAGGTGCTGAATTTCGGAATGATGACCATTCATACAAAAAGAATCAACTGAAACTGAATTCAGTGTACCACAACAGTAATCGGTATTGGATTGCACAATCGCAAAATTCTTCGAAAAACTGCTGAAACTTTTTATTGTCTACAATAATATTAGGGCAATGAGCAGCTAGTTGCTGCGAGTGTCGCGACCACACCGTGTTAGTGCGATGTTTCCACTCCGCGAGGGGTTAGTGATCGTCTGTCAGCACCTCACACCAGGCGAGTACCTGCAAATGGGCATCAAACTTTTTATTGTCCACCGGCGTCTTCGTCGACAGCCGCTCGTACCACGGCTGTTCTGTGCGCGTGCGGGTCTTCTTCACCTACACACAATGTCAAACACCTGCTTGAGAAAAGCTTACAAGTATCGAAGGTTACTAAAGATGATAGGCCTGTGCTAAGTGTAGCAACTAGCGCAGTTTGGGCCAAGGACTAAAATTCGACAAAACTAAGTTGGCGATTTAAAGATAACATTTATTTAGTCGAGGACTTGGCTACGTTTCAATGTTGTCCAAGTAAAGAAACAGGCAATTACAAGATTTGTGGATGTGTTATTGTCGCAATGTTGAAGTTTAAATGAGATTCCTCCAGTGTTTAGCGGAGTTATACTTTATTAATGACTCGTTTATCTATTACGTAACGTGAGCGCTGCACTGGTATCTAGCTAGTTTGTTAAAACTGTACAAACAATCGGTACTTTCATGAAAGATTCCACTTGACAATGTGCCAAAAACAATCAGATGCCTCCTACATCTATTAACTTTCCGCGAGTGGAATCCAGTGTTCCGCACAAAAGTTTCGTTTTATCTCAATTTCTCCGCATCTGAGCAACGTTTACACACTGCGTAGCGTATGTATGTTGTTTAACAATAATGTAAACATCTATTACAGATGGACTACGTTGATAATGTTATGCAAATTGCAGTGTTCAGCTCAGGCAGTGCGTTTAACATCTATCATTTTTCACGGTTTGGGAAACAAATCAAGGGAATGACGAAGAAACTAATGCTTTTTTTAGAAGTGACTGAAGGTTAAACGTTCATCATTTCAAGAACAATGACAATGTAATGCATGACAAATGTCAATGTACGTACAAAATGTGCCGTGGTTGGCGACAAAACTGACCGCTCAGTGACCGAAAGGTAAAAGTGAAGCATCTAAAATCGTAAATATTCATTTATTAGCAAATTCACGGAACCTTGAAACAAACCAGCGCCGTAGGAAATCAAACAGAATGCCGCTTTTCACAGGCAGCGCGCTGCGCCCAGACTGCTGGATCTGTGCGATTTCGTAACATTACTTCAGGGCTGTTGTACCCCTATCGAATTTATATGGGTGGATCCTAAACGGGGTTTTCACCAGATAACCGTTATTTCGACACTATTACAATGTTTTAGTGAAACTAGGCGAGGTTATTTTATAATTTGGGTAGAGCTCAACAAGAGCACAACATTGATGGTTTTATTGTGTTTGTAAATAATGTTTGATTCTACTGTCACTATATTCATTTATCGCAAACTTATCTCAATGATCTAGTAGTGTTCTGAATGTTATATATAGTAAGTATGCGATATTTAAAAAATGAAAAAATGAAAAATGTTTTATTAATTATACAAGTAAAATTTAACAACTAGTGATTGGAGTCTCCTTTTAAGCAAAAAAGCCTGTGTTAGGAGACTCCGCTCTTCCAAAACTTAAAATATTAACATTAAGTTACTTGTTTTAAGTGTTTTAAAAACAGGCGATTTAAAATAAAAAGAGAAAATTAAAACTAGACAAGAAGCATGCAGATGTGTGAGTGAGAGTAGGGGTGTGTGAATGTGAGTTTGAGGGTGTGTGAATGTGACTATGACTATGAAGGTGTGTAAATGTGAAAATGGGGGTGTGTGAGTACTAGTGAATACTAAGGAGTGTTACTGTGTGTATAAAGGTGTGTAAATGTGAATTTGAATGTTGAATGTGAGCATCGGTGTGTATGAAAGTTAAGTGATAGTGTGAGGGTTTGTTAAATTTAATGTAAAATACAGAGTGAGTGTAAGTGGCAATGAATGAATCAGACTGTATAAGTACGAAAGATGAGGGCCTTAAGTGTAAGGTTTTATTTTATTCCAGTAGCTTCTCCGTGTCATCATAAGTAAGTGGTTTTATCCAGTTAGTTACTATTTTTTTACTGTCAGTTAATTGTTTATTGTATATGTAGATCTCTTTGTTAACTCGATTGTAAAGCTGAGCTGATCGTTTGTCGTATTGAATACGGGCGAGCTTGGTTTTAGTTTTAGAAACTTCAACTATTATATCCTTTCTTCTTTTCAAGGTTAAGTTGGGATCAAATTTAAGAGTTTTATGTTTCCTGAGAATAGTTTTAATTATATATAGTTTGCGAACAGAGTGTAAATTACTTATTTGATAAAGACTTTGTGTAGGGTACCTTAGGTTTTTGAAGTACATTAATTTTATTAGAGCCCGTTGTCCCCGCTCCAGGTCTATGAATTTAGTCTTAGCCGCCCCACCCCAAATGGGGATGCAATATACTAAGACAGACTGGACTATAGCTATGTATATTTCATTGAGTAGATTTCTGGGTTTATCTGTGTTAGTGGTTAATTTATTTGGCACGATATGCCTTAAATTTTTGAAAATCCAACTCAGTTTTCTAATTCTGTTGGTAACTTGTTCCAGATGGGAGTACCAAGATAATCTTTGGTCAACAACAATACCAAGATATTTGGTTTGAGAAACTTTGACTAATGTTGGACATAGGCAGTTAATTGGATTTTCACACTCGTGTACCTTTATAATAAAGTCGGGGTTTGGTTGTGTCCTGTGTGATATGCTAAAACATATGTAATTTGTTTTAGCTGTGTTAAGTGTAAGTAAGTTATTTGAGAGCCATTTAGCAATTTGAGTCATACCAGCTTCAGCACTTCTAGCAACATCGTCCCAAGACTTCCCAGAAAACACTACTGCAGTATCGTCAGCGTAGGAAAAAACTCTAGCGTTATTTATTTTAAGGTTGCAGAGGTCATTAATATAAAGGAGGAATAATGTAGGGCCAAGCACACTTCCCTGAGGCACACCGAAAGTGACTTTTGCATCGTTACTAACGTATTCCCCTACCTTAACTCTTTGTTTCTGGTTCGAGAGGTAGTCGGTAAACATTTTTAGTGGAATTCCTCTTATACCTGACGCTTCTAATTTGTTCAAGAGGACAGGAACAGAGACGAGAGAGAGAGATATTTAAAGGGTGATTCACTACGAAGACGCTAGTAAGTTAGTATAGTTCTGTTCAAACTTTATGGCGGCTCGGAAGTTAGCTGCAAGTGACGGTCTGCGCTTATAACGGTTCAAACTTTATGGGGGCTTGGAGGAACATCTAATGAAAAACTGCGCAGAGCACAATTTAAGGTATCAGCGGGGCGCAGAGGACGCATCGTCTTGACTGTATAATGCGCAGACAGACCGTCTCTCGCTGCTAACTTCCGAGCCGCCATAAAATTTGAGCAGTACTACGAGTATAACACAACGCTGCACGCATTCTACTTAGTAAAATAGAATAAAGAAGAAGATGGCCCGGTTGCCGTCACTGCATCTTCAATAGCAAGCAACCAACCACACTGGAAAATAGGATTTTCGTAACGTAATGCACCTAATTGAACAGGCAATTATTGCGCAAGTTCTAACCAAATTGATCATTAATCTTGTTGCTTCCAAGGTCGATTTCAAACCGTTGAATTTCCGAATAGCCGCCAAAATGTATAGTTAGTGCAGCAATAGCAATACAGAAACCACTGACCGCTGACCACCGCTTAGGTTTCACCGCAGCAAAAACTAGTGTTTGCCACTTCGCCTTCTCAATGTTGAAAAGAGGATCGCTTCAAAAAAGATAAATTACCTTCCAAACTTCAATCTGTGGTAGATACGTGAGATCTTTTTGTTGCGTTTTTATTCGCTACTTAATTTCCCAAGTCTCGAAAGGTAAATTGTTTGGCGATTCGTCAGCGGACAGCGCTGTCGTTAAAGTAAATAGAAAAAAAAAAATTACAAAGTACAGAGAATTTATTTTTGAATGCGACTGCGATGTGCTGGACGAGGACCGTTGTGTGCTTGTAGCTACATGGACAGTCGGACACGTCACGTGCAATTAAACTTGAATTTATTGTAATGTGACATTTTTTGCAGAGGTTTGCCGTAAAAAAACCAATTGTCCATTTGTGCAAAATGTTTAAGCCAATGACATCACGAAAACTTAACAAGAAGGGCAAACTTCTAAACTTTTTTTATTTATTTTTTGTAATAGGCCTACTCTTGACCTCAATCTAGTCCTGAGGACAGAGATGAGGTCGACGATGGAACGAGCTAACCCAAAAGAAGCCTATTATCTCGCGATTTAATAGATTGGGGTCACTGTCACAGTAGTCTGGATTTGCGCCCGGTTTATGGCAACAGGCTCGCCAGCTATTACATGGGACTTAAACATAACTCGCGATATGTGGGTGAACTATTAGGTACACCTCTCCCTAACCCTTCAGGGATTACAAGTGTGATGTAATGATAACAATCAAAGCAAGTGTTCGCGGTAGAACGTAGAACGAACGAACAAGTACAACGCAGCGCGTCGTCGCGCGGGCAGGAGGCCGCCCGCCGCACCTGGTCATCTGCGCCTAATATGGCACAGCTGCGTATGGTCATTACCGCTCACCTACATACTTAGGGGTCATACACAGTACCGGCGTGAGGGCCACTGACGCCCCAGGCAACAATATTGGGGCGCCCATTTAAAGAAAACATTATCAAGTGTTAATTTTGTACTGAATCAAATTACACACATCAAAAGTGTCTAGGGATCAAGCATTTTTATGTGGATTTCTTGAGATTGAGATGTGGCTTTGTAATAAATTTATGATTTTATAAATTTATATGGATCCTTTTTGGTGCATTTCATAATTTGAATCAGGAACTGTGAATCAAATTCGAGTAAAAGATGAAAATCAGCTGTCAATATTTTCCCTATAAAAACATACAACGCATTGAAGACATTATTAGTGCTACTGTTTCCCTACTACTGATTAAAACCAACGTTATTATGGAGCGGCGACGTCATTTAAGCAGGGAAGAAATGCTCAGAGCCGTGGGAATGATAGAAGCTGGTTCCCGGCAACGTACTGTGGCTTTAGCTCTGAATACAAGTCAGAGTGTTATCAGTCGACTTTGGACACGTTACCGAAGCACTGGTACCGTGGCTGAGCGCCATGGAGGACGGTATCGCTGCACCACACGGAGACAAGACCGATACATTCAAATCTTAACTCGAAGAGCTCCAACAATAACCGCCATGATGTTAGCCGTGAGGCTTCATCACTCTTCAGGGAACTTAATTAGCGACCAAACAGTCAGAAACCGCTTGCATGAAGTGAACCTTCATTCCCGAAGACTGCTACGGGTACCACCTATAGCAATGCACAATCGTAGGATACGATATCAATGGGCTCTTGAACACAGAAATTGGGCAGAAGAACAATGGCGTTTCGTGTGCTTTTCTGATGAGTCTCGTTTTGGTATGAGACCGGATACAAGACGTATACGACACTGGAGAACCCCTGGACGCCAACAGCGATTAAAATCCTGCCAGGAAGTCCATCCTTATAGTGGTGGAACCATCATGGTATGGGCGGGTATTTGGATCGGCGGAAGAACTGAGTTGATTTGGATCAGAGGCAACCTCAACGCTCAAATTTATGCTGAGACGATTGTATCAGACGTCATCGTTCCTCTACAAGTGCAAATCGGTCCCTTATTTCAGTTAATGCATGATAATGCACGACCGCACACCACAAGAGTTGTAAGACAGACTCTCGCCGCAGCTAACATCAATGTCCTGCCCTGGCCTGCTCAGTCGCCAGACTTGAATCCGATTGAGCATGCATGGGATATGCTACAGAGAAGAGCTCTGCCGAATATGGAGGGTATCCAGTCGCAAGAAGACCTTTTTTTGTTGTTGCAACGAACATGGGCGGCCATTCCACAGCGTGATTTGGATGAACTCATTTTGAGTATGCCAAACCGATGTTCTTGTGTTGTTAGTGTTCGCGGTAGAAACACGGATTATTAATTGTTTAAGTTACCCAATAAAATTTTAAAGAAAACTGTTATTTCAGTCTTTTTTTCGAACTTTTGTGTTAGTGGTTCAAATGTCAAAAATCCCTTTATTAGGAAAATGGCAAATTTCTTTATTAATGCAAAGGTGACTTGGTTTATCGTTACTGTGACAAACGAAAACACTTTATTTGATGAATCCTTAAAGAAAATTTTAATTAATATCAATCAGGAGAAAAGTTATTGCAAAAATATATGTTGATCCCTACACACTTTTGATGTGTGTATATATATAGGTACTCGTAAACAGCATTTCCGTTTCATCATAGGTAGGTTAGTGATAGAAGCCAAGTGATCACTTATTGTTTGCACTCTCTTTTTGTCATAGTGAACATTTTATTAATTTGCAATGTTGAATAGTCTAGGGCAGGGGTGGCGAACCTTTATGCATCAACGTGCTATTTTTCTAAATAAATGTTTATTGAGGTCATAGACGTGCCGTCGAATGATTTTGACTTGGTGATTATTGAGAAAATTTAATTAAACGAAATGCTGTCAACTCACTCTTTGTTTATTACAAAACAAACACTTTGCACTGTTTAATAATTAATGTTTCAGTTAAACGTTTATTTCAAACTAAAGTAACATTAGTGTGACTTCTGTTGTTGCAGATATGAAATAACTTATACCTATTAGAGTCTTTTGCTGCACTGGAGTCATCTGCCAGACTGTTTCCTAGCAAGTATTTATTAGTCTTTAAGGCGTGGATATACGTGAATTGGGCTTCATTTAGGATACATTAGAACCTTTTTTTTCCGTAACCCTTACAAGATTTTTTTTTCAAAATAATATATATTAATCTACACAATGTAAATCATGCCCTGTAGGCTTCAAAAAAAAAAAAAATTTGAAATATCATAAATAAATACGCAAAGTGACCTCTGTTTTTGTAACTTACTACCATTTTTCTCCTAAACTATCAATCACATGATCTTTTAATTGGCACCAATATATTATATTAAGTAATGCCGAGGGGACCTTTGGCTTATTTTTGCCAATAACTTTCTTAATTATTTATATGGATTTTTTTACGTTATCGCTACTCTCAAATCGCGTAGTCACCCCTCCAGCGTCCAATAAATAAGTGCGGGACGAGACGCTGTGCTGAACGGACCTGTGACACATTTCTCCGCAAAAAAAAATATTGTCGGTAGCCCAAACAATTAGTTTTTTTTTTGGTTTTATATAAATATTAGGTTATTTTAGTGTGTAATTAGGTATAACGTTATTAATAATAATTACTAGTTGTCGTTAATTTTTATTATTATATAAAATGGGGGACAAAAAAAGCCGCAAGAAGCGTACTTTGAAATCGAATTACGCGATTAACTTTATGAAATAAGGTATTATTTCGGTCCAATATTTTCATAGAAAAGAGCACCTGACAAGTAATAATGAACTCTATTTCGACGGAAGAAACGTTTCATTCTTCTGTTCGTATTGTCTGCCTTTGTAGAAGCCGCTAGCCACCGCCAATCCGCCATTGTCACACAAAAATGGCATGAATTCAAATTCAAATTCAAAATATTTATTGCTAAACACAGTACATATATGCATTTCCAGATGTCGAGTGAATGCGCAGTCCACTGTATTGTCACCAATTTAGGCATGCAAAATTCAAAATTATAGTTAGACAATTTCATAAAATCCAATTAATCGGTTATATAATTCCAAAAATAGTAATACTTTGTGCAATAATATACATTCAAATTATTAAGTAAATATTGTCATCGTTCAAATTAAAAGTAATGTCAGAATAAATAATGTCAAATTAATTAATGAATTTACCAATTTATAATTTATCATGCATTGTATTATTATAATCCCTTTATTTAACTTTTATACAAATTATTTACATTTTTAAATATTAATATATAAAAAAAAACAATATAAAAACATTTAAAAATATAAAAAATTGTTGCCCGCCGGTATCAGGAACAGGGTCCAAGCTACCGGTGGTCAGGGCTCCAGAGAGAGAAACCTCCTAACAATACGAGCCGTGTCCGTCTATCCATATTTGTTACCACTTTATTTACAAGGCTGTATATTGCTATATTAATATTTTTGCTTTTTCTAAAGCCGTAGTATATGAAGGGCACTATTATGCCTGTGGACGGTGGGCTATGGGCTAGCTCGCCGTCCGTCCGTCTTATGACGACAGGCCGTGTCGACGGCGCGTTCGTGTTCCACGCGCGCCTCAAAGAGAGTCAGCAAACAGGAAGGGGTCCGTAAGGGCCGACGCCTGCCAGGGTTGCGGGACTGTTCGAAAGAGATACCGCGGCCCTGGAACACAAAGGGCAAAGGAAGGAACATGGATGGGTTTTAGTCAGTAGAAGTCTGACACTCCCTCCTGCTCAGCCCAGAGCGGGAGGGGTCATTTGATGATTTCCCACCGGTAAAAAAAAAAAAAAGGGCACTATTATTTTATAAATCATTTATGGTTGAGATATTTCGGTATTATGAACGTAAAACGAAAATGGTATGAAAGTAACGAACATGGGTGTTAAACATTTGTTTTTTTTTTGTTAAATTTGTGTATTCTACACAAATTTTATAAAAATAAAATTGACATCTACAACATTATTTTTAGGATATGCGAAACCTGAATATACCTAGTTTGTTCAGAATCAGTAACTGAATCGATTCCAATTATTTTTACACCATGTCATATTTTGTTCCAAAAATATTTTAATTAAATTTTATCACCACATTTTTGATGCGATGCAATATTATAGCACAAAATTGTAGTCCGCGTTGCACGAAATTATTGTTAGGGGTGGCAGGCGCACGCGGGGGGCTTTGTCTTAGTAACGCCCACATGACTAAGGTCAATGGCGTATATCCAGCTCTTAATGTTATTCATCTCTGAAAATAATGACTCGCAGGCATAGGTAGGAGGAAGTATGGTTAAAATCGGTGGCGTGTCCAAAATATTGTGTCGGATGCCATCAACGCGTGCCATTGGTTATAAAGTCTAAAGGTAAGTCAAGTCTATTTATTTAAGGTTATGTGTCGCTGGCATGGGAGAGTACCTCTTCCAAGCAATTCATTCAAGCCTGAACACACATACACACTCACACACATAAATACATCATACTCATGCACACACACGTAAACAAACACTGCGCTTTAGTTAAATATTTTCTTTCATGTGGTTCATTTAGATTTTTTATTTATTATTATTTTGTATTTTTTTATTCCAAGTAGAAGTTTTCGTTTGTTAGCTTTTTTGTCATAAAACACTGCGGCACTGGCGCCTGCAACACAGTTTCAACTATCGCAGGACTCAGAGAATCCAATAAACCGTGTACAATGTTTTTATGTCAATAAATATATTTTGATTTTTTGAAGTTTGGTTCGCCATCCCTGGTCTAGGGCCTAAAACATATTTAATTTTTGAGCAAAACTAGTTCTATAGGTTGCAGATTTTAATAAATCGAAACTTCTGCTTCCTGTAATTTCTTTTCCAGTACCAAAAATAAATCAAAAATTGCTACTTAAATTTTTGCCGTGTCAGCCCCCAGACCTCGGCGCACCGCGGGCCGTTGCCTCATCTCGCCCCCCCCCCCCCCCCCCTAACGGCGCACTTGCCATACATTACCTACCTTTTGATTCATTTAAACAGCGTTAGACTGCAGCAATCATACAACTTGTAACGAGTGGGAACTGAGACCGAGTGTTAACTACATAGTAATCTAAGAAAATGGCGAAAATTAATCAGGATTTAGGTTTCACTAAATACTCATAACTCGTAAGTCATACACTACATAGGTATATGTTTGCATATCTTAGCCAGTAGGCTACGTTATAGTTTGACAGCATGGATGGAAGACCTTAGCTTAGTTTCTTCGAGAGGATTTTAGGTCTCAGCAATGAGATAATGTCCGGAGGGGATCCAGATTCATCACCACAGCTTGCAACTTTTGCAAAACAACTCGAAATACACGAATAGTCTGTTGGATTAGGACCGTGATGGTCGTTGAGGCTTGGACCTTTGATAAATTGTGGATACCATGAGTCAGATAACGCAACGAAGGACGCTGCTGACTAAATGGCTTCAAGTTAGCAGCGAAGCAGCTGTACCGCTGTACAAAAGTTAATTTCCATAGATATGTCGCGAATAAGACTAAGCTGGCATTTAGTCCTGGACTAGAGAGGAAATTATGGAAAAATATGTTAGCCACGCACGCACGCACTTGCCGCGGAGTATTCTCACAGCCCACCTAGAAGGCGCCACGACTTTTTTTAGGTCTACTGGTCATAGAAAACTACTCGCATTTTAATGATACCTATGTAGGCAACCATCTTATCTCGGAAGCCTTCGTAAACATTTACTACCTACCTAAGTACCATCGCTAATCTCGGGTACACAAGGAAATCGAGTCTATCAATGCAGATGGAGATAATTACGACTTAACGCCACGTCGGAGTGCAGACAGTGCGGTCGCGGAAGGACGAGCCGAGGCGCCGCCGCGCCGCGCCGCGCGCCGGTCAGCGACAGCCGGCCTCCTTTGTCAAATTGTCACGTCAAATAGCGACGTGCGAGGTGCGACAGGATCACGTTTACGTAATTATGCCTACTTAGTGGAACCTGTTCGAGATCGCCCGAGCATAATTATGACACCTAAGTCCTCACTTATCTCTGCAAGTGCGATGAAAGTACACACGCACAGAAATCTCCGATTCCATGAAGCCCATGATTTGTTACTGAGACTGAACAATGTCAAATGCACTTTGATCGATATTTCAAGTAATCTGTAAGTAGGGTTACCATATGACAGGCGTTTGCCGCATTTGACAGGCATTTTAGGGTTTATTAAGGCATTTTAAGGTGTGCGGTCGGCATTAGTCTGAGACAGGCATTTTTAAATTTCGCCCCCCGCGCGCGCGATAAATCAGTAAAAGCAATATTGATTTCAGGAAAATTACAAAACTGTATCTTGTGAAGATTTTTACGTGTATGTATTAGAAAAGAAAGAACTGTTAAAAAAAATAATGTCCTCGGACAAATATCAGTAATAAATATCCTTCTTCATTATTATCTGTTAGCTTTTACTTATTACCTACAGCGTTTTGCTTTAGACAGGCATTTTTCTGAAAATTCAGGTATTTTAGGTACCATAGACAGGCATCCCTCTATTAACATATGGTAACCCTATCTGTAAGTGTTTTAAAAATGTGTAGTTGTTTGTATTTTCAAAATATAAATTCATAAGTCACTCATCCTAATTATTTTCAAGTGTGAATTTGAACAGAAACTATGACTAGTGCAATATTTTATTAACACCAGCATATCAATAAAAATATATCCTGATACAGGTAGCAAATAAATACAATTGAACTGTCTGTTTGCAATTTCAATATAACAGCTTTTTACTAAAAGTATACCATGGTAGGTAGATACTAGAGACCCATTATAATGGGACAATAAATTACTAGCAGATAGCTGATGTTATTTAAGGAGTAACTTAGGCTACTTTTATTTTAGTCAAAAAAATTGACTTACTGTGGAAAAAAAATAAAAACCTTGAAATTATTAACAGAATATATAAAAATTTCGTGTGGTGTTTGTAGTCGCACTGCTCCGAAACGGCTCGACCGATTTTTATGAAATTTTGAGAATAGGTTGTAAAGTATATTTCACACCGCTAGGTGATAGTGTAGGGCGCGAGCGAAACCGCGGGCATAAGCTAGTATTAGGGTTGCGTACCTCAAAAGGAAAAAACGGAACCCTTATTAGATCACTCTCTTGTCCGTCTGTCCATCTGTCACCACAGATTTTCTCAGGAACGGGTGGACCTAGCAAGTTGTATACCAGACCCTGAGGTGTAGTGCCTATTAGGTGTATACAAATCAAGGTCCTGAGTCAACACGATAAAAAGATATGGGCAAATTTAGATTTTCGCGAAAACTTGTCATCGTCATCATCATCATTTCAGCCGAAAGACGTCCACTGATGGACATAGGCCTCCCCCAAGTGTCGCCACATTGACCGATTCCGTGCGACTCACATCCAGCGGACGACGATGATGCCTAGCCTTCTCCAGTCCAAAACCTTGAAGACATCCTCCAGAGCAGCGGTGACCAGTTTCGGAGATAAGACGTCTCTCTGTCTCACACCTTACTGCAGAAGGATAGGTTCCGAGGTCTGGTCTTGAAGTCGGACTGACATGGTGGCGTTTTTGTACAAACACTTCAACACCTCGATGTACCGATAGGCGATTTGGCACCGTTGGAGAGACTGCAGCACAACCCAAGTCTCGATCGAATCGAAGGCTTTCTCGTAGTCCACAAACGCTAAACAGAGAGGCAGGTTATACTCTTCGGTCTACTGTATAACCTGCCGCAGCGTATGTATGTGGTCTACGGTGCTAAAGGCTTTTCGGAATCCGGCTTGTTCGGGAGGCTGAAAATCGTCAAACCTGCGCGCGAGACGATTCGTGATGAGTATGACTCTTGAAAACAACTTGTAGACACGGCTTAGCCTAAGCCATGTCTACAAGTTGTTTTACTTCTAAGTTAGAAGTGAGATGTGTCTGTCGGACAGTTGACAGTGTGTTACAGTTCTACAGCTGGGCATTCTCGTCCTTTTTGAAGAAGAGTACCACCACGCCCATGCACCATGCCCGTGGCGTTTTCCCCTCGAGTAAGACGGAATTAAACAGCTTCTGAGGGGCCTTAAGTACCGGTTTTCCACCCGCCTTCAAGAGTTCGGCCGTAATTCCATCATCACCCGGTGCCTTGTTGTTTTTAAGCTTTTTCAGAGCCATCCTAATCACGTACAGGCTGACGTCCGGGATGTCTACGGTATAGTGCCGAATCTCTCAATCTCCCTCAGTAGCTCCGGTTTAGCGGATACGATCCTGCCATCGTCGGTCTTCAGTTTTGTGAGCTGGGTCAGCTCAATAGCCAGATCTCTTGCAAATACCTTGCCTTTATTCCGCTCAATTGCGTCTTTAATACGCTCGGTATAAAAGCGGCAGAGATCGCTTTTCAAGGATTTAGAGATCCGTCGATCCGTCTATTGAGCTGCCGGTATTTCCACGTTTGGATTGAAGACTGCAGGATCATCTCACGCCGGTCCTGCATGACCTTGAGAATATGATCAGAGAGTTTTTTGTTCTTATGTGCACGACGTGTCTTGAAGAACTTAGACCCAGTCGTATGGACAGTTTCCACAAACCCATCGTTGTATTCGTCCACTGAGCTTCCTAGGCACTCGAAACGATTCAGGAGTTCAAGCTGAAAGCTCTCGGGGCGGAGCGTAGACTTCATCAGTCGAGACCTTTCAAGCTTGATATTGATGTTCAATGTGCCTCTTACCATGCGGTGACCGCTCCCGGTTTTCACCAAATTGATCACAGAGACATCATTGAACATTTGCTTCTTGGTTGACACGATGAAGTCAATCTCATTTTTAATTGCACCATCGGGGCTATGCCAGGTCCGCTTCTTGTGGTCACGCTTTCTTAAGAAAGAGTTCATCATATAGAGGCCCTCCTTGTCCATAAAACTAGCCAGTTGGTGACCCCGGCGGTTCCAACGTCCAACCCCAAATTGCCCCACTTGCAGCTCATCCCGTCTCGTTTGCCCAGTTTCGTGTTGAAGACCCCCATGACAACGGTGAAGTGAGTTTTGAAACCATGCATGGCTTTAAAAATATCCTCATACATGGTGTCCACTTCGTCCTCGGGGTGTGCCGAGGTTGGGGCGTAGACCTGTATGACCTTCAGCGAATATCTTGAGGATATTCTGAGTAAGGTACGAAACCCTGATTGACACACTCTCGATCTTCACCACGTTATTCACGAGGGACTTGTGGAAGATAAACCCAACACCACCCTGGGTCTGCCAGTCACCCTCTCGGAAATAGAGCAGGTTGCCGGATTCTGACTCTCTTCGGACTTCAGATAATCCCCCTACTCCCAATACTCCATCGCAGCCAGGCCAAGTCCTCTTCGAGTTCTGTAATCTTCTCGTCGGTCTGAAGTGTACGCTTGTTGTATGTTGCCAGGTCAAGTCGTCGGTGTAAGGAGCGGATCCCTTCCGGATATTCTTCGCACCCCTTGCCACGCCGTAACCTCGACCGCTACCATAGTCGAGGGTAGACGGGTTGCCGGGTACTAAGGGCCATCTCTGTGTTGCGCTCATCATTAGGGGGGTTTTGCCACAATTGCCACGCGGCGGGAGGCGATCGCAGTACGGTTGTTACAAAGGCACAGAGAACGCTGCTGCCCATTCTCTGGTAAGTCCCTTGGTCACTTCTTACGACACCCATGGGAAGATATGACAAGCTATTCATGTCCGACACCATACAGTACTAACTACGAAAACTTTTAAGTACCAAAAATTCGGAATTTTTCCTATACTTGTCTTGCAAGACATTGCTTTTAACCAAAATTGACAATTATAGGTCAACTGGGAGTACCCTATAGGTTTTGGGTCTAAAACCTATAATAATATGGTAGGTCCCGTTGAATCACGAAATTTGGCAAAAAGCAAGGCCTTACAGCACAAGTAAAGGAAAGATACCAAAAAATAAAAATAGTCGAAAATAAAAGGGTGTCCCATACATACCTACATAGTTGACGCCAATTAAGATATTTCTTTTATAGGTAATGGTACGGAACCCTTCGTGCGCGAGTCCGACACGCACTTGGCCGGTATTTTTTAATAATAATTAGACGCAGAGGAAGATCGCAGGCAACAGTAAGAGTAGTAAGTAAATATTACAATGCATGTATCACCTACCCACTAGCAATCATTCCCGAAACTTTCATGTTTCATTATATTCTTGTGAATTTCATTGCTTAAATCAGGATTCATTCTGAGAACATAACACATGTGTTTTCTTTGACTAGACCACTCATGCTCATAATAAACCTTATAGTTATTTCCTTAAAAACCTATTCTAGTAAAAAATAAATAATAGGAAGTACCTAGTTTTATTTTGAAAATGCAGCAAATAACAGTAAATCTTGCAAACTAAAAATACCAGAACAGATAAGCTGCCTTCTTCCTATATAGTACAATGTTGACTGTGAACATTCATTATCTTATTGTTGGGATTCACAATGCATATAAGATGATTCAGAGCTGAGCCTACTCAAGCCACTTCTGTGGCGAGGGTGGCGGCTGTCTGCATTGCACCACAGACCAGGAAGTAGACACTAATATTTGTATCAGTGTGCTAAGTGGATGCAAACACGCCGCTGTTATACTATGCTCACAACCTGCTGAATATATTATACACTGAAGCAACTGTTTCGTACATAAGTTGGCTACAAGAGCAGCTTGAAACATCACAACTTTACAGAGCGCATTGTTGTTGCTTACTCATAGACAACAATATTGTATCTATTTGTAACTAAACAATATTTTATTGTTTATCCTTAATGATTTGAGCCATTTTTTTTCATAGTTTTATTGTTGTTTGTGGTGTAATAAATTATTACTATCTAATATTTAAAGAAAATGTATTTAAAAATGCCTAATAATGCTGTCTCATTTTATTTATACTACTAGCTGTTGCCTGTGACCTTCATTCGCATTAAATTATTTTTATTCACCAATTTCCAGGGTTTTAATTTTTTTGCACAAAACTCTAACTATTTTTCTAAAATAAAAGTATGTCAGACCTTATAACATCAGAAATCTGCAAGTAAAAGTCCCGTCAAAATCGATCCAGCCGTTTCGGAGATTAGCCAGAACAAAGAGACAGACAAAAATTGAAAAAAATGTGTTGTTGTTATAAGTACCTACCATATTTACTTTCTTAAGCATTAAGTAAAAAGCTGTTATTTTGATATTACAAACAGACACATCAATTTTATTTATCTGTATGTTAAATTTGTTAAAAGATTATTTATTGAGGGTAATAAATGTAATTGTACTGAGTATAATAAAAATGTCTTTCATTTATGGCTTAGATTCAGTTTTGGTAAATCATGCATCCACCTTTACACTTTATATATGTGTATTTATGAAGGTAGAAGGTTTTTAAAATTGTACTGAACAGTACTGACCTCTGCTCCACAAGGTGGCCAACTGATTATTATGATCATTACATTGTGTGAAATGAGCCCCGTTATGCAAGGGTTTGTAGCTGTTGAGATAAATTCGGTACTTCATGTTTGCATAGGCGTAAATTTTGCAAAAAATGCAGGCCCACACCTGATTCACACCTGTCCCGTTTCTTCAACTAAGAGTTAAGCAATCAGACATGACTGTAACATCTGTCTCAACACTTCGTGAACACACTCCATGTTCAACATTGGCGTCGCTCGAATCGCGAGGTGCTTGTATTTTTTAACGTAATAAGCAAACAGAACACAGCCCTTAGGTTTGGTCGGCGATTGCAGCCAATGAGGCGACGCAACTCGACTGCGCAGCCTGGCGTGCTGGCGTCCGACATAAACAATAACTACTGATGCTCACCTCCTCGAAGCCCTCGTTCTTCTCCCTGGAGGAGAGCGGTCGGCATCGCACCACCACCTTCACGCACTCGTTGAGAGCCGTCCGCGGCCGAGCCGACTTCTCCATCTTAGGACAACCCCTTTCTTTGCGTAATTTTCGTCCAAGCTCAAAGTCACCGATATCGATCCATTCGGGGAGCCCTTATCGGCATCACCTGTTCCAGTAGATTCCGTACAAACAAAACTGTACAGCCGATATACAAACGCACAATATTAAAACCAGAACAACACGATTAAATATTTAGAAACGTAACAAAATAAATAAAAATCGTAAATGTATTATTACAAGACGTCTTGCAGCCGACCGCCACAAGCGGACATTACTTTTCAACTGATTCCATTATCCATTTGATTTGACTTTATTTTCCCGCTGCGCATGTCAGAGAAAACAAGTTTCTGTGATCGCCACTCAAGTTGAACTTTATGAAAATCAATGACAATTCTATTATATACCGTATTCGATTGACATAACGTTTTATATCGTTTACAGAATTTTATTATTTTGTTCAATTCTGAACAGTGTGACAGTTTTGTCAAATTTGCACAGGCTGAAAAACAGTTGGTTTGACAGACCAACACCGACTATTGCAAGTGAAAAAAAGTTTTATTTTGTGACGTTGCTTGCTTGCGTTGCCTATTAAAAAATAATAAAAAGAAATAATACATTTGTTAGCAATTTAAATATGTGTTATGAAATAAAAAAACAATCGAAGTCTTACTGTGATCAAGGTGGTGCAAGAGTTACCATCGCTCAAAAAAATGACTTAATTGAAAAGTGTCGTGCGAGTCTCAACCAAGGAACTTTTTTTTTATAGGAACGTTAGTTTTTATAGGTTCCTTGGTCTCAACTAGCTTGCTACATATTAGTAATCTGTGGTCTCAACACAGACAAAATTGTCAATGTCATCTGCTGTCGTGTATGTTTTGGTTTGTTTTTGTGATATGGTGATAACAACCGCAAAAATGCTATAAAAACTATTGAATTATATATTTATTGCTGTGAAGAAACGTACACAAAAAACTTTTCCTTTCTTTGGATATCCAAGCATTTCCAGTTCTCACTCACAATGTCTTCTATTTCGACAGTAATTATTCTAAAAAGAGCCAGCAAAGTTTATCATGAGGGCGTGAGTTAGACAAGTTCCTGTTATTATTTCCTTTATTTATTTTCTTTACTTATTGTTTTCATTATTAAATATTTTTATTACAAAAAATTATATAAAAATATTTAAAAATATAGAGAGTAGTTGCCCAACGGCATCGGGAACAGGTTCCGAGCTACCAGTGGTCAGGGATCTTGAGAGAGGAACCTCATAACAACACGCGCCGTGTCTGTTTTCTGGATCAAGCCCCTGATCCAGCTGCCCAGCGAGAACCTCCTCAGATGTTGGTCGAGGCTATTGGCAATTAAACCATTGGCCGACACGACAATCGGCACAATGACTGCTATAAGTAGGTACTCACGTCCCACATGTCGACAACCTAGCAAGCTAGATCTAGATATTTGAATTATTTATCTTTCTCTGCTTTCACGAGGTTCTCGTCATGCGGAACCGTTATATCAACAATTATTGCGCGACGGTTCAATCGATCTATCACCACAACGTCAGGCTTATTGGCAACAAGTCCTGTCAGTGACGAAAGGTCGATCCCAATACAACGTGATATTACCATCATTGAGAACTGGGCCGGGCGCATACTTATAGTACGGCACTTCTGATTCCACAAGGTTGTACTTCAAAGCAAGTTGCTGGTGGATAATCCTGGCAACGAGGTTGTGTCTATGCTAGTACTCTCAGTTAGCCAGACAAGAACACCCAGAAATAATGCATCAGATCGATTCTCTTAAACGGTGGCATGCCCAACATATTATTATGTCAACCATGCCATCCCTCACAATGTATTTTTGGTAGTTATTCATCATCATAACTTCGTCCATTATTGCACAGACAAAACCTTCGGTTTCCCCAAATAGGTCACCAAAGCTCAGCTAAGATACAGACTCTAACAAGTCTACATCGGGCCCATGAAGTGCCAGGTAAAAGTGTCAGTGAAGCATCCCCTTGTGGGCTTCTAGAAAGTATTCCCTGAGACTGCATACCTCACGCTTGTGCAGGGCAGGCATTTAAGAATCCACGACCCTCGCACTTCCGTGGAATATACAGTGTCATCACTGTCTACCTTGGGTGATGCATTCGATTTGCGGCTACAGTTCGCGGACCCTTCTATCCAGGGCATCAAGTTCCGTCTGAGTCCATTTGAGTATGCCGAAAGAATACATTTAAACCGGCATGTATCATCTGCTGTTTCGGCCTGACAAAAGCCTGTTTAGCACATTGTTCAGGCGGCCAAAAAAGCGCTCCATCGACGATTGCTTCATGTCGGCATTATTGATACAGGACCTAATGCTTCCGACATACTCAATTACTTGTAGGATTTTGTTGAGCAGAGGGATCTAAGGTGTATGGAATCCGAGAGTTGAGTTCCCACGGATTCCATAATCTCTTCTCGCTTCACATGCATGACTGCACATTTGTCCACACCAAATTCCATACTGATGGTGCTACTGAAAGTTTCTGTTACCTTCAGTAGCTTCATCAGTTGCAAATTGTTGGGGGCAAAGAGTTTCAGATCATCCATGTAAAGAAGATGAGGAGTATGACCTCACCACCTCTCCTCAACTGATAGCCTAGTCCTGAACCCTCCAGCAATGTGCTGAGAGGTCTTAAGTCTAGACAAAACCACAGTGGACTCAGACTATCTCCCTGGAATATACTGCGCTTGATACTTAATGGTTCGCTTTTCCTGGATCCTGCCTGGATCTGTCGATAGCAAAAGCCTGGATAGCGAAGAACCGGTCTCCAGAGTATCCCTCCTGGTGTCATGTATGGACACCAGGAGGGGTTGTATCTATTACTACACGACTCCAGCACCCTTATGGGCCATGTATGAGGCACAGAATCATAGGCCTTCTTATAATCTATCCAACATGTAGATCCCTTCAGGAGCGGGGAACCTGTTGGCTAATGGCCATATCAATGAGGAGCAGCTCCATAGTACCGCGGAGCCTGGATGTAGGAAACATTGTAGGAAACATCCATTCTGAGAGGCAGACATGATAGAATTACTATCAATATGATGGTTGATTTTAGCTCAAAATGGATGTAAGAACTTTATAGACCGCTGGTAGACATTATTATTTAGTTTAATCCTCCATAGACAGGAACCTCCTCACAATCCGAGCCGTATCTAGGAGTAATGTCTTCTGAATCAGGCCGTTTCAGTTTGTTTATTTCGTATACTTTGTTAACATTTGTTTCTAACATAAGTACGAAATAAATAACATCACAGTGGAATATTCTTACCTCACTTCCTTTAATTAAATGATACAAGGAATTTAGAAAATTATGTTTAGATTTAGAGGTACAAATGGGATAGTTTTTGCTGAATAGTATTAACTGTTACAGGAGACTATAGCGGGTGTGGCGGTGGTGGAGAGCAACAGTGACGTGAGACACGAGGGCCTGTCCCTCTCCATGGAGGGCTCGGTGAACCTGCAACTCAGCACCAAAAATGTTGGGATCTTTGAGGCCTTCTCTAATAGCATTAAGGTACATGTTATGTTTCAGTTACTAACCATTGAATATGTTTGCCGCCTACCCTAAAACAACAATATATTCTAACCGCAGTAAGGGATCATAAACTAAGGGCAAAATGGCATACAACCACGAACATCACTATCCTCTGAACATCACTATGAATAGTTAGTAATTTCATCAAAATATATAACTTGTAAGTTGTTTGTTTATATTTATTTATTTAGCCCGTTAAACTGCGTGAGAGATTTGATCTTTATGGCTGTTTAATTTGGTTTGTTTGGCTATAGGATGTCTCTCAACTCAGTGTGCCTTTTGGCAAAGGCCTCCTCCAGTAGTTTCCATTGCTTCCTGTCTTGAGCTACTCTCCTCCATTTGGGACCCGCAGTAAGTTTTAGCTCATCTTCCCAGCGCATTAGTTGTCGTCCTCGACGTCTTTTGCCATCTCTTGGATACCAATTTGTTATAATTTGGCTCCACTTTTCTTGTCTGGAAGTTGTTTGTTTAATAGACAATAAACATTTAATGGTTTGTAGGTACATAACAATTTCAGATGCGAATATTTTCTTGTTTCATACTTTTTAGAGCATAATATAATCTTGATGTAATTTTTTTATATAAATAAAATGTTATACCTTAGACAACGAGGTGAACTATACCTCAGGACCTCGCACATCAGACACCTTTCTGTATAGATTTTGCATGTGTGAACCAGCACCTGTAATTCTTGAAATCGAGATAAATAGAGGATTATGATTATTGCATTTATAAGGTAGCATATTTTATAACATTAAAGTCATATGATTTTCAGCCCATAAATCTAATAAACACATGTATCGAGCTGGCTCCTCCCGGCAAAATCCCTGTGGGGATAACAGAGATACCTTTTGAGTTGCCGCTGCGAGCCCGACAGGCAGTGTCCCCGGGGTACCCCGGCTTGCTGGAGACTTACCACGGCGTGTTTGTCAACATCATGTACACCCTCAAGTGCAGCATGAAGAGATCATTCCTGAATAAGCCAGTCAATGCTAGCTGTCAATTATTTGTACAATACAGGCAGGTAAGGAAAACCAAAACTAAAATTCTTTTGAAGGAGATCTTTAAAAGATGTCAGGCACACTCTAAGTGCTCATTTACGGAGACGCGGGTCGTCGGGCGTTGAGCGTTTTTTCCGTTTACGGAGAGGCGGCGCGTGCAGAGCGGCCCGCGTTACCGCACGCCCAAACACAAACATATGGCAATGTATGATGTTGTTTACGGAGACGCGGCGCGTGGCGCGGTGCGTGAGGAGCAGCGGTGGCCGCCGCGTTGGCCGCCGCGTCGCCTGCCGTGCCGCCCGCGGCGGCACACGCGCTTATAGTCCGGGAGGTGTAAAAATGTACTATCTATGAAAAAAGTTTCAGCCGGCGTACGTACAGAAAACGCTACTCACAACACACAAAAATGATGAAAATATAATAATGATTGTCTTGATTTAATGTAAAGTTGATATTCCAGCGCCAACTTTGTACTTGAAATGTTATTGGTATTACAGCAAGAGCCGGCGCCGGTGAAACCGGTGCGATGCGAGATCACCCCGGCGACAATCCGCGCATCAGGCGCGGGCGGCTCGCGCGCTCTCATGCCGCAGTTCCAGATCTACGCCGAGATCGACTCCACCGTGTGCCCGCTCGACAAGCCGCTCACTGGGAAGGTACTGCCTTGTTGCATCATTTCATCAAATGAACCACACGCGCCTGTGTACCTACCTCGAAGGGTAACCAGGGTTAATTAAGTTCCCAGACTTAACAGTAACAATAAAGTTATTATAGCTAATTTAATTTAATATGCTAACCCAAAATTAGATGTATGTTTACCTGTATTAAACTGATAGTGTGTTATATATGATTGGTTGGTCAGATCCGCGTGGACGAGTGCTCCGTGCCCATCAGGTCGATAGAGCTGCAGCTGGTGCGTGTGGAGACGTGCGGCTGCGCGGAGGGCTACTCCAAAGACGGTCAGTGCAGCTTTCTTAACCAATATTATTACCTACATTTATTACGCTTGCAAAGACAAAAGGCCTCGTCCGCTTTGCAATGTTTTATCACGTGCAGCGGCACTACTACAAGTATTACAGTGCCATCTATGACAAATGCAGAATTAACATCAAATTCCTACGCGACATAGGACTTTATGGAAAACCCCGACAACAATGACTGTTCTCTGTTAACTGTAGCCCACCAGACACAACACCCGTCTGGTCGGAGGATTCTCCCTTTCCTATGGGGGATGAAGAATTTTACACCCTGTTCCCCCGCACATGGAATCGCCGCCTCGGCAGCATCTAGTAACGTCAGTATTAATAACATTCGTGGCGCTCAAATTTTGTTCTGCAAAACTTCTGTTACGGACCGCCATTCTGAAAGACGTAGTATGAATCCAGTAAGGATAAGAGTTTGTGTTTCCAGCCACGGAGATACAGAACATCCAGATCGGCGAGGGCGACGTGTGCCGCTCGCGCGACATCCCGCTGTACATGGTGCTGCCGCGCCTCTTCACCTGTCCCACTACCACCACCGTCAACTTCAAAATAGGTACCATTACCATATCATAACTACCAGTTAAACACCCACCCAGGGCAATACTAGGTACAGTATTGTCTTCGATGTTCATCAGATTTTTAGTATGTTAGATTACTCACTATTTTACATTTTGTTTCAGAATTCGAGCTCAACATCGCAGTTATTTTTGACGACGATTATTTAGTGACTGAAAACTTTCCAATATTGCTCCTGAGGAGTAGATAGTTAACTTTAATTATCAGTATAATATTAATACCTCACATTTATATTATGAAAATATATTTATACTACTTGCTAACGTGTATTATTTTTTAGCCAAGTTGTAAACTAAAGATTATTCCGTATAGGTTTCTGTCGCTCTCAGCCAGATGATTTCCAGTTTGTCCTGTCAAGTCCCACGAGATTCGTTTGAATGGAGATTATTATGTTTTTATTTGCATATAATCCCAAAGAGTGACTTTTTCATGAAATAGCTATTGAATGGGGTTATATGAACTTGGAAGGCTGTATTGATGATTTGAATGATTATAATTCTCCAACTCCATACGTGTTACTGGCGCGATTTATATTTTCATCAATATACAACCTGACACTGACCTGCAAATTGCAATAAACTTAAGAAAATTTAAATTTCGCGGGCTACCATTGCGCTTCCACCTTCCACCAATCAAAAAGGCAAACTTGCGTTCCGTTCCTATTTCCTAACATGGGTTCACCCGTGGTCCTCCTACTTCTCATAAAATTGCATAATGAGCTTCCTACGTTAAGTATAATTGAGGAAGCAAAGTCAGGAAAAATTGTCCTTTCAGAAAAACACGATAAAAAATAATAAGTTATAATGGTAAAATGTCAACCCAAAACAACTCAGGAATGTAGGAACGGAACGCATTTTTTTTGTTTTTGTTTAGGTGTTGCGAAATATTATTAACGGGTAGTGCCAAGTGCACACAGCATCAAATTGCATCAATCATAAAATATATTTATATTTATAATGGCAGGTAGTGTTGCGCTTGCGATAGGGCGTTGCGTTTCACAGTTAATCTGAAGTAAACACTCATAAACACTGTCCGTCCAAAATAAATGAAACGATCTAGACAAATGTTATGTATCATTTTCAGAATCATGAGCTTTATCGCCCGAATCCTTATCAGCAACAATATCAACTTTTCGCTGAACATTCGAATCCTCCAGCTCTTCTTGCTACACAAAACGAAGCTGTGACTTTCCCTCATCATGTAGTTTCCACACAACCTGTTGGGGCACCCTCCGAGCCCCAGAGCCTCATGCCAGCTGTTGAGAACAAGACAGTTGTGCGAAACAAGAGCAGTGTTGATACATCTACATTTAGCATCGAGGAGAGACTGCTAGCTGCGGTGTGGGTGCACGAGCGGAAACATACCAAGAACAGTATGAGCCGAGTAAGTCATTAAATGTATTTACTTCAAATGCATCATTTTTGTATTTTCATTTAAGTATGAATGGAATGAAATTAATTTTCAGATACCATGCATAAACTATGCAAAAGATATTTCAATAATATGTTAATTATGTTTGATTCAGATAAAGCATGACTTCAGGCAAAGATTCGGCCGAGACCCACCAGCTAAGAACACTTTGCTAGCGTGGGAACGAAAGCTGTTCTCCACAGGGAGTGTACATGATGCTCCTCGGCCAGGTCGCCCCGTTAACAGGTTTGCACTCATGTTAATACTCTCGAGTGGTCATACAGTCAAATACAATTTGTTTGTATTGGCTAAGCATGTCTTCTGCCATACTTATATGATATATTTATTTATTTTAGTACATGGAGGACTTACAGCTTATAAAAACAAACAAAAAGGGAACCTTAATCACCATATGATATTCTTTTTTCTCGTTTCCTCTTGACTGAGGGTCGTGACCAGATGAGGTTGAGGGTTGTTGCCTTCTCCATCAACACTCTCCATGCTGGATGGTTTTAGGCCATGCAGACAGATCCCTGGAAATTCCCTCTTCAGACTTCTTTCACCACATCTGTCCATCGGGTTGGTCATCTTCCACGGCTCCTTTTTCCCTTCACGTTAAGAGCCATAATAAGCTTCTCGAAGCTATCAGGCTCATCCTTGCCATGTGTCCGAAGTACTGAAGGAGTCGTTTCATGCAGATGGTCGATAGGCGAGATTTAACTTTCAGTTCGTTCAGAATCGAGGCGTTTGTGCGACGCGCTGTCCAGGAAATGCCTAACATTTTGCGGCAGCACCACATTTCGAACGCATAACGAATGCGTGCGAAATGTGTGATTTCAGTGTCAGAAGCAGGTCTCAGAAGCATAAAAAAATAGAGAATGGAGGAACTCGCTAGAAGGGGATCGCGCATGGCAGCAGTGGGACCTGAACCCATCGTGCCACTCCCTTTCGGGTACCTACGCACACTGGTAAGGAAACGAACTAGTGAACAACACCACAAGCTATGGCAGGACCATGGTGAGTGCAGGCAGGCCAAGGAAGCACTTCCTGCTATCGATGGCCGCTTCTACACTTTCACCAAACGAGCGCTTCGGCTGACCAAACTACAGCTGCGCACAGTTACAGCCGCCATCACTGGACAAGGCTCTTTTAATAAACACCTCTTTGTCATAGGAGTCACAGACAGCCCCCTGTGCCGAGCCTGCATGGAGGAAGGCGAGACAGCAGCCCACGTGCTTCTGCACTGTCCAGAGGTTGCAACATACAGGGCAAAGTACTTCGGTAACTCAGGTACTCTCCGCGAGATCGTCAGCAACATCAAGGCGCTGCTGGCCTTTCTCGGGGAGCTAGGGTGGATCGAATAAATTTGCCACCCGCACGCAAAATACGCGCTTAGACGTGGAGTTGCGGACACCAGCCCGCTATACAATACAAAACAATAGAGAATGGAGAAGATCAGGGTCCAAATTAACAATAGTACTTTTGGTGATTCCTCTGTTCCTCTAAATCATCTCTAATCGCTTTACCGCTGACTTTGTGATCTGGGCTCTCCTTACTACGTCTAGTTCACAGTTGCCATCTGCATGGAACCAAGGTAGATACATTTCTGTACGGCATCCAGGTCGGATAGCTCTCCAGTCTGTTGTAATGTACCGGCACGATCCACAAACATCAGCTTAGTTTTAGCTCGGTTGATATGGAGTCCATATTCCACACACACTGTTTGCAAAAGCTTAGCGAGTTCTTTTTCATTTGCCCCTATGATAGTGGTACCATCTGCAAAGCGTAGATTATTAATGAGGTGTCCTCCAACCCGTATGCCTCCATTCCAACCTTTCAATACTCATCACATGAAATGTGGACAGTTAGTGCGAGAGTATAGATCCCTGTCGCCATCCAGACCAACCGTGGAGTAAGCTCCATGGTTGGTCTGGCCTCAAGAAAGAACTCTTCAACGGTTAGTAGCACTGACACGAAACTTTGTATGCTTTCAAGTTTGATAGATAAAGATGATTTTTATCATTAATAATAATAATAATCGTTTATTTATAAAAACGGGGCACATTTACAATAACATGTCTTATCAATAAAATAGAGCACATTAGCTTATTTGCCTGAACTAGGTTGAACCTGTGTTTCAGGCTACAAGGTGCATAAACCTTAAAATAAATAAATTAACGTTACAAGTGATAAATGATAAATGATGTTTATTTTGCAAATAGGTTTTTTAAAAACACTTTTACACGTCTCTTTTTTAATCTAGATGGGGCCGGTGTTTCGTACCTGACTACTCTGAGAAAAAACAGCCGAAACAAACTCAGAGGTCATGTCTCTTTTAAATTCCAGACATAATCTTGGTTAACTCACATGAGGACTATGCAGATTAGTGTCTGAGATGGTCTCTTGAAGAAAGAACCACACAGATTTGAGTGGACCTGTCCAGTCAGTGCAAGCATTTGTCAGTTATCGTGTAGCTCGACTTATAACTCAAGGAGCTCAACGAACACGACGAACAATACCAAAGAAAGGACATTTGGGTAGGTCGCTTATAGTACTCAAACTGCCAGACAATAGTGGAAAAAGATACACATGGTCCTCACATTCACAATAATCAAATAAAATTAATACAAAATACTCTACAAAATAAATGTCATTAAATGTGACCATTGACAATAAAAAATAAAAATAAAAGCAAAGTAAGTATTCATGTCAAATCATTAAATATAACAATAAGAAAAATATAAAACAAAATAATAATAAAAAATAATAATAATAATAAAATACTAAAAGTATTCATGTCAAATAAATTAAATGTCACAGTGTATATGAGAAAGGAATCAATAATAAACAAGCGAAGTCCGAAATTTCGACATTCACAGAGTAAATTTAATTGGAGCAGCTTAATCCCAAGCCTTTTTATCTTCGAGATAGTGATTAATGTTATAGTAGGCTTTCAGACATAGCTTCCGTTTTATAAACGATTTGAATTTATTTAGGCTTAGTAATTGAATATGACTCGGAAGTTTATTGTAAAAACGTATACATTGGCATCTGAACGTACCCCCTATTTTTTTTAGCCTCGTTGCAGGAACAACATATTTGTGTTTATTCCTCGTATTTACGTTGTGGATATCACTGTATTTTTTAAACAAATTAATATTTTTATGTGCGTACAAAAGGTTTTCATAAATAAATTGAGAGGGGACAGTAAGTATATTAATCTCTTTTAATTTTTCTCTGAGGGTGTGTCTAGGACTTAATTTATAAATTGAACGAATTGCCCTTTTTTGCAAAACAAATATTGTCTGAATATCGGCGGCATTGCCCCACAAGAGAATACCGTACGACATCACACTGTGGAAATAACTAAAGTAAACTAAACGGGCTGTCTCTAAATCAGTTAAATCACGAATTTTTCTAACGGCGTATGCTGCAGAGCTAAGCTTTTTTGACAATTTGTCTATATGGGGGCCCCACTGAAGCTTGGCATCCAAAGTTATGCCTAAGAACACTGTGTTATCTTCCGGTTTCAACTCTTCATTCTTGATTAGTACACTAGTTTCCACTTGTCTTACATGGGGTATCATAAACTTAATACATTTACTTTTTTTCTCATTTAGGAGTAGATTGTTAACATTAAACCAATTAACGACTTTTGCCAGGGCGCTATTAACATCGTCCGTAACTAGCTGCTGACGTTTGAGTTTAAATAAAAGAGAGGTATCGTCTGCAAACAACACTATGTCATGATTATCCTTTAGGAGGTAAGGCAAGTGATTTATATAAATAAGAAACCAAAATGGGCCAAGAATTGAGCCCTGGGGTACCCCCATTCTTACTACGGATCCGGGGGACCTTTTCCCGTTAACATCAACTCTCTGAATCCTATCGCTCAAATATGACGCAAGAAGATCCAGAGAGGCGTTCCGGATTCCGTAGTGGTGTAGTTTCCTGATTAATGTTTCATGAAGAACGCAATCGAAAGCCTTAGACAAATCGCAAAAAATGCCCAAAGCATCGCATTTAACTTCCCATGCATTATAAATGTGCCCTAAAAGTTCAACACCGGCGTCAGTAGTTGAACGACCCCTTGTAAAACCGAACTGTTTCTTATGCAATAACTTATGTTTATTGAAAAATCTTTGCATTTGTTCTAAAATTAGTTTTTCAAAAATTTTACTGAAGGTGGGTAGTACAGAAATGGGTCTATAATTAGTGGGGTCTGATTTACTACCCGATTTAAACAATGGTATTATTTTACTATTTTTCATTAGATCAGGAAACTCACCACGGTCAATACAATCGTTAAATATTACAGCTAAAGAAGGAGCTACAATGGTTATAATGGACTTAGCAACGTCCACAGAATGACCCCATAAATCGGCGGTCTTCTTAACATTTAACGTGTGAAAAGTTTTAATTATATCTTTACAGGTGACATATTGAAAATTAAATTCGGAATCACAGACTGAAACGTTTTCCCTTAATAAAGACTCGGCAGCAGCAGGTGACGAGTTTAGCGATTTAGTAGTCGATACGGGAATATCCGCAAAGAAATTTTCAAATGCTGTGGCAACTTGAGTGTCTGAATTCAAAATATTATCGCCAATAGCAAGGCTGTAGTCACTATCTCGATTGCAAGACTTTCCCGTTTCGCTATTAATAATGTTCCATGTCATTTTAATTACATTACTACTGTTTTTAATTTTTGAACTCAAATAACGTGACTGCTATAAAACAAACTTTTTTAAATACCTTAGAATAATTCTTAACATATAACTTAAATTATACAGTGTTTATATACGTCCGTTCTTCATACAGCTCATAAAGTCGTTTTCGACTCTTATGAATACCAATGGTGGCCCAGTCGTTGAAAGAAGCGTTACTATTAACCGAGATTGTCTTAGGAACAAACGTGGTTTTAAATTGTGTGCAATACATACTAAAAAAATCGTTATATTGTTGGTTGGGATCACCGTTATTTGACAAAGGTGGTAATTTAGACAAAAGTTTAGTTTTAAAAGTTTCCAGGCGATTTATAGTTTTTGGATTAACAATGATATCCTTCTTAGTGACTTTCTTGTTTACATTAGGAATTGTGATCAATTGCCCACAATGATCTGAATCTATTAAGTTAATAATTACTGTGTGGGTAGGTATGACATCTGTGTAAATATTATCGAGGCAAGTGGCACTAGTGGGGGTTATTCTAGTGGGCTCCAGAAATTTGTTTTCAAGATTGTATGACTGAAACAGGCTTATAATTTTAGTATTTAGCCCAGATTTTTCTAACAAATTAATATTAAAATCACCACAAGTGATTATGGACTTCTTAGAATTACAGATTTTATGCAACACTTCATCCATTACCTTTTCAAAACTATCATACAACCCTGAAGGAGGTCTATATACACTTAATATGATAAACTGCTCCAATTCTATACAGGCTATTTCAACTGTTCGCTCAACAGATAGGCTTACAATATCCTTGCGGTCTTTAAATTTAAGCTGATTATTTACTAAGATTAATGCGCCGCCATGTATAGCATTTTCCCTGCAGAATGAACTACCAACCTGGTGATTACTAAAATTGAAAATTAATTGGTGACACTTAAGCCAATGCTCCGTTATACAAAGAATATCTATGTTGTTACAATTCAGAAAAAGTTCTACTTCTAATTCTTTGTTCAAAAATCCTTGAATATTTTGATGCACCAGGTTGATACTATTGAAATCCTCTAAACATTCTCTTGGTTTATTATCTGGCTTCCTTAAAATATTGCAAGAGGTTGCCTCTGTTGTCTCATTTTCTAATTTAAATGATTGACTGATTCATTCATTGTGATCAAACTATTGGCAGAGTAATTTAACTGAATATTGCATTGCTCAACAGAGGCAACTCGATTAGCCAAGTTCTTGGCTGTAATAGAAAAATAATATGATAGCGATACAGCTACCTGTCTTCTACAATAGTTTGATAAATAGCACCGATCCACAAGATATATATCTTTTGTCAAATAAAAATTATTACCAATATAATTGTTAATGTCAATCAAATGAAAAACATTACTATTAGATGTCAAATTATGCAACGTGTTATTAATATTATATCTAAGGAAATTTTCTTCCTGTGGCAAACTTTTACTATATGGAAATGTAAACAACACAATTTTTCTTAAATTTAAGTTTGACAATGTCCTATGATACTGGAGCAACTCTCCTTTGTTCACATTTCCTCTGTTACCTATCAAAATTAATAATATGGTGTCCTGGTTAAAGTTACACTTAATTATTTCTTTCATTATGTGATATAGAGAACATCCCGGCATACAGTTGTTTATCACTGAGTGTCCTGGGTTCTCATCTGATAACAAATTACCTGGGTCTTTTCCAATCTCATCAAGAAAAGTAAAGTAAACTTATATAAAGTAAAATTAATTAAAAACGGCGTGTTAGCACTTTATTTGCAAACAACAAGTAGATCTTCTGTCTGTGCATATGACATTGGTTGTAAAAATGCAATTATTGATTTTTTGCTGCTAAAATAATTTAACTTATTTAAACTTAGTTTTCTATTTAATCTATTGTACAGAAATGGGCCTAAAAAAGAAAAGAATCTTTCGATAAAGACATGTTTGGAGGTTATATTAGAAATGCAAACTATGTCATTCCGCCTTTTGTTAGTAGTGTCAGCATTGTACGTGAGCATGGTATGCTATTTTAATACTAAGTGGTTAATGAAAAGCTGACGCACAGTCAGCACGTTGCAGGATTTATACAGCTGATCTGTGGGAAAGAAAAAGGGATGGAAGTTTGCTACCTTTAAAATTGCTCTTTGAGCTCTTTCAAGGGGAAGCAAGGTAGTTTTTGATGCGCCACCCCATGAAATGATACAGTATTGAGTTATAGATTGACATAGGGCGAAATAAACTTGTGTGATTAATTTTGAATCTGCAAAGTTTCGTATTTTTTTAAATACATATATTAATTTGCGCACTCTTTTAACCAGACTTTCAATATGATGCCTAAAAGAGAGTGTGTCGTCTATTATAATCCCGAGGTATTTAATGTTACTGGTTTTGAGGATAGAAGGACAGTTGCACATGTTGACTGACAGGTTACCACATTGATGGGCACATATATGGAAGTTAGCAGTGTTAAATTCAGGCTTACGCATGGAGAAGTGAATATATTTTGTCTTGTCAGCATTTAATGTTATTAGATTGCTTTGAAGCCAATTAGTCACAGTGTTAAAACCGAGTTGAGCGTTTTCAAAGACTTCGCTACTGTTTTTAGCAGAAAAAATTAGTGCCGTGTCGTCAGCATATGATATAATCTTGCCGTGCTTGATATCTAGATTACACAGGTCGTTAATATAAACCAGGAATAAGGTAGGGCCCAAAATACTTCCCTGGGGAACACCAAATCCAGTATTTTTCTCCTCATCGCTCGTAAAGTTGTCAATTCTAACACATTGGTATCGGTCGGTTAAGTAGTCAGCAAGTAATGTCAGTGGCGTTCCCCTTATTCCCATGGCCTCTAATTTTCTTAAAAGCACAGAAACAGAGACAGTGTCAAAGGCTTTCGCTAAATCAAGGAAGACTCCTAGGACCTGGTTCCCTTTGGCTAGCTCTTCTGAGACATAATTGGTCAGGCTATGCACCGCATCGGCTGTGGATAATTTGGCTCTGAAGCCAAATTGCGCAGGTGACAAGAAGTTGTTTTTTTCTAGGTAGCTAACTAGTCTGCTGTTTATAATTTTCTCAAGTATTTTTGAGATTGAGGGGAGTAATGATATTGGCTTATAATTATTAACCAAGTCCCTGTCTCCAGATTTATAGATAGGGATAACAACTGCTTTTTTTAGACAGTTAGGGAAAATTCCTTTGGAAAGACAGATTCGAAATATATGCGTTAAGGGAGGTGCCAATACATGCTTAAAGAGTTTAAGGACCTTGTTGCTTATATTATCCCATCCAACTGCACAGTCATCTTTAAGGCCAGAAATGATTCGGGATATTTCATTTTCGTCAGTATCCATCATAGCAAAAGATTTCAGGTTACAGGTATTGTTTAATTTTTGGAAAGATGGTGTTGCGCAATGTTTTGGAATCTGTTCGGCCAAAGTTTTCCCAACATAAGCAAAAAAGTTATTTACGTTAGCGGATATGAGCGGTGAAGGATTAGTAAGCAGTAACCTCGAATTTGATTCACGTTGTTTAGTCATATAGGTGACGTTTTTAATATGCTTCCAAATTTGCTTGCTATTGTTGCCTGCTTTATTTAATTCATTTTTATCATAGTTATTTTTAAGTTTCTTTAAGAGATTGTTGCAGAAATTCCTGTATCTTTTATATGTGTTTAGAATGATTAAATTATCAGGGTATTTCTTAGTTCTCTGATGAAGTTTATCTCTGTGTCTTATACACCGAATTAGTCCAGGAGTAATCCAAGGTTTAATATTATGAAGACGATTATTTACTGTCACAACTGTCGTATTACGTAATATTGCTTGTTGGACATGTTTTATTAGGTACGATAAAGCTAAATTAGCGTCAGCAGTATTGTAAACTAGGCTATAATCAATGTGGCGTAAATCATATTCGAGTTGGTTTGTGTTTAATTTAGTCTTTGTCTGGGGGCGATTTTGATTTTGCTTAGGCAGCGTTAAATTTACGGCTAAATCTACGGTTATTGTTGAGTTAGCAACAAGCGTAATATATGAGTAGCTGGATTTGATCATCATATGATCGAGGCAAGAACCGCTCTGATGAGTAGGCAATGTGTGAGCAGGCAGAAACCCATGGTATGAGCAGATGTTAAGGTAATCTTGAGTCCCTGCATCGCAGTTTTCGGAGCCAATATTAATGTTAATGTCGTCTGTTAGTATTACATTCTTAAATGGGCTAAGTGCTTGAAAGATCAGGTTTAGGGAACTGTGGAAAGAGGTTAAGTTTCTAGCGGAAGGGGATCTATACAAAGCAATTATCGCTGTAGATGTACCAATTTTGATGATAAGGCAGTTACTAATACATTCTTGTAGATCAGGTTCATCGACTGTGGCCTTTAAGGATTCCTTGGCAAAAACAACGACACCATCATTTTGATTGTGGTTGATTTTAGTGTACAATAAGTTGTATCCTGGTATTGTCGGGAGGTTATCGTGGCGCTTTGATAGCCAGCATTCAGTTAGCACCATAATATCACAATTAAAGTTAAGTCTATGAAGAAAAATGTTAAAGCTATCTATGTTCTTATAAACACTACGTATGTTTTGGGTTAGTATGGTTAGTGACTTTTGATACTGGGAAAGATATTGTTTGCAGTCCTCAACCTCACATGACTTTGACTCAGTTAAAAATGAGTTATCTATGTCAGTAATTAAATTAATATCCATTCTATTTAAACTAACAACAATAAATTAAGTCTAAGATTTAAACAAATATGTGGCGCTCTTAGGCGCCTTCATAGTCAATCGAGTTAATGTACCTGTATTCGGCAGCCAGTTTAGCCGGACAAACAGCGTCTCCCGTCTTGTGGTTGGCTTGTTTTTTAAAGCGCATACATGTGGCACATTTTGGATCATCAGCTTTTTTCGCGCAGTCTTGGCTAGAGTGTACTTCTTCCCCGCAATGTCCACAAACCGGGACAGCGACCTTGCACGTCTTAGCTGCATGACCGTACTGATGGCAGCTGTAACATCTCGTTACTAGTGTGAAGTCTCGTACCGGGCAGGAGGTCCAATTTATAAATAATCTGTCCTGTGTGATTTGGGCCTTGCGAATGACGGCTGAAACTTCTATTATATAATTACAGCTCTCAGCATCTTTTCTGCCAGATTTGTGGCTAAGTTTAATTGAGGTCAGAAATGTATCTAGGGTCATAGGCAGTTTTTCCGTTATGTTCTGGTCGTAAATGCATTTAAAGACCTCCTTTTCAGTCATCGAAGCGGGAACTCCTATTACAATAATGCGAGGTTTGCGTTTCCGAGGTTCGTCAACGGTAAGGCCTGACGAAGCGATTTGGACTGTTTGTTTGAGCTTGTCTAGGTCATCTTTGGTTTCAGTGCTGATGATAAGCCCTCCTTTTCCTATTTTACGTACGCCTCGTACTTTTAGCTTCATTTCACCAGGGCATATGATTTTTTGTACCATGTTCTTGGTATCATCACTGGTCTTTGTATTGTCGCATGGAAAAATCGCCACGGAGCTAAGATTATTGGGGCGAATAAAACTGCTGGTCCCCTTCTTCACCATATCGGCAAAAGATGTGGGAGTTGCACCCTGCCTTGTACAGGACTCCTGAATCGTGCGATTCATCTCAGTAAGACAATCCGCTAGGTCTCGTGCTTCGGTCATCGTTTTCAAAGAGGTATGTGTTTGTATGGCTCTTGATTTCAGCGACTGGTATTGAACAGCCAATTGCGAAACACCATGTCCAACTTTTCGGCAGAGATTGCTAATTCTTTGCTTCTGATCCGAATTGAGTTTTCCCTCAGAAGCAATAAAACAGACCTCATTCAGGTGCTGCTCAATGGTCCCCAACCAGTTCTGAATCTCCGGTGTAGAGATTGGTTCAACGGCTTCTTCTTGGTACTGCTTTGGTTGTTGAGTTGGTCTCGGTGTTGGTGTCGACGGAGGGCTGCGTGGCGTCATCCCACTCCGATTAAAGGGGCTGCTTTCCATTTTTTTAGTTTATAATAACTATGTATAATCCAGTTACTCCATTATTTTTAGTTAAAATTGCTTACTACGTTGAATTTTTATATCAAGCTAATACACTTAAAGTGGGTCAAAATTTATTGCAAGTGTTAATTTACTTATTTTATACTGCATTGATGTGCACGTCTGTATGCGATGAGCGCAACAAATGCTATCATTACCTCATCCTGCAGCCAGGATCGTCATCCCTCAAAGGCACAGAGTACATTTTTATATAGGGTTTATAGTCGTCACTCGCGTCATTTAGCGGGATGTATGGCGTGTGGCGCCATCTGGTGCTTTGTGCAAGGTACTTTCGCACTAGGCTTTTATTACATTTTCTAATGTTTTTTTTTTAAATATTGCGATTGGAAATTAAATAGAACGAATTATACAAAAATATATATTTATTTATTTAATCCTTTCTTACAGTTTAAATGTGCTAATTTTGAATTTCATCGTTTTAACATAGTTCTGGTGGCCTACCATGACGTCTTAAAGCAGGAGTAAGTCCAGTGTGGGAAAGAGATGGCGCCAGACAACCTGTATAGCTCTGTCTCGTTCCCACACTGGAATTACTCCTGCTTTAAGACGTCATGGTAAACCCCCTGGACCCTGATAATAAGTTATTTGTGTTTTTGCAACAGATAAACACAAATAAATTAAGGGTGTTTTGCTCAATTTTTAAAATTACCTCGTTTTGTGCTTATTGCATTTTATAAAACTGTAGTCAAATTACTATTGTATATTATATTATATTCCGCACGCAAAATACGCGCTTAGACGTGGAGTTGCGGACACCAGCCCGCTATACAATACAATACTATTGTATAGTTTTCATTTACCTATTGCATTACATTATCTATATCGGATTTTTTTCTCAATACCCATGACCACATCTTGGATATTAAAAAAACACTTTATCAATGAAAGTGATGGATATTTTAGACAAGTTTTATTTTTGAAATATTCGCTAACTTTTATTGCACTTTCACTCATGTCTTTAACATATAATGACTCCCTACATAATCTACACTTTATTTTTACCTTGCGCAGCACATATCCAGTCACATAATCTATTTGAGCTCTTATTTTTGGATCACTCCTTCTAATTTCTAAATCTTTAAAGATGTAGTCACTATCAACGTCTTCAAAATCTACTTCCGTTGTACAAGCTGACCTCTCACTTGTCTAAAAAAACAAGATCCTTAAAGATTTAAATATGCTGCAAGAATCCACTTCACAATTGGACCCTTGTGAATGTACACTGCTCATATTATTAATTAGCAGTGAGGCAAAAGCTGCTTCGAAGGAAGCAGAAGAAGGAAAATTATTTCGGTACCCATGGCTTCTTATGCTTCCGAAAAAGTTTTCTAAACGGTCCTGAATTCCTGATTGAAGTGGTGTTATAAATAGGTGTTTGGGTGTGGAATTAATATACTTTAGTCAAATAAGATCACAATCGTTTTATTTGCACGACCATGACAAGAGAGATAAAAAAGAACACGGTAAAAGTGAAAGACACATAAGTACCAAAAACAATCATCATAGAGTCGATAAAGAGGTTTCGTTCACAAAGTCCAACACTACCCCTTGAACTAAACATATGCATCAATTTTAATTAAATCACAACACTACCCCTTAAACTTTTGTCTTAGATAAAAACAAACGTTACTCATATAAATGTAACATCTAACATCTTAAATAATATTTTTTGTTTTAAGAAATGTTACATCACATAGTAATAAATAAGAATAACAATATTACACTGAAGATGTACCTACAATGAATAAAAATATTAAACCGATAAAAGAGACAAAGAGAACTTAACATGTTTTTCTTTAGTTAACGGTTTAGTAAGCAAGTCAGCTACCATGTCACCAGTAGGCATATAACAGATATCAATAAATTTATTATTTACAATATCCCTTATAAAATGATGTCTAATATCTATATCTATGTCCTACAAACCAAGATGTGCCGCACGGCGGTAGACAGTACAATGTTATCAACTTTTAACTCGAAGAACTTTGAACTAGTACCTTCATAATAACGTGTATTATTTTTTTATGTTATATTCTTTACTTTTTATACTTTACTTTACAGTTATATTCTTGCTACTCCTGGACAACACAAATGTATTTTAAATAAGTAACTTTAAGTATTTATTTCTATTCAAGTGATTTGTAATCTTTTGGAAATAAATGAATTCAAATCGTATATGTTTGGTACGGGCATGAAACATTGAATTAGAGCATAGTTTTTGTGCTGACTGATTATCATTGTACAAATTTATCTTACAATTAACTTGAAGGCATTCAATCAAAAAAGTACGTAAAAACAACGCTTCTTTGCAAGCATCTGAAATAGACATGTATTCTGCTTCAGTACTTGAGAGAGCCACAGTCCTCTGCTTACGGCTTTCCCAAGATATAACAGAATCGCCTAATTTAAATATATATCCTGTGTATGACCGACGATCTACCTCATTAGATGCCCAATCAGCATCTGTGTAGCCATTTATGATCAATCCGCCCTTAACATACTTAAGAAAGTAATGACTTGTACCTTTGAGGTATCGCAGGACCCTTTTCGCCGCTTTCCAATGAGTTTCATCGAAACATTCATTAAATTGGCTCAAAAAACTTACAGCATGCGAGATGTCTGGTCTGGAACACACCGAAATATACATTAAGCAACCTATGAGATTTCTGTAGTCGAGACGAGTATCCTTGACTTCACTTTTCTTTAGTTTCGATCCAGCTTCCATAGGGGTTGGAGACTGCTTGCATTCAGTCATATTAAATTTACGTAGAACAACAGTTTCAATGTAATGTGACTCAAAAATCAAAATCAATCAAAATCAAAGCATTTATTTCAAGTAGGCCAGTTACAGGCACTTTTGAACTGTCGAAACAAAGATAACAATGAAATGTAGCTACAGTCCCAGTCACAAGGCATAAAAACTGTGAAAGTACTGTAGTTGCCCATTCCCTAGCGTAGATCTCTATGGAGAAGAACGGGCAAGAAACTCCATGGACACTCTTTTAAATCAGCATATTGTTACAAAACCTTGGTTACATCATTCATATTGAGATGGTACATTATGTGAGAACGATGTAGCAAGATGTGCACGTTAAAAGTGTCCATAGTAAACACAAAAAAGACAATTAAAAAAAAATTAAAATAATAAATTCAAATAAGCCGTGGCAACTAAGAGATGACCAGTCACAACTGACAGCGCCCGTTCACGAACATGACGCATGGATCAGCACCATTCAACTCAACCATTTTGAAGGGAACTAAATGATCCGACACACGCGCCACCATCAGCGAGACATTGAGTGAGCATGACATTCTCTCAACCGCCAGGGCACATTCAAGTCGGGAAAGGACGTAGGTTTCCAGTGAACGATAGCTCTTTAGTACATAGCACTCACACAATATGGGCTTTATATAATACTAAAGATATTGAATCTATACAATGCAAAGATAGTTGTACAATCTTCAGCAGCTCCAACAATACTATTTAATGTTATCAATTTATGCGTCCCTGTCCTTGTGGAGCAGGACCGGCATTGAGCCAAGCATTTTTGTCAGCGATATAATCGTCCAACTTGTAATATGCTTGCTTACATAGTGTGCGTTTAATGCATGTTTTAAATTTCGTCTCATTCAGTTCAAGAATACTTTGTGGAATTTTATTATAGCATCTCAAACAGTACCCCATGAAAGATGAATCTACTTTAGCGAGTCTGAAGCCCGGCTGAACTAATTGGTCTCTATTTCTAGTACTGTAACTGTGTCTGTCACCTCTTTTACTAAAAAGATGCAGATTTTTTCTTACGTACATTATGTTTTCGTAGATGTATTGACAATGTACCGTCATGATGTTAATGTCCTTAAACAGTTCCCTTAGAGAATCGCACCTACGAAGATTATATATAGCTCTGATGGCTCTTTTTTGCAGAATAAATATTGACTGAATGTCTGCAGCTCGTCCCCATAACAAAATGCCATAAGACATTATACTATGAAAGTAACTAAAATAGACCAGTCTAGCGGTATCAACATCTGTAAATTGACGGATTTTTCTAATAGCATATGCTGCTGAACTTAGCCGCCCGGCAAGAGACGTTAAATGAGAACTCCATTGTAGCCTTGAATCAAGCGTAATCCCCAGGAAAACCGTTTTATCTACGAATTCAAGTTTCTCTTTATTCAATATTATATCACAATTACTACTTTTAACATTCGGTAAAGCAAATCTAATGCATTTAGTCTTTTTTTCGTTTAATACTAAATTGTTTGCTGTGAACCAATTTTGAACCTGAAGTAGGGCATTATTCACGTCATCTAGAATTTGGGCCCGTCTATTTATCTTAAAAATTAGAGAAGTGTCATCAGCAAATAACACCATATTTTGAGGTTGGTTTTTCAGTAAATAAGGTAGATCATTTATGTATACTAGAAAGAGGAAAGGACCCAATATGGAGCCTTGCGGAACCCCCATTTTTACTTTTAAACCCTGTGAATTGATACCATTTATTTGAACATGTTGAGGTCTATCACTCAAATAAGATTTTACCAAACTAAGTGCAAGTTTTCCTAGTCCGTAATGCTCAAGTTTCAAAAGTAATGTGTCGTGATTTACGCAATCAAACGCTTTGGAGAGATCACAAAAAATTCCTATGGCGTCTTGGGACTCTTCCCATGCAGTAAATATGTGCTTTAATAAGGTTACACCGGCGTCAGTCGTACAACGTCCCTTGGTGAAACCATACTGTTGATCGTGTAGGATTTTGTTGGTGTTAAAATGATTAAGCATTTGATTCAGCATTACCTTTTCAAAAACCTTGCTAAAAACTGGCAACACGGATACAGGTCTATAATTATTAGTATCTTTACTATCCCCGGATTTGAAAAGTGGTATGACTTTACTGTATTTCATTAAATCAGGGAAAGCTCCTTGGTCTACACACAAATTAAAAATTAAAGCTAAGTAAGGTGCTATAGTCTCAACTATGGATGTACAAGCTTTGATAGACATTCCCCATAGATCTTCGGTCACTTTGATTTTGATTTGCCGGAAAGCTTTGATAACTATCACAGGGCTTATGTGTTTAAATTTAAATTCAGCCGGGCATCCAGACACGTTGGCCCTTAATAAACCAATTGAGACTTCAGGTGAGGAATTTAGAGCTTCCGTAGTTTTTAACGGGATATCGGTAAAGAAGTTTACAAATTCTTGAGCTACTTCCAAATTAGAGCTTTTAGGACCACATGCTGTATCTAATGTGTAGCTAGTGTTACGTATTTTCTTCCTGTTTGTCTCGTTATTTATGACTTTCCAAACAGTCTTTATTTTATTTTCTGCTGTCTGACTGATTTAAAGTAATCGATTCTTTATTCCTGCGTACGCACATGCCCAATATTTGATGAGCTGGTCCCAAATCTTTCATCTCAAACTCTGACATGAGTTTTTCTTTCACCATATCTCTTTCTCTGGATATCGATGAAGAGAATAACATTATGTCGTCGACATAAAGGGCAATTATAACCATTTCCCTCTTTTGTCCTTTATAATAGACACATGGTTCTGAAGGCATTCTATTGAAATGGAGTTTATTTATTAACACTCCGTTAATTTTTTCATACCATGATTTTGCAGCCTGTTTTAATCCATAAACGGCTTTATCCAACTTATACACCTTATGTTTTTGTCCTTTCTTAACAAATCCTTCTGGTTGTTCCATTAGCACATGCTCTTTTAGATCACCGTTCAAAAAAGCTGTTTTGACGTCTAGGTGATTTATTTCCAGATCATATTCTGCAGCTAGTGCTAACAACAAACGGATAGTAGAGTAACGGACAACAGGTGAAAAAGTTTCATAGTAGTCAATGCCATACCTTTGAGTAAATCCTTTGGCAACCAGCCGTGCCTTGTATTCTAGGAGACTTCCATCTAAGTTCCTTTTTCTTTTAAAGATCCATTTGCATTTTACTGCTTTGTGATCTTTAGGTAGATCCACAAGGTGCCAGACTTTATTGGTATTAAAGGATTTATACTCATCTTCCATGGCTTCCTTCCATTCTTTAGCTTCATTGCCACCAAGTGCCTCCTTAACAGTCTCCGCGTCTCCAAGATCCCTGTACTGCTGAGCTACCAGTTGTTGCTACCAAATGACTTCTCTTGCATTGGACCACATAAATCTGTATGTATTAAACCTAAAATCTTCTTAGACCTACTGTGAGAAACTTTTGGAAAAGATAATTTTGTAAGTTTTCCTTTAATACAGGCAATACATGATTGAAAACAAGTACTATCATAATTCATACCAATGACCATACCTTGTCTCATGACATTCATGCTCCTAGAGTTGAGGTGCCCCAGCCTGCGATGCCATACTTCTTGTGACACCAAGCTGCTCTGCTCTTGCTATGACACATCACAGTCCAGTATTGATTTACTGCTGCTGTCAGAGACCATGCATTGAGGCTGTACTTCGACATCAGCTCTACTGCTATTCCCTATAGAATCTAATTGAAAAATACCATTCACATAACTAGCAGTAGCAATGGTTTCATGCCCGTCCATTATCCTACAGGTTTTAGAATTAAAATTGACTTTATAACCTTTTCTTGTTAACTCACTGACTGATAAAAGGTTAGTTGACAGTTGAGGAACCAAATAAACATTAGTTATTGTTGTAAAACCGCTGTCTAACTCAATTCTAACTTTACCTAATCCTGCAGTACATAATTGTTCACCATTTGCAATGTTCACAGAGAGTTTTTTGATTGATTTCAACTCTGACATAATACTCTTGTTGTTGCACATATGGTTGGTTGCACCAGAGTCCACATACCAGTCATCATTCTTGAGATTAACCGACAATGCTGATAATAACACTTTCTTCTTGTCCTTGACATTACTCACTGGAGTCGTAGAAGCAGCAGCATTCTTAGGGCAATTCTTCTTTGTGTGTCCTGGCTTCTTACATCGATAACATTTCATCATCTTGGTAGTAGACAAAGCCGATGCAGACTCTGATTTCTCATCTCTCCTATGAAACTCTTGTAATAACTTGTTTTTTACAGTGTCACTGGCAAGTTTGTCACTTGTGTTCTCTAACGCCATGATGAGCGGGTCGTAATCTGGTGTGAGTCCGCTCAACATGATGACAGCTATGAAGTCATCGTCTAGTGGAGAACCTATGTCATGCAATTGTTGTGAAATATCCGTTATTTTCGTTATGTAAGCCTCCATGTTACAAGCACTCTCTTCGAGCTTAGTTCCAAAAAGCAACCGCAGTAATCCTAAGCGTCTGCACAGACCCTTGTCCTCATACGCCTTTTGTAGATTTGTCCAGGCTTCATAAGCTGATTTTGCGTTACGCACAAGCGAGAAAGCATTGGGATGTACATAAAGACAAATTTTTGCAAGCGCGCGCTGATTTTTTCTTACATCTTTGCTTCCGTCGGTGGACTCGATACATTCGAGTAGGTCTTCGTGCATTAGGAGCATTTTCATTGAAAACTTCCAATTATTATAGTTTTCCGCCCCCTTCAGCCTTTCTATAGGAATTCCAGTGTGGTTGGCTTCGCTGGTCATGTTTTTCTTCTAATATTCTCACCAAAGAAAAAACACGTGCCGATCGTTTTTTGTATTTTGCTTATTTTCTTACGAAAAATAACTTTCCTTATTTGAGTAGGTGCATGGGCGCATAACCTGTTATAAATAGGTGTTTAGGTGTGGAATTAATATACTTTAGTCAAATAAGATCACAATAGTTTTATTTGCACGACCATGACAAGAGAGATAAAAAAGAACACGGTAAAAGTGAAAGACACATAAGTACCAAAAACAATCATCATAGAGTCGATAAAGAGGTTTCGTTCACAAAGTCCAACAAGTGGTGCATCCAAAGAGATGTCAGCTTATTTTTTTTTGTGATGATTTTTTGGGATGTTTCTATATTGTTACGAGTTGGGTATGGGATAAATTAAATACTACCGATTAAAACACGAAATAACTTTTAACACAAAACAGTTAAAACTTACTCACAAATACACTACTGATCACTATTCACTTAGATTCTCTTCGTTGTGTAGCCAAAATCAGACTGCCCGCTCCCGCAAACACGGCGTCTATTGATATGACGACCGATCCTTCGAGAAAGATCTACAACCTTCTCGAACGTTCTTCACAGTCCATAGTGAAACATCATCCTTCGAGAAACTTCCACAAGTTTCTCGAATCTTCTAGAAAGTTTCATAGTAGTACATTGTCCTTCAAGAAACTTCCACCACTCTCTCGAATCTTCTATATAGACAGCTCTATAGTGGAACATTCTAGACTCTTATCTACTAAACAGGTCCTTACAGGAATATTCGAGACTCGCACGTAATCTAGAATGTTCTGTAAGGCAACCGGCGTAACACCGCCCCCTCCTTAGACACTCTCGTCCCGAGCATCATTAGCCCGGGTAGTATCGCGCCAATCTACATGGACAATCTTAGGTGCACCTTGTGGGCCCTTCTGTATTCGGTAGGTGACATCGTTGATCCTAGTCACGACTCGGTATGGTCCATCCCATTTTGCTTGCAATTTCGGAGACTTTCCCTTGCTCCGCACTGGGTTATGCAACCACACCAGTGAATTCTAGTCGAAACCCCTACCTACCCCTACCTACTGTTTGCTCTCCGGTCATAACGGGTCTTCATCTTCTCAGACATCTGTTGGCCGGATTGTCTGATATGCTCATATACATCATTCAACTTGTTACGCAAATCATTCGCATAATCTGTTACAGTGCGTGGAACATCAGGAGGAGTTCCAGTGATTAAATCTGTAAGCAACCGTAATTCCCTTCCAAAGTTGGCGAAGGCTAGCGTCACAGTCGTACTTTCGTGGACTGCACTACGGTAGGACAGAAGAAACGGCTGTATGTGCTTGTCCCAATCCCTTTGCCTGCTTTCCACGACTTTTGCCAGATATCTCTCCAACGTTTGGTTGAATTGTTCCACCATTCCGTCAGATTGTGGGTGGTAAGAGGTGGTTCTGGTTTTGTGGGTACCCATAAATCGACAAGTCTCCTGAAATACTTGCGATTCAAAATTCCTTCCCTGATCGCTGTGTATTTCTAAGGGCACTCCAAAACTACAGAAGACTTCTTGAACCAATTTATCTGCGACTGTTGTAGCTTCTTGGTCAGGAATCAATCAATCAATATCTTTATTGTGGATCATAGGTAAGGTACATAACACAGGTCTTAAATAATTGGATTGTGATCAGCTATGTCCTGCCCATTGAGCATACAATAGTTAATTACATTATACAAATTACATACATTAAGAATACATTACTACATTATTGATAGAAATGATTAAATTATTGGAAAGTCACATGGAATAAAATAAAGACAAAAACAAACATAGGTAAACACAGGTAAACATACATACCACAGAGCATCTTATACATACATGAAATACATTGACGTAGATTTATATCTATGGTAATGCCATAATATTGTCAATGTGTCTTTAGTCTAGTTTCATATATTTGAGCTAATTTCTTTAAGTAGTGATATATAATCTCCTTATTAACTGGCTGATAGTATTTCATAATGTCAGTTGTCATCTTTGATTAGTGTTGTCAATCTAATACATATTATTTCTATGGCTTGTGAAAATAGTTAATTAAAGCCAAGTTTCTATTGGTTTATCTTTCTTTACGTATGTATCAATTTAATTAACTATTGTATCTAATATGTCGAAGAAAAAAGCAGACGGTGAAGAAGAGCTAGGAAACAAAAGCTATCTAGCCAGATACCTTCGCCCGGAAAAATTTGACGTCGAGACTAATGCTTCCGGAGCTGGTGAAAAATGGCGACACTGGTTTCATACCTTTACTAATTTTCTGACAGAAGAAATTCCGCACGGAACATCCGAGGTAATAAAGCTTAAACTACTAGCAAACCACCTCACTGCTAATATCTTCACTCATATACGAGACTGCGAGTCTTACGATGATGCCGTATCTATTTTAAACAAAGCCTACATTACGCCCCAAAATGAGATATTAGCCCGTCACATTCTTGCTACACGAAAACAGAAGAGTGATGAGACGATTTCGGAGTACTGCCGAACTTTAAAACTACTGGCACAAGACTGCAACTTCCAATCGGTCTCGGCACTAGAACATAGAAATCAAGCGATACGTTGCGCCTTTATAGCAGGTATTCTATCACCTAAAATAAAAGAACGTTTATTAGAAAATACCTCTATACCCTTGGATGAAGTTCTCAAACAGGCCGTGACCATTGAAACAGCTGAGAAAGATTCCGCCACAATGAGCGTTAGTATCCCTACTACACTAAACGCTCTGTCGACGCCTGCTTTACTTAAAGAAACCTCACAACTGCAAGTTATACCAAATTCTAGCGCTGCAGTATCAGTTCCTCTGACAAGACATCAATCAACAAAGCGCTGTTTCTTTTGCGGTGGGAATCTTCATCAGAGGTTTAAGTGTCCTGCTTTCCATGTTTCTTGCCAGTTATGTTCCAAAAAAGGACACTTTGCGTCAGTTTGTCGGTCACGGAACTCCACCACTAGCAACGCCATATCCACTCCTATAAACCCTACCGTATCACAACCAGAGTCTATCAGCACTGTATTTTCCGCTGCATCACCGTCTACTTTAAAACAAGCAACAATTGCCATCACAGTAAATGATATCCTCGTAGACGCTCTCATTGATACAGGAAGTTCTGCGAGTTTCATCGAGAAAAATATAGCTCATATGATGAAATTGAAACAAAGGCCATATAAACAGACCATTAATCTGGCATCGCTTAGCCACACATCTTATGTCGATGGAATATGTTTTGCTACTCTTATCATTAACAAACTTAAATATGTAAAACGTCCTCTTTTAATAGTGAACAACTTATGCGCAGATGTCATAATTGGGCATGATATTTTGAAAAATCATTCTAAGCTTGAATTCCAATTTGGAGGTACTAGAGAGGCTCTCCAAATCTGTGTAATGGAAGCTTCTGTACCACCAGCCACCATTTTTACACACCTGTCTGAAGATTTAGCTCCTATCGCTATTAAATCTAGACGCCATAACAAAGAAGATGAAGAATTTATTAAGATAGAAATAGCAAAACTATTAAAAGATGGTATAATAGAACCAAGTATATCTCCATGGCGCGCTCAGGTTCTGGTTACTGGTGGTGGAGGACATCGTTATGATTATTGTAGGAAATGGATAAAAGGTTAGTTGACAGTTGAGGAACCAAATAAACATTAGTTATTGTTGTAAAACCGCTGTCTAACTCAATTCTAACTTTACCTAATCCTGCAGTACATAATTGTTCACCATTTGCAATGTTCACAGAGAGTTTTTTGATTGATTTCAACTCTGACATAATACTCTTGTTGTTGCACATATGGTTGGTTGCACCAGAGTCCACATACCAGTCATCATTCTTGAGATTAACCGACAATGCTGATAATAACACTTTCTTCTTGTCCTTGACATTACTCACTGGAGTCGTAGAAGCAGCAGCATTCTTAGGGCAATTCTTCTTTGTGTGTCCTGGCTTCTTACATCGATAACATTTCATCATCTTGGTAGTAGACAAAGCCGATGCAGACTCTGATTTCTCATCTCTCCTATGAAACTCTTGTAATAACTTGTTTTTTACAGTGTCACTGGCAAGTTTGTCACTTGTGTTCTCTAACGCCATGATGAGCGGGTCGTAATCTGGTGTGAGTCCGCTCAACATGATGACAGCTATGAAGTCATCGTCTAGTGGAGAACCTATGTCATGCAATTGTTGTGAAATATCCGTTATTTTCGTTATGTAAGCCTCCATGTTACAAGCACTCTCTTCGAGCTTAGTTCCAAAAAGCAACCGCAGTAATCCTAAGCGTCTGCACAGACCCTTGTCCTCATACGCCTTTTGTAGATTTGTCCAGGCTTCATAAGCTGATTTTGCGTTACGCACAAGCGAGAAAGCATTGGGATGTACATAAAGACAAATTTTTGCAAGCGCGCGCTGATTTTTTCTTACATCTTTGCTTCCGTCGGTGGACTCGATACATTCGAGTAGGTCTTCGTGCATTAGGAGCATTTTCATTGAAAACTTCCAATTATTATAGTTTTCCGCCCCCTTCAGCCTTTCTATAGGAATTCCAGTGTGGTTGGCTTCGCTGGTCATGTTTTTCTTCTAATATTCTCACCAAAGAAAAAACACGTGCCGATCGTTTTTTGTATTTTGCTTATTTTCTTACGAAAAATAACTTTCCTTATTTGAGTAGGTGCATGGGCGCATAACCTGTTATAAATAGGTGTTTAGGTGTGGAATTAATATACTTTAGTCAAATAAGATCACAATAGTTTTATTTGCACGACCATGACAAGAGAGATAAAAAAGAACACGGTAAAAGTGAAAGACACATAAGTACCAAAAACAATCATCATAGAGTCGATAAAGAGGTTTCGTTCACAAAGTCCAACAAGTGGTGCATCCAAAGAGATGTCAGCTTATTTTTTTTTGTGATGATTTTTTGGGATGTTTCTATATTGTTACGAGTTGGGTATGGGATAAATTAAATACTACCGATTAAAACACGAAATAACTTTTAACACAAAACAGTTAAAACTTACTCACAAATACACTACTGATCACTATTCACTTAGATTCTCTTCGTTGTGTAGCCAAAATCAGACTGCCCGCTCCCGCAAACACGGCGTCTATTGATATGACGACCGATCCTTCGAGAAAGATCTACAACCTTCTCGAACGTTCTTCACAGTCCATAGTGAAACATCATCCTTCGAGAAACTTCCACAAGTTTCTCGAATCTTCTAGAAAGTTTCATAGTAGTACATTGTCCTTCAAGAAACTTCCACCACTCTCTCGAATCTTCTATATAGACAGCTCTATAGTGGAACATTCTAGACTCTTATCTACTAAACAGGTCCTTACAGGAATATTCGAGACTCGCACGTAATCTAGAATGTTCTGTAAGGCAACCGGCGTAACACCGCCCCCTCCTTAGACACTCTCGTCCCGAGCATCATTAGCCCGGGTAGTATCGCGCCAATCTACATGGACAATCTTAGGTGCACCTTGTGGGCCCTTCTGTATTCGGTAGGTGACATCGTTGATCCTAGTCACGACTCGGTATGGTCCATCCCATTTTGCTTGCAATTTCGGAGACTTTCCCTTGCTCCGCACTGGGTTATGCAACCACACCAGTGAATTCTAGTCGAAACCCCTACCTACCCCTACCTACTGTTTGCTCTCCGGTCATAACGGGTCTTCATCTTCTCAGACATCTGTTGGCCGGATTGTCTGATATGCTCATATACATCATTCAACTTGTTACGCAAATCATTCGCATAATCTGTTACAGTGCGTGGAACATCAGGAGGAGTTCCAGTGATTAAATCTGTAAGCAACCGTAATTCCCTTCCAAAGTTGGCGAAGGCTAGCGTCACAGTCGTACTTTCGTGGACTGCACTACGGTAGGACAGAAGAAACGGCTGTATGTGCTTGTCCCAATCCCTTTGCCTGCTTTCCACGACTTTTGCCAGATATCTCTCCAACGTTTGGTTGAATTGTTCCACCATTCCGTCAGATTGTGGGTGGTAAGAGGTGGTTCTGGTTTTGTGGGTACCCATAAATCGACAAGTCTCCTGAAATACTTGCGATTCAAAATTCCTTCCCTGATCGCTGTGTATTTCTAAGGGCACTCCAAAACTACAGAAGACTTCTTGAACCAATTTATCTGCGACTGTTGTAGCTTCTTGGTCAGGAATCAATCAATCAATATCTTTATTGTGGATCATAGGTAAGGTACATAACACAGGTCTTAAATAATTGGATTGTGATCAGCTATGTCCTGCCCATTGAGCATACAATAGTTAATTACATTATACAAATTACATACATTAAGAATACATTACTACATTATTGATAGAAATGATTAAATTATTGGAAAGTCACATGGAATAAAATAAAGACAAAAACAAACATAGGTAAACACAGGTAAACATACATACCACAGAGCATCTTATACATACATGAAATACATTGACGTAGATTTATATCTATGGTAATGCCATAATATTGTCAATGTGTCTTTAGTCTAGTTTCATATATTTGAGCTAATTTCTTTAAGTAGTGATATATAATCTCCTTATTAACTGGCTGATAGTATTTCATAATGTCAGTTGTCATCTTTGATTAGTGTTGTCAATCTAATACATATTATTTCTATGGCTTGTGAAAATAGTTAATTAAAGCCAAGTTTCTATTGGTTTATCTTTCTTTACGTATGTATCAATTTAATTAACTATTGTATCTAATATGTCGAAGAAAAAAGCAGACGGTGAAGAAGAGCTAGGAAACAAAAGCTATCTAGCCAGATACCTTCGCCCGGAAAAATTTGACGTCGAGACTAATGCTTCCGGAGCTGGTGAAAAATGGCGACACTGGTTTCATACCTTTACTAATTTTCTGACAGAAGAAATTCCGCACGGAACATCCGAGGTAATAAAGCTTAAACTACTAGCAAACCACCTCACTGCTAATATCTTCACTCATATACGAGACTGCGAGTCTTACGATGATGCCGTATCTATTTTAAACAAAGCCTACATTACGCCCCAAAATGAGATATTAGCCCGTCACATTCTTGCTACACGAAAACAGAAGAGTGATGAGACGATTTCGGAGTACTGCCGAACTTTAAAACTACTGGCACAAGACTGCAACTTCCAATCGGTCTCGGCACTAGAACATAGAAATCAAGCGATACGTTGCGCCTTTATAGCAGGTATTCTATCACCTAAAATAAAAGAACGTTTATTAGAAAATACCTCTATACCCTTGGATGAAGTTCTCAAACAGGCCGTGACCATTGAAACAGCTGAGAAAGATTCCGCCACAATGAGCGTTAGTATCCCTACTACACTAAACGCTCTGTCGACGCCTGCTTTACTTAAAGAAACCTCACAACTGCAAGTTATACCAAATTCTAGCGCTGCAGTATCAGTTCCTCTGACAAGACATCAATCAACAAAGCGCTGTTTCTTTTGCGGTGGGAATCTTCATCAGAGGTTTAAGTGTCCTGCTTTCCATGTTTCTTGCCAGTTATGTTCCAAAAAAGGACACTTTGCGTCAGTTTGTCGGTCACGGAACTCCACCACTAGCAACGCCATATCCACTCCTATAAACCCTACCGTATCACAACCAGAGTCTATCAGCACTGTATTTTCCGCTGCATCACCGTCTACTTTAAAACAAGCAACAATTGCCATCACAGTAAATGATATCCTCGTAGACGCTCTCATTGATACAGGAAGTTCTGCGAGTTTCATCGAGAAAAATATAGCTCATATGATGAAATTGAAACAAAGGCCATATAAACAGACCATTAATCTGGCATCGCTTAGCCACACATCTTATGTCGATGGAATATGTTTTGCTACTCTTATCATTAACAAACTTAAATATGTAAAACGTCCTCTTTTAATAGTGAACAACTTATGCGCAGATGTCATAATTGGGCATGATATTTTGAAAAATCATTCTAAGCTTGAATTCCAATTTGGAGGTACTAGAGAGGCTCTCCAAATCTGTGTAATGGAAGCTTCTGTACCACCAGCCACCATTTTTACACACCTGTCTGAAGATTTAGCTCCTATCGCTATTAAATCTAGACGCCATAACAAAGAAGATGAAGAATTTATTAAGATAGAAATAGCAAAACTATTAAAAGATGGTATAATAGAACCAAGTATATCTCCATGGCGCGCTCAGGTTCTGGTTACTGGTGGTGGAGGACATCGTTATGATTATTGTAGGAAATGGATAAAAGGTTAGTTGACAGTTGAGGAACCAAATAAACATTAGTTATTGTTGTAAAACCGCTGTCTAACTCAATTCTAACTTTACCTAATCCTGCAGTACATAATTGTTCACCATTTGCAATGTTCACAGAGAGTTTTTTGATTGATTTCAACTCTGACATAATACTCTTGTTGTTGCACATATGGTTGGTTGCACCAGAGTCCACATACCAGTCATCATTCTTGAGATTAACCGACAATGCTGATAATAACACTTTCTTCTTGTCCTTGACATTACTCACTGGAGTCGTAGAAGCAGCAGCATTCTTAGGGCAATTCTTCTTTGTGTGTCCTGGCTTCTTACATCGATAACATTTCATCATCTTGGTAGTAGACAAAGCCGATGCAGACTCTGATTTCTCATCTCTCCTATGAAACTCTTGTAATAACTTGTTTTTTACAGTGTCACTGGCAAGTTTGTCACTTGTGTTCTCTAACGCCATGATGAGCGGGTCGTAATCTGGTGTGAGTCCGCTCAACATGATGACAGCTATGAAGTCATCGTCTAGTGGAGAACCTATGTCATGCAATTGTTGTGAAATATCCGTTATTTTCGTTATGTAAGCCTCCATGTTACAAGCACTCTCTTCGAGCTTAGTTCCAAAAAGCAACCGCAGTAATCCTAAGCGTCTGCACAGACCCTTGTCCTCATACGCCTTTTGTAGATTTGTCCAGGCTTCATAAGCTGATTTTGCGTTACGCACAAGCGAGAAAGCATTGGGATGTACATAAAGACAAATTTTTGCAAGCGCGCGCTGATTTTTTCTTACATCTTTGCTTCCGTCGGTGGACTCGATACATTCGAGTAGGTCTTCGTGCATTAGGAGCATTTTCATTGAAAACTTCCAATTATTATAGTTTTCCGCCCCCTTCAGCCTTTCTATAGGAATTCCAGTGTGGTTGGCTTCGCTGGTCATGTTTTTCTTCTAATATTCTCACCAAAGAAAAAACACGTGCCGATCGTTTTTTGTATTTTGCTTATTTTCTTACGAAAAATAACTTTCCTTATTTGAGTAGGTGCATGGGCGCATAACCTGTTATAAATAGGTGTTTAGGTGTGGAATTAATATACTTTAGTCAAATAAGATCACAATAGTTTTATTTGCACGACCATGACAAGAGAGATAAAAAAGAACACGGTAAAAGTGAAAGACACATAAGTACCAAAAACAATCATCATAGAGTCGATAAAGAGGTTTCGTTCACAAAGTCCAACAAGTGGTGCATCCAAAGAGATGTCAGCTTATTTTTTTTTGTGATGATTTTTTGGGATGTTTCTATATTGTTACGAGTTGGGTATGGGATAAATTAAATACTACCGATTAAAACACGAAATAACTTTTAACACAAAACAGTTAAAACTTACTCACAAATACACTACTGATCACTATTCACTTAGATTCTCTTCGTTGTGTAGCCAAAATCAGACTGCCCGCTCCCGCAAACACGGCGTCTATTGATATGACGACCGATCCTTCGAGAAAGATCTACAACCTTCTCGAACGTTCTTCACAGTCCATAGTGAAACATCATCCTTCGAGAAACTTCCACAAGTTTCTCGAATCTTCTAGAAAGTTTCATAGTAGTACATTGTCCTTCAAGAAACTTCCACCACTCTCTCGAATCTTCTATATAGACAGCTCTATAGTGGAACATTCTAGACTCTTATCTACTAAACAGGTCCTTACAGGAATATTCGAGACTCGCACGTAATCTAGAATGTTCTGTAAGGCAACCGGCGTAACACCGCCCCCTCCTTAGACACTCTCGTCCCGAGCATCATTAGCCCGGGTAGTATCGCGCCAATCTACATGGACAATCTTAGGTGCACCTTGTGGGCCCTTCTGTATTCGGTAGGTGACATCGTTGATCCTAGTCACGACTCGGTATGGTCCATCCCATTTTGCTTGCAATTTCGGAGACTTTCCCTTGCTCCGCACTGGGTTATGCAACCACACCAGTGAATTCTAGTCGAAACCCCTACCTACCCCTACCTACTGTTTGCTCTCCGGTCATAACGGGTCTTCATCTTCTCAGACATCTGTTGGCCGGATTGTCTGATATGCTCATATACATCATTCAACTTGTTACGCAAATCATTCGCATAATCTGTTACAGTGCGTGGAACATCAGGAGGAGTTCCAGTGATTAAATCTGTAAGCAACCGTAATTCCCTTCCAAAGTTGGCGAAGGCTAGCGTCACAGTCGTACTTTCGTGGACTGCACTACGGTAGGACAGAAGAAACGGCTGTATGTGCTTGTCCCAATCCCTTTGCCTGCTTTCCACGACTTTTGCCAGATATCTCTCCAACGTTTGGTTGAATTGTTCCACCATTCCGTCAGATTGTGGGTGGTAAGAGGTGGTTCTGGTTTTGTGGGTACCCATAAATCGACAAGTCTCCTGAAATACTTGCGATTCAAAATTCCTTCCCTGATCGCTGTGTATTTCTAAGGGCACTCCAAAACTACAGAAGACTTCTTGAACCAATTTATCTGCGACTGTTGTAGCTTCTTGGTCAGGAATCAATCAATCAATATCTTTATTGTGGATCATAGGTAAGGTACATAACACAGGTCTTAAATAATTGGATTGTGATCAGCTATGTCCTGCCCATTGAGCATACAATAGTTAATTACATTATACAAATTACATACATTAAGAATACATTACTACATTATTGATAGAAATGATTAAATTATTGGAAAGTCACATGGAATAAAATAAAGACAAAAACAAACATAGGTAAACACAGGTAAACATACATACCACAGAGCATCTTATACATACATGAAATACATTGACGTAGATTTATATCTATGGTAATGCCATAATATTGTCAATGTGTCTTTAGTCTAGTTTCATATATTTGAGCTAATTTCTTTAAGTAGTGATATATAATCTCCTTATTAACTGGCTGATAGTATTTCATAATGTCAGTTGTCATCTTTGATTAGTGTTGTCAATCTAATACATATTATTTCTATGGCTTGTGAAAATAGTTAATTAAAGCCAAGTTTCTATTGGTTTATCTTTCTTTACGTATGTATCAATTTAATTAACTATTGTATCTAATATGTCGAAGAAAAAAGCAGACGGTGAAGAAGAGCTAGGAAACAAAAGCTATCTAGCCAGATACCTTCGCCCGGAAAAATTTGACGTCGAGACTAATGCTTCCGGAGCTGGTGAAAAATGGCGACACTGGTTTCATACCTTTACTAATTTTCTGACAGAAGAAATTCCGCACGGAACATCCGAGGTAATAAAGCTTAAACTACTAGCAAACCACCTCACTGCTAATATCTTCACTCATATACGAGACTGCGAGTCTTACGATGATGCCGTATCTATTTTAAACAAAGCCTACATTACGCCCCAAAATGAGATATTAGCCCGTCACATTCTTGCTACACGAAAACAGAAGAGTGATGAGACGATTTCGGAGTACTGCCGAACTTTAAAACTACTGGCACAAGACTGCAACTTCCAATCGGTCTCGGCACTAGAACATAGAAATCAAGCGATACGTTGCGCCTTTATAGCAGGTATTCTATCACCTAAAATAAAAGAACGTTTATTAGAAAATACCTCTATACCCTTGGATGAAGTTCTCAAACAGGCCGTGACCATTGAAACAGCTGAGAAAGATTCCGCCACAATGAGCGTTAGTATCCCTACTACACTAAACGCTCTGTCGACGCCTGCTTTACTTAAAGAAACCTCACAACTGCAAGTTATACCAAATTCTAGCGCTGCAGTATCAGTTCCTCTGACAAGACATCAATCAACAAAGCGCTGTTTCTTTTGCGGTGGGAATCTTCATCAGAGGTTTAAGTGTCCTGCTTTCCATGTTTCTTGCCAGTTATGTTCCAAAAAAGGACACTTTGCGTCAGTTTGTCGGTCACGGAACTCCACCACTAGCAACGCCATATCCACTCCTATAAACCCTACCGTATCACAACCAGAGTCTATCAGCACTGTATTTTCCGCTGCATCACCGTCTACTTTAAAACAAGCAACAATTGCCATCACAGTAAATGATATCCTCGTAGACGCTCTCATTGATACAGGAAGTTCTGCGAGTTTCATCGAGAAAAATATAGCTCATATGATGAAATTGAAACAAAGGCCATATAAACAGACCATTAATCTGGCATCGCTTAGCCACACATCTTATGTCGATGGAATATGTTTTGCTACTCTTATCATTAACAAACTTAAATATGTAAAACGTCCTCTTTTAATAGTGAACAACTTATGCGCAGATGTCATAATTGGGCATGATATTTTGAAAAATCATTCTAAGCTTGAATTCCAATTTGGAGGTACTAGAGAGGCTCTCCAAATCTGTGTAATGGAAGCTTCTGTACCACCAGCCACCATTTTTACACACCTGTCTGAAGATTTAGCTCCTATCGCTATTAAATCTAGACGCCATAACAAAGAAGATGAAGAATTTATTAAGATAGAAATAGCAAAACTATTAAAAGATGGTATAATAGAACCAAGTATATCTCCATGGCGCGCTCAGGTTCTGGTTACTGGTGGTGGAGGACATCGAAAGCGTATGGTCGTCGATTACTCCAGAACTATCAATAGGTTTACATACCTGGACGCATACCCACTTCCTAACATAGAATTGATTGTTTCAAAGGTAGCTAAATTTAATTACTTTAGCCAGATCGATTTGAAAAGCGCATATCATCAGGTACCGATAATAGAAAGAGAAAGAAAATTTACTGCGTTCGAAGCTTGTGGAAAAATTGTATCAATTTAGAATACCATTTGGTGTCACCAATGGAGTAGCCGCCTTTCAACGAACTCTTGAATATATTATCGATAAGGAAAAACTACAAGGAATCTTTGCGTATCTTGACGACGTTAATGTTTGTGGCAAAAACAAGGAGGAACACGATATGAATTTGCGACAATTTATGGCCGCAGTGAAGAAATACAGACTAACGTTAAATGAACAAAAATGTAACTTTAGTAAAAGTACGATAAGCCTTTTGGGTTACACAATTACAAATAATACGAATAGCCTGAATAAAGCCTTAATTTCCGAAAGGCTTTGCGTTTTCTTTATATCAATTTATTCTACTTAAAAATAATGTAATGTAAACGCTATTCAAAAAATTCAATAACAGTTATTTTCGCTGATGTCTAACAAGAAAAAAACATCTGACGTACTGGAAAAGAATCTAGACTCAAAATTTACAATGGCTGTTCGTCCAACGAAATATTTAAATCCAGATAAGTTTGATGCTGATCCGAGTGACTCTGGCGCAGAGCTCCATTGGAGTCACTGGTATAATACGTTTAAAAATTTTATTTCCGAAGAGGTACCAGATTCTTCTCCAGAGTTGAAACTAAAGCTACTAGTAAATTACTTAACTTAACTTACTTAACTTAGATTATGAACAGGCTATTAAGACATTAACGGAAACCTATGAAAAACAGAAAAACCGTATCTTAGCTCGTCATATTCTATCTATTAGACTTCAAAAAACAGATCAATCTATATCCGATTACATTCGTGTTTTAAAGCTGCTAGCCCAAGACTGTGATTTTCGTGCCGTGTCCGCTGAAGAATATCAAAACGAATTCATGTGTAACGCATTCATATCGGGTTTATGTTCTCAAACAATCCGCCAAAGACTTTTGGAGAATATGACATTGACATTCGATGAAGCTATAAATCTAACATTGACGCTTGAAAGCGCTGAAAAGAGTTCCTTATCTTTTTCAACTCCAAACACAAAGTCATTGCTGAATGCAATCACTTCTCAAAGGAGTATTAATATCAGTGAACCACAAGTAGAACAACAAAAAGAGATCCAAAATCATTTATCTGCTTCTATTCCCCGTTTTTCTGGACAAAAGAAACGACGTTGCTTCTTATGTGGCGGGAACGTCCATCAACGGATAAAATGCCCTGCATTCCATGCGACGTGTCAACTTTGCTCAAGAAAGGGTCACTTTGCTAACGTATGTCGTAGCAGTAGCGTTGGTGGCTCGACGGCAAATGCGATTTCTGAAGACATCATTAAGCACTGCAAGCATAGTCGCAGCCTCTCCGGGAAGCCTTCAAAAGGCCACTGTCTCTGTTTTAATTAATAACTACACTGCAGACGCTCTCGTGGATACTGGGAGCTCAGTGATCTTTATTGATAAAAGCTTAGCAGAGACATTGGGTCTAAAGAAAAATCATTGCAACCAGATGGTCACCTTGGCATCGCTGAGTTTTAGTTCTATTGTAGAAGGTTCGTGCGTTGCAAATATAAAAGTCAATAAACACGTCTACAAACAGAAGACTTTGTTGATCGTGAACAATTTATGCGCTGATATTATCATCGGTCACGATATTTTGAAAACACATTCATCAGTTGTCCTAAATTTTGGTGGTAAAGACGAACCTTTAAACATAATAAATATAACGTCATGGAAGCTGCTGTGCCCCCTGCTTCGATATTTACAAATCTTTCACCCATTAAAAAACCCATTGCAGTTAAATCTCGAAGATATAATGAAGAAGATGAATCTTTTGTTAAACAAGAAATAACAAAGCTACTAGAGGATGGTGTCATCAAACCTAGCACTTCGCCATGGAGGGCTCAAACTTTAGTCGCAGGAAGGGGCCATCATCGAAAACGCCTAGTGATCGATTATTCGAGGACGATCAATAGATTTACTGAGCTCGATGCTTATCCATTACCTAAAATTGAATTTATCATTTCGAAGGTATCAAAATATAAATACTTTAGTCAAATCGATCTAAAAAGTGCGTACCACCAGGTCCCTTTATTAAAAAAAGAACAAAAGTACACCGCTTTTGAAGCTTGTGTCAAGCTATACGAATTCACGCCTATTCCATTTGGCGTCACTAACGGGGTAGCTGCGTTTCAGCGTACTTTAGAATTTATTATTGAAAACGAAAATTTAGAAGGAACTTACTCGTACCTTGATGACGTCACTGTTTGTGGAGGAACAAAAGAAGAACACGATAGAAACCTGCGTGATTTCTTACAGGCGGCTGAGAAATATAAATTTACCTTAAATAAGGATAAATGTACTTTCTGCGCAGAGACAATTATTCTCTTAGGCCACACAATAAGCGACCAGACTATCAGACCAGATAAAACAAGGGTTCAACCTTTATTAGATTTACCTGTTCCAAAAGATGCCAAGTCCCTCAAAAAGGTTTTGGGGTTATTTGCTCACTATAGTCCATGGGTTAAGAATTTCTCACATAAAATAAGGCCTTTGATTGACGTAACCAGGTTTCCACTAACTAAGTAAACGATTTTTCATTTTAACGCTCTTAAAACTGAATTAGCAGAGTCAAGTCTTAACACGATCGATTATAATGCTACATTTACGGTCGAAACAGACGCCTCGGAATTTGCAATCGGGGCTATTTTATCACAAAATGAACGACCTGTAGCCTATTTTTCACGTTCATTATCTGCACCCGAAAGACGTCATTCATCAATTGAAAAAGAAGCTTGCGCCATCGTAGAAGCGCTCCGTAAATGGCGACACTACTTCTTCTACTTTCTGGAAAGCATTTCATCTTAATAACTGATCAACAGTCTGTTGCTTTTATGCTCTTTCATCAAACAAGAAAAATTTAAAATGAAAAAATAGAAAGATGGAGACTCGAACTTTCTTGTTTTAAATATGACGTCGTATACAGGCCCGGAAAACATAATTTGGCGGCGGACGCTCTATCTCGTGTTTGTGCTCACATAAATACAAATAATTTAGCTAATCTGCACAACGCTCTTGGACATCCCGGTATCACGAGAATGACACACTGGGTTAGAACCAAAAATTTGCCGTATTCCGTCAATGATATTAAAGCTGTAACGTCATCATGTAAAATATGTGCTGAAATTAAACCACGATTTAATAAAAACCAAGGAAGTCTTATAAAAGCAACGGCCCTCTTTGAACGTCTGAGCATTGATTTTAAGGGACCAATACCGACAAACACGAAGAATAAATATATACTAACTATAATTGATGAATATTCAAGATTTCCGTTTGCCTACCCCTGTCCAAACGTGTCAGCAGAGTCTGTAATAAACAGCCTTAGGGATCTTTTCTTTATGTTTGGAACCCCACTTTTTATTCATTCTGATCGAGGATCTGCGTTTATGTCAGAACGTGTCCAACAATTCTTGCTGTCTCTGGGAATTGCTTCCAGCCGGACAACCCGCAAGGAAACGGACAGGTGGAGCGCCTGAATGGCACTTTATGGAGGACTGTACAACTTTTTCTTAAATCAAAAAACTTGGATGTAGCTCACTGGGAGAAGGTCCTTCATGAGTCACTCCATGCAATTCGGTCATTGTTGTGTACATCCACGAACATCACTCCTTATGAACGGTTATTCTACTACCCACGGCGCGGCGGTCAATGAATGGCCAATCAATCCCATCATGGCTTTCAACCTCTAGTACCGTCCTCTTGAGAAAGAATGTTCGACAGTCAAAATATGACCCTCTTGTATAAGAGGTCGAGCTTTTACAAGCTAATCCTGCATATTCATTTATAAGATATTTTGACGGTAGGGAATTTACCGTTTCAAATAATCAATTAGCTCCTTTACCTAATGACGAAGCAGGAGTCTGTGATGAAGCACCTACAGGCATAGAAGCTACTCAGCGAGAGTCTCAGACTCCTCAAGAATCTGAGGTTGCTCAAAGCCAACAAGAGGTGGCCCGGGAAGAACCTGACATAGACGAGAGGCGCCACTCAAGCAGGTCTCGGAAACCGCCGGGCTACTTGAGAGACTATGTTTGTGGGATATAAAAAACCCTGCTGGGAAGAATGACGTAGATTTATATCTATGGTAATGCCATAATATTGTCAATGTGTCTTTAGTCTAGTTTCATATATTTGAGCTAATTTCTTTAAGTAGAATAAAGCCTTAATTTCCGAAAGGCTTTGCGTTTTCTTTATATCACACATCACAACATAAAACACACCAACAAAAACATAAATACATAGGTAAACATAGGTAGGTACACATCAGTGGGCCACTGAACGCGTCATGACTGAGAGAGACTGTATTGATATAAATAATAACTGAGACACCATAGCACACACCATGGCGGCGTCAACCGTCAATATGTCACTCCTTTGGTCTTTGCTGAAAATCAGCGCTGAGGACTTACGGTCCGTCCGAAGCCACAGCATTTAGCTGAGCATCGACCATTTTTCACGGATGGGACGAGCAGTTTCATTTATGTTTCACGTAGTTATCTTGCCTTCATAATTATTGTAATGATTTAAGTTTCGTTTGGTACATGCACTGATGTGAATGTTTTGGGATCTCCTTATGTCATCGTTGTGTCAAAATGTCGCGTCGTAAGTGCTCGTCTATGGTGTCACCAAACCAAGGACGTGCACTTTCTAGGGTTCTCTATGGTCTGACCACAGGAGATCTCAAGGCAATCGTAGACGGAGAATAGTATTCACTGCGAAGGAAATATTAGATTTTATTTTATGTTTTTTAGCTTTGATGTTCTTTTTGTATTTTGTAGGGTGGTGTTTTATTATTGCGCGTTTATAGTTTGTGCAAAATAAACGACTTTTCTTTCTTTCTTCTACTGGAGTAGAGATTTGTCTGAAAGGAAGTCTATTATAGAGTAGTAGCATTTGTTTACTAGCAGATCATGGAGATTTTTTTTTTAATTTTGTTATTTCTGGAATTATTCTAATAGGCCCCGGGATATTATTGAAGATGCGTGACGCTGTACAAAAGATACTTTCATTCAATAAATGAGTCTTGCTAGCTACTGTGCGCAATTGGTCCTTACGGCGTATTCGAGTGTGGTATTCATACAACTCAATATTATTCTTGACAAATATTGCGGTCTCAAATATATAGATACATGGTAGTGTTAAAAGGTTCACCTTTTTAAAAAATGGCTCACATGAGTCGGTTCGATGAAATTTAAATATAGCTCTTATGCAACGTTTTTGAGCAGTGAAAGTACGCTTCTTATCTGTACTGTTGTCCCAAAATATAACTCCGTATCTGAGGGTGGAGCTTACGTATCCGTGGTAAGCTGTTAGTAAAGTAGATAGACTTGCTATTTTCGCTAATCTGTAAAGTGCATATGAAAACTGTCCCAGCTTTTGCAATATGTAATTTCCAATTAAGAGGGCCCTTCCCGGTCCGTCTATCGTAAACGCGAGCATGGTTGAAAAACTTGTTGTTTCATCCAGAGCCACAGCGGCAATTTTCTTTCAATTCCCCCGTCTTACCCCACCCCGACCCCGCACTTCTCGTATCCCGCGCACCTCATACCGCCTAACGCGATGACATTGAACGAAAAATAGTGTTCGAAAATTTCTTAAACTTGTTCCAGGAAATACGTGTTTTTGAATATGTCTTACAATTAGTGTGTGAAATAAATGTTTGTCATTAAGAATCTCCATTACATGTGCAAGGTTTCTATCGAGATGTTTTCTTTACTTTTACAATTTATGAGTACATTATGAACGGCCAAAGTTCAGTTAAAATTTGTGCAAAACTGCAATTTTTGGAGGCTTATACTGAATTTGTTTCTACAATTTTTTATTTTTTGCTACCATAAAAACCTAGATATAGTGCACAAAATACTTATTAGTTCAAAAAAATCAAAGATAGATGTGTAACAACTGCATAATCACGTACGAGCGTTTGTATGAAAAGTATGACGGTTTGGCCGCTCTTAAGTTTGTTGTCAATATGTAGCCCTAGAAATTTTGTTACCTCAGTCTCTCCTATTTCGTTATCTAGGTAACGGATTTTTAAAGTACCCGTTCGCCTAGTACGTATTTTAAAATTCATTATTTTAGTTTTGTCAATGTTAATCATTAAATTATTCGTCTTAAGCCAGTCTATAATTAATAATATTGTTTAGTTAATGTCAGATTCTAAATTAATCATATCGTCATTAGCAAATAGAACAGTGCAATCATCAGTAAATAGTAATTTATATAAACAAGAAAGAATAAAGGACCCATAATACTCCCTTGGGGAATGCTGAATGTGGCAGTTCTAGTTTCAGAAACAAATATTTGTACAGTTTTAGTAGTGGGATTTATCCTCCTTACTTCTGTGAGCTGTTGTCTGTTGTTAAGGTATGATTTTATAAGTTTGTGCACATTACCTCCCACTCCATATGCATACATCTTTCTTAAGAGGATCTTGTGGTCAACTCGGTCAAAAGCCTTCGACAGATCCATGTATAGCGCAACAGCCGGCAGCCCTTTGTCCAGGTTGGGCATTAGCTTATGTAGAAAGTTATAAATTGCCATGTTAATGGATTTGTTTTTTTTTGGTGGCTTGGTTTGGATTATTCCTATATTGCCACAGTATATATATAAATTGCATTTACGTTTGCTGCATATTTTTACACCACGCGAGATCCAATTTGGTCTAGATTTGTTATGTATCCTGATTTTCTTTATAGGAAAACAGAGATCGTACAACATAATGAAATTGTCATGGAATTTGTTGTAGGCACTATTCGCATCCAACTATACACGTCACTATTGGATAACTGTTTTAAATATTTTATAAACATTGCTCTATTGTCTTGTGAGTAATCCCGTTGTAATATATACCAGTATTTTATGTTGCAAGTCTTTTTGACCGGAACCTTTATGATTTGTGCATTATGATCTGATAGTGCTAATTCCTTGATAGTGCCTTTGCATGCTCTTATGTTATGGGCTATGTTATCTATGCACGTTTTACTAGCAGATCGCGTTACTTGATTGAATTTTAGTCTCAAATTGTATCTAGCTAAGATTTCTATAAATTCACTGGAGAGCTTAGTGTGCTTCAAAGTATTTATGTTGAAGTCTCCGCATATTACAATCTTTATACCGTTTGAACATAACTCATTTAATATTTTATTTGAAGTTGTGAAGAAGCTGCCTATAAGGTCAGCAGTGTTGTTTGGAGGCCTATAGATGCATAGAACAATTATTTGATGTTCCAAAAGCTCGATTGCAGAGCATTCTATTGTGTTGCTTATTGAAAGTTTTGTGATGTTATGAAGAATTCTAAATTTCATATTATTTTTAATTAGTATAGGAGCCCCCGTGTCTGCTACCTCTCATATAATAAGACGCAAGATAAAAATTTGGAATTGTGAGATACACTTCGTCACCGTCTGTCATGTTGTGTTCAGTGATACATAGTATGTCAACAGGATTGTTCTGGGTAGCTAACTCGCTAATGCTGACAGAAAACATATCAGATTTATTGAGCAATCCATTTATATTTTGATGAAGGATAGAGACAAATTTATAAACGAAATAAATTATTCGAGTTTGGATTTTCAATATTGTTACATTCCGATTCACAGTGTTCGTTACTTAGTTCATTTATACAGTCTGTATTAATTCTACTATTTATTAGATTTTGGTCGGAATCTAAGTTAACTTGTATACTTTCAAAAGACCTTTTATTTTTAATTTGACACAGTTGTTCATATTGGATTGCTTTGAAATGGTAATGAATACACAAGATTTCTTTTAATAATGAGCGTGTAAGATTTAGTACATAGTTGCGTCTACTTAGTGAAAATCTAGTGTAATTCATGTCCATGAATAATACATTTTTTATATTTCTTAGAGATAAACCGTAGTAAATAGTTAATTTTTGATTCTTTTAGAAATCTATTGTTTGGTACTTCACTTATAATCACATTTGTATTTGCAGTCGACGATATCCAGCGATGCAGATTTATATCAATATCGTAGGGTTTTTTATCACAGCATCCGCCCAATATAATCACATAGTCGCTTCTTGTTAGTGTGCTGATTTCGCTCTTTGAGCATTCCAAGATCTCACTCAGTACAGCACCTGGTTTTAGATAGGAAACCACGATGTACTCGGATCCAAGCAGGTTTTGTAGTATGTTTCGTAAACCGGAATGGCGAAGACTTCTGGCCACTTTGTAAAGTAATCCATGACAACCATGAAATACTTGTTCCCGCTATCACTTTCTGGAAATGGTCCCGCAACGTCTAGTGCTATCCGTTCCCAGGGGGTCCAACGTTGTACACGTAGGGACAACCATTTGTAGATGACAGCCATGTTGCATGAAGATCCTTTATGAGGAGCATCTGTTCTTCTTGGCGGCGGGCCTGCTCCTCTTTATCTCGCTGCAACTGCTCTTCCAGCCGGCGAGCCTGCTCCTCTTGGTGGCGGGCCTATTCCTCTTTATCTCGCTGCAACTGCTCAGACAGTGACAAAATAAAATAACCCTTAAAACCACACGTTAAGGTTCATGCGTAAGAGCAAATTACGTGCAAAATTAGACGGTTCGTTTTTATTTTTTTCTGACATTATTTATAACATTTTCATGAATATTTTGTCCGTGATTTTGAAAACATTATATTTTATTTTATTTCTTAAGAAAACTTACAGCTAGGATACATGAAGTTGAAAGTTAGTAAAAGAAGGCCAATTAAAAGTTTTCAATGACAATATTAGGGTAGCACAAGAAACAGTAGACAGGCAAGAGAGAGTAAGAACTATTTAGTAGAGAGAATTAAGAAAAGGTTTTAGAGAACTTCAAAGAAGATTTTACTCAGTAATTTTTTTAGTTTAGGAACACTGGTGGAGAATAGGTCAAGATCAACACTCTGACACATTGAGTTGTATGCCCTGCTAGCTCTTATTATATATGAGTTTTGTCGATATATGCACCGCACAGAGGGAACATACAGAGGTTGATGATTCCTTAAGGTGAAGGATGGAACACGCAGCCCAATTTTGCTCATCAGTTCTGAGCAGTCGGTTGAACCATTTGCCAAATTAAATAGGAATACCATGTAAGCAATTTTTCTCCGCGCTATTAGTGGAAGAATGTGAAACTTCTTGCAGCGGCTGTAATAACTAGGTAAATAGGTTTTGGATCTAAACTGAATGTACCTTAAGAACTTCTTTGAATACTTTCGATGCGATTGACGTAACTGTTATAAATGGGATTCCATACTGGTGAGCAGTATTCGAGGTGACTGCGCACAAAAGCACAATAGAGAATTTTGAGTGTTTTGATATTTTTAAAATCTGCTGATATCCTCAAGATGAAACCTAGTGCTTTAGAAGCTTTTTTAATAATATTATCAATGTGTGTGTCAAAAAGAAGTTTCGAGTCAAAAGTGACGCCTAAGTCTCTAATCGTATTGACTCTGGCTATTGAAGTGTTGGCTAGTTTGTAATCGTAAAGAATAGGTTTAGGTTTACGAGTGATGGTACATATATAACATTTCGAGACGTTTAGATCCAAGCGGTTGGCTATACAATATTCTTGGAATTTGTCCAGATCATGTTGGAGACGTTCAGCATCTTCGTATGTTCTGATTTCGCTTAGAATCTTCATGTCGTCCGCAAACAAAAGAACTGTTGAGTTAGAGAAACATGAAGAGACGTCATTGATGAAGATGTTGAATAACAAGGGTCCCAAAAGCGATCCCTGTGGAATGCCTGATGGGATAATCATAGTTCTCGATGTATACCCATTAAGAACAACAGTTTGGCATCGGTTGGCCACATGAGATGAGAACCACCTGAAGAGATTTTCACTGATACCCATAGCCAAAAGCTTACGCAGAAGTATAGCATGATCCAAGCCAGGGATCCCCAAACTATTTTGGACAAGTGACCCCTTTTCTAAAATGAACTGTTACCTCAGACCCCCATGGCCAAATTACCTACTTTTAAGATCAACCCCCTTATTCATAATGGTCCGCTAACTTAAAACAGCTGCTACAGTGTGTTATTTTTCATTCTGACTTAGGTCAATAGAAGAAGACAGAGTGAGAATTAGCAATGCTTTAAGTTAGCAGACTATTATGAATAAGGGGGCCTATCTTTAGTTTTTTCCTATTGACACAAAATACCTAGGTACTAAGGTACCAATTGGAAAACTTTGCACTTGGTTAAGTGAGTAAAATTGACTTCATTTTCGTATCAAAATTTAACAAAATAAAAAGACATACAATTCAGTAAATATCAAGTTTAATTTATAACGATTATTACAAATTAGGTACTTAAAGAATTTTAAGTAGGTAGGAAATTATATTTAAAAAAGTATTAATTCGCAAAGAGAAAATAAAACATTCAGTGTGATGGATGAACCTGGTGACTATCTACCAATCTAGCTACATCCGGTTCAATATTGGTGAGTTGCAGCCTTAAATCTCCACGTTCGTTGATTTTCAAACGGTTTCTTTGTTTCGTCAAAATGTTTGTTACCACACTGAAGCTTTTTTCAACTAGGTATGATGATGGAAAAGCGATAAGGTATTTTTCAGCAATGTTCCACAATGTAGGATACTGTGTTTCAATGTTGCGTTGCAACCAGAACTTCTGATAGCCTTGGTTGAACTTCTGCTTAAGCTCTTCGTCTGTGCTGATGGTAATCAACTCTTCTTGCATTATCACATTGGCTTCTTCTATGGCTGTGGTATTGTACGGATTTATTATCCATTGAGGAATTTGTAAATTTAAAAGATCCTCAAACCTCTCCGTAAAATCCTTGTGTAATGCGTCCAAGTGAGTGACATATAATAAAATGTCATCATCTTGAAGCGTTTCTGGTAATTTTGACAAATGCAGAAACTGCGAATATTCTTTTCTGCCTAAATTTTGTTTATAAAGGATTAGTTTACCCACGAAGGCCGATATTATTGATTTTGTTTTAATCAAGTTAAGATCGTCACCCTGCAGCTGCAAATTAACTTTGTTGAACATTCCAAAGATATCAGTCAAGTAATAAATATCTGTTTTCGGATCTTTTTCTTGTAAAAACTCCAACACAGATTCAAAAACGGCTGAAAATCTTTCTAAGCAAGAGCCTCTTGATAGCCAGCGAACTTCAGTGTGAAGAAGTAATCGAGTAAAGACTTCGTCGTTTTCCTCACATAGCTGAGCAAATAACCGAGAGTTCAAAGAATTGCTTCGAATCTTGTTGATAGCATTTATTACATATTGTAAAGACTTATGCAATCTAGGACTCAGCTTTTTTGCTACTAAATGCTGCCTGTGAATCACGCAGTGAATGACCAGTACATCAGGCAGTTGTCGCTTTAAGTGAGCTATAAAACCACGATGACGACCAACCATAGACGGTGCACCATCAGTCGCAACAGAAACAATGTTCTTCCATGGAATAGCTTTGTCAGTAAAAAAATGTTCCACGGCCTGAAAAATTGATTCTCCTCTGGTATCAGTCTCTAAATATGTAGCAAAAAGCAGTTCTTGGCACATATTTTCATCTTTGATATATCGAACATATCCTAACAACAGAGCTTCATTGCCGGGTAATGTAGACTCGTCCAATTGGAGAGAGAATCTGTTGGTCTGTAAGAACTTGCATAAAATGTTTTCCACATCGCGTCCCATCTCGTCTATGCGTCTCTGAACGGTGTTATTGCTCAAAGGTATTCTCTTTAAAATATCATGTGCGGGTTTGTGCAATACATTGTTAAGGACCTCCGCAATGGCTGGTAAGATAAGCTGCTCTCCAATTGTGTGGGGTTTCCCCGACTTCGCTATTAGTAAAGATATATTATAGGACGCTCGTAAACCATCATCGTCTTTAATAGATGATGACGCAAACATCGATCTTATGGATGGCCTTTTGTCTAGTTTTTCTTTAAGTGCTTGAAAAAATGTCAAGGGCTTACTTTTTTTGTCAGCATGTACTCTCGATAAGTGGTCATCCATTTTTGAAGGCTTCATGGCATCGTTACTGAATACTTTTTCACATATGAGACACATCGGCAAGTGTTGATTTGATGGAGATGCAATAAATCCGAACTTCAAGTAGTCCAAACTGTATTGTCTGCATTTTTTTTTCGTGTCCGCCATCATAAAACTCTCAGTAATCCTGCAAATAAAAAAATAAGAAACTAAGTACCTAAATTAAAAACAATACCTAATAAACTGTTAAATTTACTGGTAAATTTTTACAATTGAAACAACTGAGGCAACTGCAAACTGTTGCAAACAATCTACAGATAGCTCAACTGATCACTATCACACAGTGTGCAGTGGGGCAATGCTGATGCGCTGTGCCGGATAAAAACTGTTTGGTACTTACCCTGTTAATTTTTCATAAACTGCAGATATTGTGTGGTTACGCTATTAACTCGCGTAGGGAGCTCAGCATTTTGTAAATTCTTTTTCAGTCACTTTACTTCACTTAATTTAGCTATGTAATAACTTTGTAATCTCTTGAAATAAATGAGTACTTATATGAGTTATTATCGTTCAAGCTCCAACGAATTTCAAAACGCAAATGAACTTTCAACCTAAGTGCAACCTCGTTAAATAGTAAAATATCAGGAACATGTTTGGACTTGCAACTTGATCATGAATTCGTTCGTGTTAAATCGCGCAAGCGTCAAATAGAGAGCAAGTCAAAACGCGCCTGAAAGACGTACGCTCGAACTCATTATCTTGCACAAACTTGTCCACACTGACTTGCCGAGTTTTTCATCTTGTACGAACTTGAGGCTTTATATTACTACAACAATGCTATTTCCTACATAAATATTAATTATTCTTAGTACACGTAACACAACATAAACAATACAGTACCTACCTACCTATCTTGAAAGTTTTAAATAAGAACTTGTGTTAATTTAATAGGGGTCGATTTTTAGACCTCGTCGACCCCCATAATCAGTTTTCGTTTATGTCGACCCCTAGGAAACCGATATCGACCCCAAGGGGTCGATATCGACCACTTTGGGAATCCCTGATCCAAGCGATCAAAACACTTGCTGTGATCTGTGTAGATTACATCTACTTGTGTGCGATGAGCCATACATTCAGTCAAGTAGTCGCCACAAAGAATGAGATTGGTGGTTGTGGACCGACCTCGCAGCAAAACCATGTTGGCGGTCACTAATACTTAGTTTAAGACAAGCATAAAGCTGCTTGTATATAATTTTTTCCAGAATTTTAGCAAAAATGCATAGTTTGGATATGGGCCTGTAGTTTTCCACGAGGTCTCTAGGCCCTTTTTATGGATAGGAGTGATTGATCACGCCGACTTCCAAATTGTAGGTACCTCACCTAAATTTAGGGACCGCCTGAACGGAAGTGAAAGAGGAAGAGTCAGACTTTTGGCACAGTTGAGTATAAAAACTGGTGGAATATTATCTGGTCCTGCAGATTTAGGTAGGTCCACTCCTTTAAGTAGATTGAATACTTCTAATTCAACAACTTCGACTGAATGTATGTCCGAAACAATATCGCTCAGATGCATGTTTGATCCCTGCGCGTGGGCAATTGGAAAGATTGTCGTCACCGTTGGTACTACTAGCAGAACTGAGAAAATTAGAATAGAAATAGTTGCAAAACATGTTGCAGATATCCTCTCCGATACTTGATGTGCTATTTCTATATTTAAGTAAGGAAGGATAAGCATTGGTTTGATTTTTTGATTTGACGTACGACCAAAATGCTTTGGGAGTCTTAAAAATGTCTTCTTCAATTTTAGTAATATAGCAGCTAAACATTTCACTCTCAACTTCCTTGGCACGCTGTCGCAGCAAAACAAAAGACTCATGATCAGAGAGGTTACCGTATTTCTTAAATTTAGCGTGGTACTTAGCTTTTTCTTTTATAATTTTTATCAGGGGCTGTTTGAACCAGAGAGGGTATCTGCTGTTTGGAATTACCGTCTTAATACTCGTAGGCAAAAAGAGTCACGTAGTTCACTGAGAGTGTCATAGAAAAAACTTTTTTGCAAAAAATAAAATCGACTTCAAAAACAAAAAAACGTGGATAAATAACTTTAGCTTCAGAAGTCGGTGACTTTTGTTTGTTCGATTGAATATTTTTGCCACCGACTTCTGAAGCTAAAGTTATTTTTCCACGTTTTTTTGTTTTTGAAGTCGGTTTTATTTTTTGCAAAAAAGTTTTTTTTATTTTTCCTTTTTTAGTTTCATTATTCTATACAAATATTTAAGTACTGTACATTTATTTTACATTGTTAACAACTCCTTTCATGGTAATAGGCTTATTCCCAATAAAGTGTAACATAAATCGTTATCATACCTAACTGTCGAAATCTGGGTGTACTGTACACATCTGCGTACTTCCTTAGAGCATACAGGCGTTATGTTATGTTCTAATATTATGTAAAAAATAAACATCGAAGCGTCGCGATTGCAGCAATCACGACAGATTTTCTGTCTATTAATGAAGCGTTCCCTTGTATATCTCCGAAGATCAGCAACAGATCCTGACTTATACCTTCCATCATCAGCTCAGCAACATGAGATAATGATTATCAGGTACAAATATCGTTAGAAAGATATGAAAAACATTGTAAAATGTCAGGGTTGCCCTCGATATCCCTGGGATCCCATCATCAGATTCTAATTTTGTGACAACGGGACCACCTCAGTAGTATAGGCTTTCGAAAAAAAAAAAGAATTTTGACAATCGGTCCACAATTAGCGGAGAAATCGGTGAACATATGGGACACACTGTCAAACGTAGAACCTCCTCATTTTGTTTGAAGTCGGTTAAAATATTGTCAAAAGAGTTTTGGTGAAACATTAGTGAACCGCTAACAATACATTTCATGGTAATAGGCTTATCCCCAATAAAATAGAACTTAACATACCTAAATGTCGAAATGTTGTACAGTACACATCCCCGTACATATTTGCGTACCCCCTAGAGCATACAAGCGTGATATTATGTTATGATGTTGTATGAACAATAAAAATCCAAGCGATTGCAGCAATCACGACAGTTATGCCGTCTATTTTTGAAGAGTTCCATAGTATATCTCCGAAGATCAGCATCAGATCTTCACCAAATTTAAAATGGGACCACCGCGAAACAATATTCTACCAAACAAAAAAAGAATCATCGAAATCGGTTCACAATGGGGGCTATTGCGTATGAATTCGCCGCTAGAGGCGCTAGTGTAGCGCGGGGGCACCGAAATGTCAGATGTCATAGATTTTTTGCGCGTTGCGTGCTGTTTTTACACGTATTTTTACAAAAATCCACGATTGTGGTCTAGATTGAGCCATTCCTGATTCTTTATGACTTGAAGATTTTAACTAGTAACCTAAAATCTTAATTGTCAGTACTTGGAGTTAAAATTATTTTTAAAAGTTTCATGCTTGCTAATTTTAGGGAGAATATTGTAAATATATGGACCTGAAGTTTACACTGTGTTGTTTGTTATACGTAATAAAATGAACTTTTTATGAAATTATTGGTACTTTAAAGTTTAAAATATAATTATTAACAGGACCTTAATCGACAGTGGCGCCATCTGGTAAGCTCAAAAACGATAGCCCTCATTGGCCAAGATATCGCTGAACATACATACAAAAAAAAAAAAAACAGACGACTTGATAACCTCCTCCTTTTGGAAGTCGGTTAAAAAATGATACGGCATCTTCGAGTGTCCTAGTGCTCACTTCGTTGGGCCAGTCGATCTGGCTCAGCCGGTAATTAATGGCAGTATAGTCGGCTGATCGATATAAAAATTTTATACGAGGTCGCGCAGGAAGAGTATGAAGTTCCACGTAATCAGCTGACACACAAAGAGCCCTATGATGTGGATCTTCCGGCACCAGAGGATCGGCGCAACTTGCTACTAAAACCTCGCTATTAGATAAAACTAGATCTAGTATTTTATTGTTGATATTTAAGTGCGAATTGTATTGCGGGATATTGCAGACCGTAAAGTTATCAAACAAATTGACCTGAACATGACCCTGGATATTACTAGGGCGAAACGACTGACCATCGTCATCTGGTTCCCAGTTTATATTTGGAAGGTTTATATCTGCCTAACTAGGGTATTTTTTAAGAAACAAAATTACGTATCTAATAGCAAAAAAACGATCCTGAATGAAGTCCCAAATCGGCAATTTTGTGTGAAGAGGTAATGGAAAATCGTTTTTACGATATTAAATACCAAAATTTCAAACCAAAAATTGTCCATTATTTGGAGATCAAGAAGTAATCTATTTGTGGCAATTGTTAGTTTTGTTTGATTTAGTTCCATTTCATCGCAAAGTGTACCGAAAAATAGCTTATTTTTGTCGGATTTGAGAACGCGTCCTTAATTAGTAAACACTACAGTTGAAGTTATGACGCCGAGGACCAAGGACTCTGTTGCGTTGAGTCACACGGATGCACTGTTACTGTTTGTTTACTTAATTTTTACTGTTTGTATTTTTAGACAACTGATCTGTGATTTTAAATAATAATGACTTCACAAGGTACAAATAATTTGACAGAACTATTTGTGTTCTAATATTTATAGGTAGGTAATTTGATCTGTGATTTGATGCTATAATTACTTTAAGAGTTGTTACAACACACTGCCTCAGCCAATCACAGCGCGCCACTACAGCCAGCCAATCACAGCCAAGCCAAGCTACCGCCATAACTACCGGACGCCTCCGGTGGAGGGAAAAGCTATATAATGCCCAGCAAGCTCATTCTCGCTCTCTTGTTGCTACGATTATCAGATTAAGCTGAAACTCTGTCCAATTGTATTTAAGTTATATTAAATTAAGTGTGATTATACAGTCTGCCTTTGTGATTTATGCCCTTCTGTTTCATCTTCAGAAGTGGGGTAAATAAAGAAAGCCATGAAACGTAATCACGCCGATGCGGCAAGGTTAGGACGTAAGGCAGATAGGCGTGAATCCCAATGTGAAAATGCATCCGAATCAAGTAACGATGAAGATGACGTCACATCACCAGACACACCTCCAGCCCGGAAAATCCTTAGAAGACTTTTAGAAACCGAGGTACAAAAAGCCATGCGTGAGTTGAACGAAGAGATACCCTCCATCACCACAAGAAAAGAACTCCGCGCGGTCTCACTGATACCAGAGTTTGACCCCGACAGTGAAGAATGCACTACTGCGTCAGCATGGCTCAAAAAGGTAGATCAACTCGGCGAGATTCATGGCTGGAGTGAAACTACGAAGTCATTTTACCTGCAAGACAGATTAAGAGGTCAAGCTAGAAGATGGTACAATCGGCTAGATGAATACGATTATTCCTGGGAAGATTGGAAGCAGATGTTGATGCGTGCGTTTCCCAGACATCGCGATTTCGGGAGCATGTTAGAAGAGATGATGAACAGGAAGAAACAAGCCACAGAATCGATGACGAAATACTACCAGGACAAAGTGGCCATGTGCTTCCGGTGTAAGTTGTCCGACAACGCGACTGTTTCCTGCATCATTCGCGGCCTACCACCATCACTTCAAGCGAATGCGAGAGCTTACCAGTGCGAGCGACCTGAAGAATTATATGAAGGCTTCCTTTGCGCGCTGGATGATTACCAACCTCCATCAACGTCAAGCGGTACACGTGCGCAAAATAAAGATACCAGCAATCGACAAGGAAAATATACTCCTATCAACCCGGACGTCGACCCGTGTCCGCGCTGTAAAAAAACTGGCCACATACTACGTAGCTGCCCATATCCAGATTCGCGAACATGCTTCAAATGTGGTAAGCAAGGCCACATTGCTACGCGCTGCGTAAACGCTCCGAAACATGCGCCACAAGTCGAAGATAAAGTGAAAGAGATCAAGCTTCTACAAAATTATAATAAGATTTATGAAAAAACGGTTAAAATCAATAACATCTACGTTAAATCTTACATTGACACCGGCAGTCAAGTCAACGTGCTCTCTACACACGTGTCAAAACTGCTGGATCTCGAAATTGTCCCTTCTAACACCGTCCTCAAAGGCTTCTCTGGAGAACATTTACCTAGCCGCGGAAAAGTAACTTTCCAGCTGGAAATCGACGGCATACTTATCCCCTGCAAGGCTCATTTATCAAACGTGGAGATGGGGAACATAAATTTGTTGGTTGGTCAGCCGATTATCAACAGCTACGGTATGACTTTGGTGGTCAGCGAAGGAAGAGCCACCCTCAAACAAGATATCGACTTTACAAAACACATGGATGTAGTTGAAGAGCGCACTCGCTTCAAGGTCGTCACTGCAGAAAAAGAGTGCCTACTGCCCGGACATTCCATCATCAAAGTTAAAGTGCTTGACAATGATGAAGGCAACGATGTCGTCACTACGCCACAACATTATGAATTGCGAGGTGTAACCTACTCGATTCCTGCCACCCAGCTACGAGGCGCCGTCGGGTATATCAAAATCATCAACAATGGCGCTCAAAATGTCATCTGGGAGCCTGGCGAAGTACTGACCAGAGCAGACAGTTGCATCACTTCGCCACTACCGGATGTTCAGGTTAGTCTACAAAAGTACACTTTGCCATCGACCTCCGCAGCCAAAGCCAATAATGACTATAGCCAGCCTACTGCATCTCTATTGCACACTAGCCTAGCCAATGCAAACACTATTGGGGGAGTAAACGTAGACGATATCAGGTCGGGTAAATTAAATAAAAATGATCACAATAGTTTAATCACTTTATTGACAAATTACAGTGACTGTTTTGCAAATAAAACACAAGACTTGGGATGTACAAATTTATTAGAAATGAGAATAACATTAACAAGTGAACAGCCTATATACCGCCAACCTTACCGTTTGTCCCATAGTGAGCAGAATATAGTTAGGTCCAAAGTCTCCGAGTTATTAGACGCAGGTATAATCCGAGAGTCCGAATCTTGTTTCGCTTCTCCAGTTATCCTTGTAAAGAAAAAGAACGGCGACAGCAGGCTCTGTGTCGATTTTCGGGCGCTTAACGCCATTACAGTCAAAGATAGGTATCCGTTGCCCAACATCGATGATCAGGTTTCAAAGTTAGCCGGCAAGAATTTCTTCACAAGTCTTGATTTAGCCCAAGGTTACCATCAAGTTAGAATCGCTCCTGAAGACATACACAAAACAGCTTTTATAACACCTCAGGGGCACTTTGAATATACTCGTGTTCCATTTGGTCTTGCTAACGCACCGTCTGTTTTTATGCGACTCATAAACAAGATCGTAGATTCTATAAGAAATTCCAATAACGTTTCTAAAGGCGGTAGTATGAAAACTTGCAACGAATATGAAATATTAGCATTTTTAGACGATTTATTGCTACCTTCCGTCAATGTGCAGTCCGGTTTAGATATTTTAGAGAAGGTTCTTCATAAATTAAAATCAGAAAATTTAAAACTAAATATGAGTAAGTGTTCATTTTTACAAAATAAAATCACATATCTAGGACATGAAATTTCATCGAATGGCATTCAACCGGGTGAATCGAAATTGGCAGCAGTGTCGCAGTTTCCCATCCCTAGTAATGTACACGAGATACGTCAATTTGTTGGGTTATGTAGTTATTTCCGTAAATTTATTAAAAATTTCGCTATAATTGCGCGCCCAATAACAGATTTAACAAAGAAAAACGCTGTGTGGAATTGGGGCAGTGAACAATCTAATAGTTTTGAACAATTAAAACAGTGTTTGTGTACGAAACCCATACTTGCTTTATATGACCCTGCACTGCCAACAGAGATTCACACGGATGCATGCAAATCAGGTATCGCAGGCATTTTGTTACAAAAACAGACTGATAAGTCACTACGCCCCGTTATGTACTTTAGTAGGGTAACTAGTAAGGAAGAAAGCATGTATCACAGTTACGAGCTTGAAACGCTCGCCGTGGTCGAATCTTTGCGTAGATTTAGGGTGTACATTGTAGGTAAACACGTTAAGATTGTGACTGACTGTACGGCGGTTCGTGCCACGCTAACCAAACGTGACATTATCCCGCGTATTGCCAGGTGGTGGTTGTCAATCCAAGACTTTGATATGAGTGTAGAGTATAGACCCGGAGAAAGAATGAAACATGTAGACGCATTAAGTAGGAACCCAGTCGATACTATGAATGTCAATCGCCTTGAAGTGTCAGACTGGTTCTATACCGTCCAATACCAGGATGACAAATTAAAGCGAATCATTGATCAGCTTAAGGATGGCTCAGCTGCTACCGAAATAACCAACAATTATGTGTTCATTAATGATAGGTTATATAGAAAGACATTGCATGGTAATCGCCTAGTAGTGCCAGCATTAGCTCGATGGAGGCTGGTCCAAATGCACCATGATGATATTGGGCATGTGGGTATCCAAAGATGTATGGATTTAATTAAAAAAGATTACTGGTTTTCTAAAATGACTCGTTTTATTCAAAAGTATGTTAATGCATGTCTTCATTGTGCTTATGGTAAAGGTGATCATGGAAAGAAAGAAGGAAAATTGTTCCCTATACCCAAACCCACAGAGCCTATGCTCATGGTGCATGTCGACCATTTAGGCCCCTTTTGCAAAACAGTGAAAGGTTATCAGTATATGCTAGTTTTGACAGATGCTTTTTCAAAATTTGTTATCGCTGAGCCCACTCGAACAGTAAACTCAGTAGAAACTATTAGGACACTTAAAAAAATATTTAGCTTATTTGGATATCCTGATAAACTTGTGAGTGATCATGGGAAGGCTTTCACTAGTAGATATTTTAAAAAGTTTTCAACTGACAGACAGTTTAGGCATATCTTGACCTCAGTCGCATGCCCGCGAGCCAATGGTCAAGTTGAACGCACCAACCGAACCATATTGAATGCTTTGCGTGCCACAGACCCTAGCGAAGCTGCAAATAATTGGGCCAACAGCTTACCTGACATTCTTTGGGGTATCAACAATACCACAAATGAAAGTACAACCTATAGGCCATATGATTTGATGTTTGCCAAAAGTTCTAGGCCACGTTGTGATGTCATTAATAATGAAAGTATTAGTGAGCCAGTGGAGATCAGGCGCAACAAAGCTAGTGCTCAGTTAAGGGTAGCAAGCGATAGGATGAAGCGAAACTTTGACAAGAAACGCAAAACAAGCCACATCTATAAAAAGGGTGATTTAGTTCTTTGGCGGCAAGCACCAACAAGCAGTGCCACAAAAGTTAATACTAAGCTAGATGACATTTACTCAGGTCCATACATAATAACCAAGGTGGTGGGCAATGACAGATATAGGATTCGAAGTATCAAGGGACTCCGAGGTTACAAGGCCTTTATAGGCCTGGTTGCAGCGGATTCCTTGAGGCCTTATTGCAGTACTGTTCCTATATCTGACAGTGCCAGTAGTTCTGATGAACAACTTGAAACTGAAGATCTTATTGACCTACTTGAAAGTTAACCAAGTCTTCTCCCATTGCGGGAGCAATCATTGTTTCAGGACGGCCGAATGTTACAACACACTGCCTCAGCCAATCACAGCGCGCCACTACAGCCAGCCAATCACAGCCAAGCCAAGCTACCGCCATAACTACCGGACGCCTCCGGTGGAGGGAAAAGCTATATAATGCCCAGCAAGCTCATTCTCGCTCTCTTGTTGCTACGATTATCAGATTAAGCTGAAACTCTGTCCAATTGTATTTAAGTTATATTAAATTAAGTGTGATTATACAGTCTGCCTTTGTGATTTATGCCCTTCTGTTTCAGAGTCAAAATTAAGGGAATAAAAACAATAATTTCCACATCAAAAAGCTTTTTCGTTTGTTATGGTCACAAGGTGCATTTAATATATTTTTTAATTAGCCCCCAAAACTAGGTCGTATAATTGCCAACAAACGTTATTTCGCGACTGTACGGACAACAGCTTAGGTTTAAAACGTCCAATAAAGATGGTCATCGAAATGTATGAAACCGTCGCTTTTTGTGGTCATTCAAATTTGGTCGGATAACCAATCGGTTGGTTATCCGACCTAATTTGTTTACGTGTTATGTTTATATTTACTTAATGCGAAACATTCCAAGCTGAATATTTTCACTTTGAAGCAGCCCACATACTAACGGGCATACAGCATGTCCGTCCGCACCGCCGCACGGCCGGGCACTGACGGCCGACGCGCCGACCGCTCTATCATGCGCCCGCGCTGGCGGCCTGCGGCGCCTCCATCGCATTGTGACGTCATCGGACAACGTACCGCCTTGGAGCCAAAGGATGTACTGCGCGCCGCGTTTTTTTTTTTTTTGTAGGGTCCACTCGCAGGGCGACAACTCTCGGAGGTTGATGCTGCTTAACCGGTTTCCCTTCAAAACGCATAAATCTTTCGCCTTTTACTGCGCGCCGCGAGCCGAATCGAGCCTTTTATAAGTTTGCGCGTTCATGGAGCTGACGCCAAAAGTATAGAACGCGCGAGACGACCCCTGATTGGTCTATCCACAATCAGGGTAAGTTTAGCACTACCACTATTCAACGAAGTGTAAATGCAATATATCTGGGCTAAAATAAATGAATATTATTCCGATTCCTTTATACCGCTGTTTTACTTATCAGTGAATACGTACCTCCTAAAGTGGTGACCCCGCGTTTGAAACACCATGTTAAGCCAGGAAGAAATCGAGATGGTCAGCATCAAATCCCGCATTCCGCTGTTCTGGTACGACAAACCACGACTTTGGTTTGTCCAGTTTGAGACGATGGTCGCAAACCAAAAACTCCGCGATGAAGGCAAGTTCGGCCTCGTAGTGGCACAGCTGACGAAGGCCGACGTGGAGCAGATTGGCGACATCATCATGGCAGCGCCGAACACCGGTAGATACGAACTAGTGAAGAAACGTTTAATTTCGGTATACGAAGAAAGCGAGGGTAAACAGCTGCGCAAGCTTCTAACGGAAATGGACCTCGGAGACCAACGTCCATCACATCTACTTCGGCGTATGAAGGACTAGGCGAGAGGCAAGATGACCGACCCCACCCTACGCTTGCTATGGATGGAACACCTACCTGCATCGTCCCGTGCAGTGTTAGCAGTCAGCAACGAGGAGAATTTGGATACCTTGGCCGCCATGGCCGATAAAATGCAAGAGCATTAGAAGGAGGTCAGTACAGTGCGTTCGTGTCAAAATCAACCGTCAGCGTCACAAACACCGGCAACTGAAGAGGGGCGTATAATGAGCATGATCGAAGCCCTGACTAAAGAGGTTGCTTCACTCAAAATTAACCGTGCAAGTCATCATCCACGTCGACAGCGTTATTACCGAGATCGCTCCCGTTCCCGTTCAAGATCGCAGGGAAGACACAGCAAAATGTGCTATTTCCACCGAAAATTTGGAAAGCAGCATTTCGGTGTAGGAGTCCGTGCAATTTCAAGAAACAGCAAGCAAGTCAGCCGGAAAACTAACGCAGACCGAAGCTGTGGCGGTAGCTGAAGTCGACGAAATACCCTCATACTGCCTATTCATAAAAAACACTATCACCAGACAAAAGTTCCTCGTCGACACGGGTGCAAACGTTTCCGTACTACCCGCGACCGCGTTTGAGAAAAAGAAGCAGACGCCGAACAATTACCTCAGATACGCAGCGAACGGAACACAAATACCCACATATGCATGGTGAGCGAACAGTGGCACTCAACATCGCCATGCGACGGCCTTACAGCTGGAATTTTGTGATCGCAGCAGTCGGTAGGCCGATACTAGGCGCCGATTTCCAACGACATCATGCGCTCATGGTAGATCTCCACGGGCAAAGACTGGTAGACAAGAAAACCAACCTATCGACATCTGGAAGCGTGTCAAACGCACCAGAAGGAAGCGTCAGGACGATCGACAACAAACTGCCCTATCACGACCTACTCGCAAAATATCCAGACATAACAAGACCCAGTATACGGAAGATATGTCACGGTGAGGTCGAACATTATATCGAAACTACGGGCCCGCCTATCTATACCAAGGCGAGACCACTGCCACCTCACAAATACAACGCCGCCAAATAAGAGTTCCAGATGATGATGGAACAAGGCATTTGTCGTCTATCCAACAGTCCATGGGCAAGTCCACTCCACCTCGCGTTGAAGAAAGATGGCAAATATCGACCTTGCGGCGATTACAGAAGGCTCAACGCAGTGACAACACCAGACCGGTACCCAATACCTCGGCTGCATGACTTCACTCATAACCTACAACGCAAGAACATCTTTACCAAGGTAGATCTGCAGAAAGCATATTTTTAAATAAAAAACCGAGAAGAAGACATCAAGAAGACTGCAGTCATCACACCATTCGGCTTGTATGAATTTACTCGAATGTGTTTTGGTTTGAGAAACGCCGGCCAAACCTTTCAACGTCACATTGACAAGGTCCTGCGCGGTCTACCCGCATTCCAATCGTCAAATCGTCTATGATATCCTTCTGGCATCAGACAACGAGGAAACGCACAGAAGTGACCTCGAAGAACTGTTGAAGCGGCTCCACGAGCACGGTCTGCAAATCAACGTGGCTAAATGCGTTTTTGGGCAAATGCAACTCGAATTCCTGGTTACACCATAAACTCAGAAGGTATCACGCCCACAGAAGAAAAAGTCAAGGTCGTCAGATCGTACCCACTTCCTAACATAGTCGAAGAACTTAGCCGTTCTATTGGCATGATAAACTTTTATCGTTTGAACATACCGCACGCCGCCGAACACCAACGTGAATTGAGCAAGTACTTCCACAATGTAAAAAAGAAAGATAAAAGCAAAATACAATGGACCACAGAAGCCAAAGAAGCGTTCGCCAAATGTAAACAAGACATAGAAAACGCAGTATTGCTATCCTATCCATCACCGAGCAAATCTTTCGCGCTGATGACAGATGCATCAAATACCTGTGCTGGCGCCGTCATACAACAAAAGATCAATGGCAAATGGAGACCACTAGGTTGTTTTTCGAAGAAATTTAGTGACGCGCAACAGAAATACAGCACATACGACAGGGAATTGCTGTCTATATACATGGCAATACGTCATTTTCGTCGAGTGTTCGAGGGACGTGAACTAATTATATACACGCACCACAAACCACTGTTGCACGCTGTAACAGCTGACAGTAAATCTGAGACACCACGACGAACCCGTTACCTCGAATATATCGGCCAATTTACATAAAAAATTCAACACGTCAGCGGCAAGGACAACCAAGTAGTGGACGCACTGTCAAGGATAGAAACCATAACTTGCCCCACTCCAATCGATTACACCGAGCTAGAAAAAATGCAGTCACAAGACTCAGAATTGAAGGCGTTACAAAGCACCGGGGAGTACATCTTCAAACATATTAAGATGCCTAACTCGAACATTAAGATCACCTGCGAGATGTCTTCAAACACTGCTCAGCTATACCTACCACCGGACTTCAGAAAAACCGCAAAAGATGCCATTAACAACCTTAGTCACCCGGGAATAAGGGCTACAAGGAAGCTGGTTACGTCACGTTACTTTTGGCCGTCGATGAATCGTGACGTACGCAACTGGGCGCGAGCCTGCGACCCGTGCCAGCGAGCAAAAGTACAACAACATACGAAGACACCAGTGGCAAGTTTCCCACAAGCAAATCGGCTGGAACATGTTCACATCGACATCGTTGGCCCGTTACCCACATCCAACGGCTATCGCTATTTGTTGACCATGATCGATCGAGCTACCAAGTGGCCAGAAGCCTGCCCGCTTGAGGACATAACCGCAGAAAAGGTCGCGAGTACAGTGTACGAGTGTTGGATATCAAGATTTGGCTGCCCAGAGACCATCACCACCGATCAAGGCAGACAATTTGAGTCGGAGTTGTTCAAGAAACTGATGCACCGAATGGGAGTACATCGTACCCGAACCACTGCTTACCACCCGCAGTGTAATGGGATCATAGAACGTTGGCATCGAACGCTCAAGACCGCACTCACCGCGCGCCTCCATTCCTCAACATGGTCACGAGAGCTACCCACAGTACTACTAGGACTGCGCGCATCAATTAAAGAGGACGTCGGTTCGAGTACAGCCGAATTATTATATGGACAACCATTACGGCTACCCGGCGAATTTTATCAAGAATGCACAAAGTATAATGACTGAATCGAGCCTTTTATAAGTTTGCGCCTTCATGGAGCTGACGCCAAAAGTATAGAACGCGCGAGACGACCCCTGATTGGTCTATCCACAATCAGGGTAAGTTTAGCATTACCACTATTCAACGAAGTGTAAATGCAATATATCTGGGCTAAAATAAATGAATATTATTCCGATTACCTTATACCGCTGTTTTACTTATCAGTGAATACGTACGTCCTAAAACTTTATATTTTTGACTAAATAAACGAATTTTTGGTTTATACCTACACATTTGAGCCGGTTTCTTGTAATTTGCCGTCAAAGTTATGACACTGTAGGAGCGCTGACACATCGTTTTGTATTCATCATACGTACAAAAACACCATCGTTTTGACTTTTAGCAATATTATTCAATAACGCATACATGTGTACTTTTGAATGTTTTTATGTTTATATTATTGCGAGCTTCTGCATTTTCTCATTTAGGCGCTACGATATCTTTTCGGGTTTTCAAGAAACCGCGATTACTTGAAAATTAAAGGGCCATTTAGATGCAGAGAGTTTCTCGAACGATTCTTGGCGAGAATTCGTACGCTACTATCGCAAGCAATAATCGCCATAAGATTATCGTATCATAATGTTTACATACAGGCAAGAACTAAATTGTCGCTTACGATTATATTCGCTTTTTTGTGCTCATTTGAATTTGGTCGGATAACCAACCGATGTTTACGTGTTATGTTTTTTCTTTATATTTACTTAATGCGAAACATTCCAAGCTGAATATTTTTACTATATATTTTTGACTAGATACACTAATTTTTTATTTACACCTACACATCTTGGGTTGAGCCGGTTTCTTGTAATTTGCCGTCAAAGTTATGACACCATAGTTTCGACTTAAATCCATATTATTCAATAACGCATGCATGTGTACTTTTGAAACTTTTTATGTTTATTATAAGCGTCAAGGCGGACCGAATACAGTTTTCAGCGAGCTTCTACGTTTTCTCATTAAGGCGCTACGATATTTTTTCGGGTTTTCAAGAAACCGCGATTACTTGAAAATCATAAATATTTTCTTAAATCTTATTCTGTGTGTATTACGCACTAATATAGGGCTACTCGTGTATGTTTATTCTACAGCCGCACATACAATGGTTTTAGAGGTACCTAAACGATTCTGCAAAACGTTACCCTAGCAAGAAACGCAATATCACTGAAACCTGAAGACGCACAAACATATATTTTTGGTGCACTTCTTTACACAAACATAAGCTCTCTAGCCATGCACAATATTTTTCTCTCCGATCATTCGTTTAGAATTTTCCTGCTGGAAGAGCGTTAGCCTAGCAGGAATCGTTTATTCCGTTTTTTTCTAAAACGACAAAGCGCACCAATTTTTCATGTGGTGCACACACAGCAGATCATAGACTAATTATTCGTCCCACTCATATCACTCTAGGAGACACTTTCTTGCTAGGGTAACGTACACCCAATTTTTGTATGTGGTGCACACACACAGCAGATTATACACTAATTATTCGTCCCTAGGAGCCTTCGCTAGGAGCCACTTTCCTGCTAGGGTAACGTACACATTTAAGTTGGCTTTTAAATCTACCTGTAATAAATTATTTCGTATTCCTTTTATGAGGTGAGGGGGATCATATAAGGGCACTACTACATCATAGCCATCTATTTAAAAAAAAAGTATTTTATTTATTTACTTTTTCTTAAATTCCTCGTTCTTGTCTCATTTATTAGCCAGTTTTTGGCACTAATATTAGTTGCACCTTGGTCACAAACTATAAAGATAGAGAACAAAAGTGGAGATAAAATGCCGCCTTGAGGGACGCCAGTTTCAAGATCACACCAGCTGGAGTTAGAGTCACCAGCAAGAACTGTTTGCTGACACCCACGAAGATAGGAAGAAAACCATTCCAGAACCTCGGGAGAGACCATGAGATAGGAGAGGATGGATAAAAGGACTTCGTGACTGACGGTATTGAAGGCACTTGAAAAATCGATCACCACCAAAACCGTAACTTTAGTGTCTTCAATTCCTCGCCTTATATTGTCAGTCAAATCAAAAATCAAACAAATCAATCAAATCAAAAAACCTCATTTATTTGCATAAATAAGGTTGGTAAAAAATTATAGAATTGTTCTCTATTTCTGCCTTTAATTTCGGCGTGCAAATATAAAGTCACTTTAAGGAGAGCAGAAACGGTACTGTGCCCGGGCTTAAACCCGGTTTGGAATGGACTGATGAGGGAGTTTTTGTGAATGAAGTTGGAGAATTGTTTATTTACACAGGCCTCCAGTACTTTGGACAAAAAGGGAAGGATGGAAATTGGACGAAAGTGACTGAGAAGAGTGGGATTAGGGATTTTAGGTAGTGGTCGAACATGGGCTTTCCGCCACAGGGAAGGGCAAACACCGGAGTAAAGGGAGAAGTTAACTATATATGGGAAATTGCAGGAAGGAGCTGATCAACCGCTGTCACGATCATGGGTCGACTGATGTTATCACAACCAACGGCTTTGGATTTAATGCATAGGATAATCTTTTTGATCTCTCCCGGGTCAACAGGGGTGAAGGCAAAGGGAGTAATATTGGGTCGCGTCAGACCAGCAAGATAGTCAAGGGTTTGACATTTGGTTGGACTATGAAGAGTGGGAATAGTGGAGAAATGACGATTTAGAATTTAGATCGTCCAAACCAAATGTGTTAGGAAGGTCTGAATGTCGCGATTTGCCGATACCTAGAGTCCCAAGGAATTTCCAGATATCAGCAGGAGAAGCAGAAGTGATGTTATCAAGAATGTGGCGGCGTTTAGCGTTGCGTATCATCTGATTACAACGATTGCGAGCAGCTTTGAAGAGGTTCTAATTATCATCCGACCGATCCTTTTTAAACTTCCGAAACGCGCGGTCCCTTCGTCGCATCGCCATCCGAACTCCCACATTCATCCATGGCGCAGGTGGGCGCTTTAGCTTGACTCTCCTGATAGGAGCGTGGGTGTCGTACAGCTTAAACACAACATTGTTAAAAAACGTAACTTTATCGTCAACTGTAGTGGCTTCCTCCAGGGGGTGTCCAGTCAATATTAGAAGCGTCTTGTGAAAGCTTTTCACTATTCATCCGTGCGAAGGCACGCCTGTACTGGAACGTAGGTTTGGGTTTAGGAGGTTTAAGGACATAAGACAGGAAAATAAGGTCGTGATGGGAAAAACCAGGAGCGTCAAGTTGGCCATGAGAGGAGACTAGGGAAGGAATAGAGGTGATAGAGCATGTTGCTCAGACAATCCAGAACTCAATGGTAAATTTACTATGTTATAAGTCGATGGTGATGGTAGACTGCTACATGTTGATGGTTGAGCGGTTGGTGCCATTGATGTTGTTGTTTGAGCGGTTGATGCTATTTTTGTTGATGGTTGAGCTGTTCATGCCATTGATGTTGATGGTTGAGCGGTTGACGTGGACAGTTGAGCTTGAGAGAAATCCTGGTTGGATATTACTTGCAAAGGAGTTCTTGTTATAGAAGTTCGAAAACCTGTAAGGCATAAAGATCACCTTAGTTCTTCATGTACAACAACAACATACTATCATATCATGCCTGTATATCCTCTAAGGTGTACTACTCCACAGTTAGAGGGTATGTTTTAGTCTATTGACATTCTTCATCTTTACATGTCAAAGTTTTAACTATTATACATATGTATAATTATGACCAGTATGCTGCTACTCAAAATTCCTCACAGAAAAACCCAATAATACTCTGCTGAACCTGGGAATCTCACACAAGACCTCACGCTCAGCAGCCACTCTTGAGCAATGAGGCAGTTTACTCACCTTATGTTTTGACTATGAAAGATTAAAGAGAATATTATTATTACCTCTCAAGTTTAATGTAGGTACTGCATTTGGCCTGAGTCTCTTACTTCAGGTGCGGCCCTTTGCATCAAAATGTACATGGCACACTCGAAAATAATTAAAACTAGTTTGATCTTTTATTAAAAAAAGATCACCACCAATAGCATTAACCCATAATTTAAATTGTTCCTTGTTTGGGTTATGAAATAAATTCAGGATAACATTTTCTGCCCCTGTAAAGTGAAAAGAATTGTCAGTATAATAGCCAGACTACAGATTTTTTTTTTTTAGAATAATTTATTTTAAAAGTAGATATAACAAAAGTACATTTAGGTGCTGTAGTATAATTTCTTAAACAATTTTATAATTAGCGCTTAGGAAACTATGACTTAAATATATTAATAGGTGCAAGTAATGAAGAAGTCGAACTCAAGTGTTAGGTAGCGACCTGCCTGATCTAGGTTTATTTAAACCTGTGTTTCAGGCCATCACTTACAATTCATCATATAATTAGTACAATAAAAGTTTTGTAATTAAAATAAATCTATTAACAACTATAACAAAAAAAATCCAATTGGTACAAAAACATTAAAACTAACTTAAGTAAATACGTGCAATTAGATACCAGGGGATAAGATAATCAAACTAGGACTTCTAGAAGTTTTTCTGTGTCCGTGTAATCAAGTATTGCTAAATAATCTGATAATACAAAAATACATTTCCTATAACTTAGACTATAGAAGTTTAGTTTCTTTTTGAGTCTATTATACAGAAAAGGTCCTCAAAAAATATAAAATCGACTAGCAAAAGCATGCCTAGTTTGAGGCATTGGGCAAACTAGGTCCTTCCTTCTCCTATCGGAAGGAACAGGGTCATAGGGAAGGGTAGAGTGCTGCTGTAGTATAATGTGAAGAATAAATAATTGCCGTACTGTGAGCACATTACATGCTTTGTAGAGCAGTCGTGTAGGAAATCTAAACGGACGAAAGGTCAACCTTTGGAATTGCTCTTTGAGCACGTTCTAGAGGGAGAAGAATATATAGTAGCAATAATAGAATAGTCATGGGTATGTGATGCGAGGGTCAGTGGGTCGTCTTAGGGGCAGATTTCCTGTAACTCATAAAAATAATGCAAGATCACATCCATATTCATTAATTATGATATCATTTAGCTCCAAAAATGTGAAGTGATATCATATCACTATAAAATGTAATGTGGGTAAAATTTACCCATGTGTTGTTTATACTGCTAGGACCTACAGGACCAAAATTAACTAATAATAATATATTGATTAATGTTGCTGACATGAAGCAATCGTTGAAGGAGCGCTTCTTTGGCCGCCTGAAAAAAGTATTTAATAGTATTTTAGCAGGCGGAAATAAGGTGCGTGCCTTCAACGGTTGGGTCATGCCGGTTTTGATGTACCCTTTCGGCATACTCAAATGGACTCAAACAGAACTAGACGCCCTGGATAGGAAGGTCCGTACATTGTTGACGGCATATCAAATGCATCACCCACGTTCTTCGGTTATGAAACTGTATATCCCGCGGAAGTGTGGGGGTCGAGGCTTCTTAAACGCTAAGACTCTTAAAGACTCTCCCCAATCGCGAGATATGCAGTCTCAGGGAATATTACCTAGAAGCCGACGTGGGGATGCATCGAGATGTGGTCACGGTGGACAAGGGCCTCACCCCGCTCTTCATGGCTAAAGAGAACTGGCGCAAACCTGTAGTGCTAGACACTAACGACCGCAGGGAGGTATGGTAGAGTAAGGAGCTTCACGGACACTTTTTCCGGGCTCTACATGGGCCCGATGTAGACCTGTCAGCGTCCGTAGCCTGGCTACGTTCCGGGGACCTCTTCGGAGAAACCGAAGGTTTTGTCTGTGCAATTATTGATGAAGTTATGATGACGAATAACTACCGGAGATTTATTGTGAAGCACGGCACGGTTGACATATGTCGGGCATGTCACCGTCCAGGTGAATCAATCCGTCACATTATCTCCAGGTGTTCTCGTTTGGCTAACGGAGAGTACTTGCATAGACACAACCTTTTAACCAGGATTATCCATCAGCAACTTGCTCTAAAATACAAACTTGTGGAATCGGAAGTGCCGTACTATAGGTATGTGCCCGACCCAGTTCTCGAAAATGGCAATATCACATTGTACTGGGATCGATCCATCATCACTGACAGGACTATTGTAGCCAATAAGCCTGGTATAGTGGTGGTAGATCGATCAGAGCGGCGCGCAATGATTGTTGACATAACGGTCCCATGCATGGAATGATGAGAACCTCGTGAAAGCCGAGAAAGATAAGCAAATAAAATATCTTGACTTGGCTCGCGAGGTTATCGACATGTGGTATGTGGACTCAACGATCATTGTGCCGATAGTCGTATCAGCCCATGGCTTAATTGCTAAGAGCCTCGAGGAATACCTGAGGAGGCTTTCGTTAGGCAGCTGGATCACACACAGCTCGTATTGTTAGGAGGTTTCTCTCTCTGGAGCCCTGACCACTGGTAGCTTGGACCCTGTTCCCGATACCGGTGGGCAACAATTCTTTATATTTTTAAATGTTTATTTTTTATTTTTTATATGAAATATTTAAAAATGTAAATAATTTGTATGTATATGAATAAAGGAAATAATATATTGATTATAATTTTAAATGAACTTAGGGGTTTTGCTGCAGGCACAACATCTTTTCATAGGCTTGGTGGACAAAATCCAAATCACAAAGCAAAACAATAAAGTCCAAATTCTCAGCCACAGGTTGGTCGATGATAGCGGTAATATCGGAATCCAAGTAAAAGCCAGGTCAGTCGGGATAGTCGGGAAAAGAAACAGTGTAACAAGCCGGGTCGTCTATGAACATTTACAAAATACAAGAAACGCATCCATTCACCTCAGAAGAAAATAAACGGATTGTGAGATTTGAAAACAAACAGTCAATGTCATTATCACGTATCATTTCTGAACGAATGACTATTATTGTTATTTATTAAAATAAATAATTAACATTTTCCACTCTATGGTAGTCAATTAGTAATCTATTATGATTATTATTAAATTACAAAATATTAAGTGATTTATTTTTGGTTGCTATTTTTAAGTGTCTGCTAGAGAGAATGTAAATACAAAAGTGTCTGCGTGAAATGAAATAAACACATGACAACGATGTTGCGTTGTAGCCATAACAAAAAAAAACCAGTAATACCAGTGTAAATATTTTTATTTTAAATTGCACCGTCTATTGTTAGGTGCAAGAAACTTTTGAATTGAAGATTCTATCAGGTTGTTTGAAGTTATGACACCATGCTTAAAGGCACTCCTCAACGGTTACTAGCGTGGACACAATTTCGCCTAGGTACGCGTTCAATTTAGATAGATAAATTCAAAAATCCCGGCAGTAAGTATCATCCGTAAAGTAGACATCCACGCGGGTGAAGCCGCGGGCAAAAGCTAGTTTTAAATAAGTATAGCTAAAATTTGTTATATTCGAAATCAAGAGTTAGCCAACTCTAATAGTCCGGGAGGCAGCGTAGCATTTTAGGTAGTGTTTTTACGCCGATCGGTTGACATTTTTTCAATAGATCTCGAACTGAACCAAGCGTCAGCTGACGCACCCGCGGTGGGTTTGGGTGCGGTTACGGAAGCTGTAAAAAAAAACAATAAGTCATAGTACGCCGGCTGAAACTTTTTTCATAGATAGTTCACATTATACTGAGGTGAAAAAAAATCGTCAGTGCTGGTGGAGGTTGGATTATGCGTCAGATGGTCGCATGAACTTGTAAAAAAATAAATAAAAAGAAGTAATAGTACGCCGAATGAAATTTAATCAGGTGATTGTTTAAATTACTGAAAGTACGAAAACAACAATCAGCTGCGTGGCTAGCGGTGGAAAGACCGTCAGCTTACGCAGTAAAGATTTAAAATATTGGAGCCTTTCCTTTTATACACATATTTCGATAATTATAGATTTCGGAGCTGCTTGATTCCATAACACGACCTTCGGGCTTCCTAAGCCTCTCCCCCTAAAATTTCAAAGCAACAGCGTGTGCGTGTCTTTTTAACCAACTTCCGAAAAGGTTTTTTTTTAATGTATGTTCACGGATATCTCAGTCAATTGTAGACCAATTATCAAAATTCTTTTTTCCTTCGAAAAAATATACTCCCGAGATAGTCCCATTGTCACCATGTCAGGATCTGATGATGGAATAGTGGCTTTTTTTTGTTTGATTTAGTTTTTTATCACCGACTTCCGAAGCTAAAGTTATTTTCAGTTTATTGTGTTTTTGAAATCGGTTTTATTTGTTTTTTCATTTTTAGTTGTAATATCCTATACAAATATTTGCTATGCATTTATTTCACATTTATTATACATTTCATGGTAATAAGCTTATCGCAATAAATAGAAACTGAACTTACCAAGCTGTCAAAATGTGGATGTACTGTACACATTTGCGAACCCCCTCAGAGCATACAACGTGATGTCATGTTATGATTTTGTGTAAACGATAAACATCCAAGCGATTACAGCAATCACGACATAATATATTTGCTGTCTATTATTGAAGAGTTCCTTTCCATATTTCCGAAGTCCATGATCAGATCGCTATTTCTATGGGACCAATTTGGAAGAATACTCTTTCAAACAAAAAAGATTTTTCCAAATCAGTTCAGGCGTCTTCGAGTAATCGGTGAACATACATAAAAAAAAAACAAAGGTTCCGCCGAATTGAGAACCTCTCCTCCTTTTCTGAAGTCGGTTAAAAACTAAAAAGTGAAAACACCGTTTGAACATAGATAACCTGAAAGAATACAACTGTAATTATACAGCGTGACATTTTAATGGTTGTTTTCCCGCAGCGAAATGGTTTTGCCTTGGTTATACAATCGTTTAATAAACAATTAAAGTATTAGAAACAAAAAATGGCAGAAAAACCATTGTGAAAAACAAAACTCGAAAGCGACCACGAACCAATAGTTATATACCTGATAGCGCTGAGCGCCGCCACCGACCGGCCGCGCGGCCGAGCCGCGTGCTTTTCAATCAGCTGATAAGTTGATAACTTATTCTTGATAATAATGAGCTTTACCCAACAAGTTATTCAAATTTCCCCTTCATACTTTTACGGGCTTAAGACCGTCATAAATACCTACGTTTTTAGCTGCAATTTACTGAACACGAAATTAAATAAAAACAAGTTTATCGTTTAAGAAAAACAATTTTCTGAATTAGATACCTAAAAAAGTATTTGTGGCGAATTTAAAAAATTTGATTAAACTTATTTACAATCATTTTAATTAAGGATGAAGATACGGTCTGCTTATAGCCATTTTCTCGCTAGATGGCGTTGAAGTCAACATTTTCAGTTTATTTTGTTTTATTTGTAATTGGAACGTTAGTAAGCCGTAGAAGTAGTTCGAGCGCCACGCGGACATTACACTTCATTGAACTTGATCATTACATTGCCTCAAAACCCACCCAATTCGACATATAATCCCAAAATAATATCCGTCATTGAATTTAGTATCGTTTACACACCGACACACACAGACGTGATTGAGAACTAGTTACTAAGACGGACCACTAGATGGCGCGTATTTAAAAACTGTTGATGTAGAAATGAATGTCTGATGAGATAATCATGTTTTATCTACCAATAAGTTACGATGATGTGATTATATTATGAAAATAAAAATGCAATTTATAGGAAAATATAGTTTTATTTTATTACCTTATAACAATGGTCAAAACAAAAGTATTTGACAAAAGTAACACATGCCCGATGCATGTAATAACAAGTAGATGAGAGACTAAATGTATTATGTAATAATAACCACTAATTATCATTATTTGAGTGTCAGGATCGTTACTTGTTATTTACTGTGTCTAAAAGTAGCTCTAAAGAGGTGTGTAGGGAAAAGGGTTTTTGTGAAAAAAAGCACAGAAAGAAAAGACTATTCATTTATTTCAATTAGGCTTGTCAGTTATTAGTAGGTAGTACGTTAAATACCTATCAAGCTACGTCCATTCGCTAACCTAGGTCTTCGTGGAGAAGAATGGACAAGAAACTCCACGGTAACATGTTATAAGTATTAAGCCAGGACAATTATCCGTTGTCCTGGACCATTCTCAAGTAACAGCAGTTTATCAGTGAAGATAAACACTAAGCAATATAAGCCATAATATAACACACATTTCTAGCACATAGTTATCAGTAATAATTCATAGTATAATATCAATTTGACTTTGTACTAAATATTACCGAACTATTTACGTAAATTAGTAGTCTATGATCATTATTATATATTATATCCAACATAATAACAACAGTAAAGCAACAAACATTTCAAAATAGTATCATATCATAACACAATAATAACAGCAATAGAATACTAACCATAACAATACCTGTAATTAGGATAATCTATTACATGCCTATTCACTCAAAAGCAATCAATATTTTCTTTATTCCCATACATATTTTCTGTAATATAATAACACTGATGATTTATAATATACCATAACCACTTATTACAATAATTACAAAGAAACTGTAATTCATAAACAAGAGACAATAAATCTAAAATGCAATTAGTATGTGATTAGAACCAGCAAGGCGAAATAATATTGCATAATGTTAAAGCACTCATTACAAAACTTTCTAGTAAAACAAAAATCTAAAGAGCATGTTATGGAGTTGAACAGGTACACAGTTATACACCTACATACCAAAGTATTATTTAACCTTTTGATTTTATAATAAATACAAATAAAAAGTAACAAGTTGTTTAGAACGTACATTATCATTGTAAAGAAAAGATGGATAGATCGTGTGAAGACTGATATGAAAGAGAAAGGAGTAAGTAATGCCGTGACGTCTGACAGGGGAATGGAAGAAGAAAACGTTATGCGTCGACCCCAAATAGAATGGGACAATGACAGGAAGACGATGATAATGTACATTCTAAGCAACTTGTAGAACAAAAATCATTTGGCTGCTTGATGTCATCCTCTGCCTTGAGTCTTCTGTTCTTGAGGTACTGCTTCACAGCTGCTGCAAATGAAAATAACTGTACTTAGTATATTTGTTACCTACTGACGAATACTATTTCAAATTCACTTCAAAATTTTATTTACCATCAATCTCCAAAGCTGCTCTAAAATTCAACTTTACTACATGCTCGAATCTCCAACTGATGTTGATGGACGATTTTTCACTAGAAAAACATAATAATATATTTTATACATTGAAATTGATTCAACTTATGAAGTAAAGTAATAACCTTGTTTACACACCATTCAGATATTGACATTGCGCGTTTTTTTTAACACGTCTCAAAATGCTTTCTGGCAGAATACAGTTTTTAAAAAGTAGCTTCTAATATCTTCGGTATCATATTGCTGATAAATTCATTATCTCGACAAACTTCTATCACAGTCAACGGTTCAGTGACTGAAATAAAACATATGAATAGCACTTTTCCATTTTGCTGACACGCATTTGTCCTTGAACCTGAAATAGAGTTTTTTCTATAGTATAAGACAAAACAAGATACTGAAATAAATTATAAAGTGGACATGCAATAGAATTATCAATTTACTTGAAAGTAATATTCATGCTTTTTATTCATAACTAAAACATTATTATCCGATTTTAGAGCAAAGTTTTTTTTTCTAGGGCATCTGCCTCTAGGCTTTGATTTTTCCTTGCCAATGATGGAAAGCACTTGACCTCAACAACAGCTCTCTCATTTTCAACTATACCTGTAACAAATTGACACAAAATAAAAAACAATGTTATGGAGCTCTTTATGAGATTTTATAATTACAAGAAATTTATTCGCATAAGTACTATACTCGTAATCCTTGGTCTCTCGCGATTTTAACTAGTGTTATATTTTTCCACATTTTCCAAATAAGAATAGGTAGATAAAATTGAAGCTCGATAAAAAAACTCACCATCTGGACTGCCAGCTAAACATCCAAATTCTTCATCAATAAAAAGACCTGAAGGCCTGACAATTTTATTATATTGTTGCATGAACATACTTTTTGCCACATTCTCATTTTGCTGCCCATATAACATGTCTTTTGTGCAAATATTCTTTTTATACAGCGTGTAACAGAAAGGGTATAATCATATGGAATACTGTGGTACGGACCATCACACTGAAAAACTTTCTCTATGGGAGCACCATCGAAATCGTAAAAAAATAATCAGCTGTCCCATACATTTGGGTCGAGTAGGTATTGAAATTTTGTATAGGACTGCTGATATTTTTTTTACGATTTCGATGGTGGTCCCGTAGAGAAAGTTGTTCAGTTTGATGGTCCGTACCACAGTATTCCATATGATTATACCCTTTTTGTTACACGCTGTATAGAATATCCTTTACATGATTATGTCATGGAGTTGTAATACGGCGTTTGCAAATCTGTAAACATAAAAGACCAGATAAAATAAATGTATGTTATGGGTATTTTTTAAATTCAGCTTTGTCTACATAGGTCTTATTATAGCTACATTTCTGCTAACATAATTATACCACACCACTAACCATCCCAAATTGACTAGCAGTCAAACGGTCACACCTATGAGTAGTATATAAATCATTTTCATGCTGCCCTACAGTAGACATTTCAATCAAAGCTATGTTTTCTGGTGACTTTTGGAATTCTGCTAACCGTTCTTCACACTGTATTCTCAATTGTGCTTCATCAATATCCATTGGATCACAAGCTTCAGGTCCATAGTGCTTGTCAGGGTGGGTTTTCTCTCTTGGAGCAAACAATCGTTTGCGTATCGTCGATTGCCGTCGTATTCTGCTTTGTTCCTTTTGCTTTATGTACTTTTTAAAATGTGTCCCTGGGCTCTGTGTGGTCTGCTTTTTCCATGCAGTTTCATGCCATTTGTGTCCAGTAGCAAGTGATAATCCTGAAAACAGAATATTTTTAACTAGATAATATCAATAGATAATTATTAGGTAACAACAGAGAAACAATACTGTTGGAGTAGGTACATCTGTAGTCCACCATCTGACCTGTTTGAGTATGAGTGCACTTTGTTATATACCATAGGAGCGAAGTATGCACCATGATAATCATCATCATTAAATTAGGTTTCAAAATATTTCACCCATAAAGTGGTAGACTAGTGTTGGCCAAGATCTAAAAAAGTACAAATATAATTACAGAATATGCTTCACTGATCTTGAGATGATTATACAAATTTGATTTATTTACCTTGTATAGTGCACTTGCAATTTTTGTTATTATGTTCCCATATGACACTTTTTCTCTCAAGTTTGCAAACACAGAGAAGTCTCCGTCTCCAATAAAATTCAAACAGCGAAGTTGATGTATTTCTTCACTCTTTTGAAAACCTTCGACAATAATTTGTGATTCCATGGCTGTAGACGGTCTAGTAAAATTTTAGCAACAATTATGCGATTTCTTATCCATGTTTCTTCTCTCATAATATTGACATGTATAACAATATTTGTTTTGAACACCAAGAAATAGACATTTATTAGTTTCTTTACCAATAATGCAGGCCTGGAAATGAAAACAAACTTGAAAATATTGCATAAAATAAAAAGGTCATAAAGAACTAAATTAGTGTTTAGTAAAATATTAACTTTCCTTAGCAGATGATGAAACAAAGTTATGCCCCTAAGACCTTTTCAACCACCCTCTATCTACATAAACAGTAACAAAGGGAACTCCGTCTGAACTGACATGACCTTTTTCAATGGCAATTGATTTTTCTTGTTCACCAGCAGTTTGAATTTCCTCTGTCAAATGATCAAACCACACACAGCCTAACTTTTTTTCAACACGACGAAATTTATAGGCGGACATTGTTGAAATACTTTTGTGTGCTTGAGTGTAGTAACTAAGTGCACTGGAAAATTAATTCACTTTGAAATCCATGATGTCTCTCACTGACAAATTTATTTGTGAAGATTGACACATATTCATAACACATTCCTAAACATATTCTTGTTGGAACATACGACATGGTAGTCGTAATCTAACTCCGAAATATAAAAAAAAAACAAAAGAATATGTTACTTTTATACACTCAGTATTTGAATAAAATTGAAAAGTTTATTCGTTCACAACCTGAGATCACACGCAATTGCAAAAAATTGCAATGGCTGTCAACAATGGCATGAATTTATGAATCATAGATAATATAACCATACATACGGATTTCGTTCGGAACTGTGATGACATCCTGACAAAATAGAAATTAAATGTAATAGTAATTTAATTGCAAGAGTAAAATTTTACTTGTCTTTATATTCCTAGTAGAATATTGGTCGCCACTATTTGTTTCTGAACGCGCCAACCCTGCGCGTTACGTCACATAGTACCACACAGTACCTCTAATATACAAAAATGTATGTTTGTCTGAAACTGTTGGTTTGCAAAATGCGTTCGAGGTATTTTTAACATAACCCAATAAAAGCACATCCCACAAGACAACTTTACCCATTCTTTGATTATGCAAATGTTTTCACGAATAATGTAATTTATTGTTGACCCAAAAATATACATACACATTAAAATACGATTAACGCTAACTTTGTATGTGCTATGTAATTGACAACATGGAAACATAGGTATCTACTTAATATTGTGACGAGATTTCAGAGTATAAAAGCCGTATTGGGTTTATTGGATGTATTAGAAACAGCAATACCGCCGAAAGATAGGTACTTTCATTTATAGGAAAATTACGTATTTTGAATAATTAATTTAATTGCCGTTCCTACAATAATTTGCAATACCTAATTCTATTAAATTGGAATAAAATACATACTCGAATTAATATTGCAGTATCATGCGAGAACTTCCACGCGCGAATCCTATGCGGCATAGCGAGATCTTGAAAAAGTATTGTAACAGCTACAAGTCAATCGAGCGAACGAAGTTTAGCAACAGTGTTGTGCATGTAGGTCAAGGATATGAAGAACGGCAACGTCACATAATAACAACCTACTGTACCTCTTGTACGATTCAGTGACATTTATGTTGCCATACAAAAATAATAAGAAATTAAATTAAATAAACCTTTTTTTTAAAGGCGTCAGTTTTATGATAATATAATGTTTTTTTAATTAAATGTAATAAAGGAAATAAAACAATTGTTGTATATTGATTTAACATTATTATTTAATTTCCCAAAAAAATAATAAGAAATTAAATTGAATAAATTTCCGTTTATAGTCGTCAGTTTTTTGATGATAAAATGTTTTTTTTTTTAAATGAAATGTAAAGGAAATAATACAATTATTGTGTATTGATTTATCAGAATATTATAATATCGCTGGCTACGCCATCTAGTTCAAACCTACGCAATCATCGCCATGAATTTGTTGGTTTGAACTAGATGGCGTACGTGAGTTGGTTACGCAAACTTTGCTTGACAAGCTACTCACACATGTTAGGAAATGTCAAATTTTGCCTAGATTTCACGACTGTTTTTCTCAGTAAATACTGTAAGTTATTTCCTAAAAAGGCGCACGCGCTCTCCTTTCATTGTAGAAAAGTGATAAAATGATTCGTTTTAAACAAAAAGTGTCCATGTCTACAGTGTAATCCCAACCAAACTTGTATGAAGAGACCGTCACGTGACCTTTGAAGGTACCACCTTAACTAAACTACTTTTAAATGTTCACTATTTACAAAAGTACAAGTAGGTAGGTACTTACACTTCCCGGTAACGGAGTAATTGTTCGAAGTGCAAGCCACTGCGTTGTATACACAATCGAGCACGTTTTAATTGGTTGTCTTTCAATTTTAGTAAGGTGTCTCTGTCACTTCTTACGATATTAAAAGCGTCCACTATCGCAGTTATTATCGCGTTTCAAGTTTCGTGTTCCTCACGATACACTAGGCGCTTGAGCTCCGACCAGCGACCACAAATAAAAGTCATAAAAGCCCAAAAAGCCCGGAATAATGAATACAATTCATTATTCCGGGCTTTTTACATTTCAGGTAGGTTCCACTTGTCCTGTCACGAAATGCGGCCCAATGAGGTGGCCATTAATTACCGGGCCCACACATTAACACTAAAACGCACTTAATGCGCACACTCGCGAATAACATGTGGGTTATTCGAAGCCCAAAAATGTTCGTTACGCTGGTTGAAGAGTCCAACTCGCGTAAAAGTTGCTTCGTTCGTCCACAAAATGTTCGTATTTGATTGTCGATCATCCACTGACAAAAAACAATTCTGTTCGGTCCGTCGTTTTCGTAGAGAGCATGAACTCTGCGAAAATGGTAAGGATGCAGTCCTTCAGAGTTGAGCAGTTTCAAGACTTTAGTATTGGCTTACGCCATAACTAGCCGCAGCCTTTCGCGTACTTCGACGAGAACCCCGTTCGAAGTACTCGATGATCAAATCGTCGAGCTCTGGCGAAATAATGGCCGATCGACCTCTGCCCTGTGCATGTGCTGGTGTCTGGAACTGCCCATGATCGAGTAGCCGCTGTGTCGCCGCTACGATCGTCCGGGCCGATGGGTCTTGGGGGTTCATAACCCCACGAAGACGGAGCGACTCCGAGTGTTGCGGCTCTGCGTAAAGTCGCCGGGCAGCATGGGAGTCATAATCAGCTCTAGCATACAGTTGCACCATAGCGACGTTCTCCAAATTCCAATAACTGTAATGGCGATCCATTGCACTGATAAGATAACACGTGCTGCGCGTACGACAATCGCGGGAAAACTAAGTGCGCCGCCGCATTAGATAATACAATAGGAAGCCGGCGCACGGCGTCGTTTGTAATTGTTGCACGCAGGCTAGTTTATGTCGTATCGCTACATGCGAGAGCTATTTTGCTTTGAACATTTATAAATCGGTTTTTCCTTTGTCGGCTTCGCGGCTGTGTTTTGTATTGTTGCGTGAAAACTAGTTTATGCCGTATCACCACGAACGAGAGCTTATTTTACTTTGAACATTTATGCATCGTGTCTTTCGGCGGCGGGCGGCGCGTGCGATTCGAGTAGTACCTACAAGGAACGTTTAGTGTTACTATTGATTGTCATGTTTTCGAGTTGATGAATATTTTTTTAATTATATTAACCCTTCGTGTGCCGGGAACGTGGATCTACGCGAGACACAATAGCTTTTTAATTGTGTCTATATACTCGGCATACGAAAGGTTAAAACAAAAACATATTGATTTTTTTACTTTTATTCTATGCTTCGAAAGTACTCCTTATGGCAAGTTTTTCTGCCGCGGGAAAACAACCATTAAAACGTCACGCTGTATACATCCCCATAATATTTTATTAAAGAATTATCCTCCAACTCCTAACCGTTACGGAGTTATACCTTCCATCATCAGCTCAACAGCATGAGGCGATGACTCCCAGATGCAAATACTTGAATAGCTTTAGAAAAAACACGAAACACGTGCCAATAAAATTTGAGGGTTGCCCTCGATTTCCCTGAGCTTCCATCATCAGATCCTGACATGGTGACATTGGGACTACCTCGAGTATTGGTTCTTTTTTTTGTGTAAGTCGGTATGTGTATATCGATGTACGCGCGACGCGCTGGCGACCGCTCCTGCGACGCTGCGTGCGCGACCTCAACGTGCCCTTGAATGGGCCGCTGCATTAGTTCTACGCCGCACATGAAGGACAATAGACGCTCGTCCTTCACCTTTACAATTATTTGCAAAATAACTCTAATTATTGCGCGCGCGCACCCCATAAGAGTAGGGGATAAACCTCTGAACGTTGTGTGCTTATGTGATTTGGTGATACCTGGACCACGGAAAACTGTGACCCGCCATCCCGAGGTCGCACCAGATTGTGGGAGTCCCGCTGGAGGCCTTACGTTGGTATGTACAACCGATTTGCATGAAAACTGAATTATTTCTCCTGGCCTCCTACTTTGTGAACCTCCTTTCGTTCTCCGCAGAAATTTTGAGAATTTATCAGATCCAGCACCCGCGTGGTGAAAAATAATTTAGTCGGATTTTAAATTTGAAAGAATTATTTCCACCAAGTATACTTTTTCAAAGGAAAAAAAGAATTTTGAAAATTGGTCTACATTTGAATTGACTGAGATATCCGTAACATACATTAAAAAAAAACCTTTTCGGAAGTTGGTTAAAAAGACACGCACACGCTGTTGCTTTGAAATTTTAGGGGGAGAGGCTTAGGAAGCCCGAAGGTCGTGTTATGGAATCAAGCAGCTCCGAAATCTATAATTATCGAAATATGTGTATAAAAGGAAAGGCTCCAATATTTTAAATCTTTACTGCGTAAGCTGACGGTCTTTCCACCGCTAGCCACGCAGCTGATTGTTGTTTTCGTACTTTCAGTAATTTAAACAATCACCTGATTAAATTTCATTCGGCGTACTATTACTTCTTTTTATTTATTTTTTTACAAGTTCATGCGACCATCTGACGCATAATCCAACCTCCACCAGCACTGACGATTTTTTTTCACCTCAGTATAATGTGAACTATCTATGAAAAAAGTTTCAGCCGGCGTACTATGACTTATTGTTTTTTTTTACAGCTTCCGTAACCGCGCCCAAACCCACCGCGGGTGCGTCAGCTGACGCTTGGTTCAGTTATCAGTCATTCGAGATCTATTGAAAAAGATTTCAATCGATCGGAGTGATGAAAAAATATTTTTTCAAATCGGTTTACAAATGACGGAGTTCTGAGGTAAGAACCTCCTCCTTTTTGAAGAAAGTCGGTTAAAAAAAGTCGGGAAAGGCGAATTTTTTTTTTTACTTTCTTCTCCACTCTTCTAGGAAATCAATAAAAAAAGTCCCATGAAAATCCGAGCACTTTATACTTCGTTCCACCTTTTGAGTATTTTTTATCTAATTGCACTCGGCTGATAGTATTGGCATTTTTTTTTTTTTTTTTTTTTTTTTTTTTTACCGATGGGAAATCATCAAATAACCCCTCCCGCTCTGGGCTGAGCAGGAGGGAGTGTCAGACTTCTACTGACTAAAACCCATCCATGTTCCTTCCTTTGCCCTTTATGTTCCAGGGCCGCGGTATCTCTTTCGAACAGTCCCGCAACCCTGGCAGGCGTCGGCCCTTACGGACCCCTTCCTGTTTGCTGACTCTCTTTGAGGCGCGCGTGGAACACGAACGCGCCGTCGACACGGCCTGTCGTCATAAGACGGACGGACGGCGAGCTAGCCCATAGCTCACCGTCCACAGGCCCGCGTCTACGGTGGCCGGGAGCCACCACGTGGCCCCCGACGCCCGGTGCGTCTCCCGCGGCGGCTGGGACGTGAGGTTCTCTCCCTCTCACGTCCCGCCACCTCCTTCGCTAGCATGACTGCTTCGCAGAAGGAGGTGACGGCGTCCCATTCCGTCTCGCTCCGGACCATGGATTGAACCAGGGCCGGACGCGAGAGGTCGCCGCCGCCGATCGCCGCTACGAGGACACGGCGTTGCTCCGCCCAAGCGGAGCAGACCTGCACAGTGTGCTCCACCGTGTCCTCCGGTCGATCCTCGCAGTGGTGACACCCGGGCGTTTCCTCCCGCCCGATTAGGTGCAGGAACCTCCCGAAACAACCATGTCCGGTGAGGACCTGCGTCAGGCGGAAGGTGAGGGCGCCGTGGCGCCTCTCCAGCCACTCCTCAAAGAGGGGACTTACCGCCATTATAGTGGCGTGCCCTATAGTATTGGCACTGGTGCTATTCAATGTACCTACAGATTAAATCAGTTTGTTTTAGAATTTGAGTGGGTAAGTTATCTTAACCTACCGATTTTGTGTTTTTTAAAGACAGTATAATTTGGTAGATTTCGTATGTTGTACCTAACTAGAGTTATAGTTAGAGTATTACGAGTATTATGTTCTATTGTTCTAAAATGTCGTGAAGGCCCAGAGGTCAAATCCGGGCAAGTACCAATGTGACTTTTTCAATTCATATGTACTTTCTAAGTTTATCTTGGACATCACACTACGTGAGGACGTGTATTTGTCACTTTAGAGTTTTGTCTATTTACACTGTTTTGAGTTACCGACGATCAAGTTGACGAGTTCTACAGTTTTATCGGCCCCTCTCGTTCTATCTTGTGGGGTCGTCCATATAGAGCGCTTCAGTAAATCCACATTCAGGATGCCTACGCTTCCTGCACGCAACTCCGGATTCGGTATCCGACGTTGTCCTTAAATCAGGGTTGGAGCCCGTTTTAGTTGAGTGAAACATTGTTGAGCGAACAATTGATCAGAAATTCAGCCCAAATAACGGTCAATAAAATCCAACCTCAAAGTGTCGCTTTACTATCGCTATGTATCTTGGTACGGGGCGACCGGTGTCACGTGACTAGGCTTCCAGCTACCGATGAAGAATTTTGCGTCGCCGCACTCGTGTTGCGTTGGCTCGGAGGTCGGAGCCACGCGTTTCGTCGCGTATGGTCAAATTCGCAATCGGTCAAGTGACCGAAAAACCGTCAAAATCGCACTCGGTCAAAATAGCGATTGGTCCATATCTCGAACTGTCAAAATAGCGATTGGTCCATATCGCGAATGGTCAAATTAGCAAACAGTCAAGATCGCAATCGGTCGAATATTTTACTTCACGTATAGCTCTTAGTCATTTAAGTCAATAATGTGTACCTACACTACTTTCTGACATTATCTACTTAATAGTGCCTATTGGAATATACTATCAGAATGAAATCGCAGACTATAACCAATGCTAGTCAATTAAAAGAAATTGTAAAAAAAAAAAAAAAAAATATTGAGATTAAATAATATTTATTACTAATCAAACATCATTCTTATTTTGTATCTACTTATAAACTAAAACATCAATTTGTGTCACACAAAATTAAAAAAAATATATATATATTGCGTGTCGTATTTTTTTCATTACTATTTATAATCAACCGCCGCGCCGCACGGTGGATCGAAAATCGGCTGTAGAAGACATAGGATCTCGATTTCTTAAATGTTATTTTTTTTGTTGGAAATGACTTCTGCTGATCATTACTGTTCTATAAAATGTCATATGAAGTAATTGTGTGCACAAATGGAAGAGTTATAATTTTTATAAGAAAAAAATGTATGGAGCTGACATGAAAAATGAGGATATCTCTAGAATCGCAAGGTTGGCCGTTATATCCTTGCACACTGTTATAGTACTATTTATTTGTGAATTTTTGACATACTTAATATCGCGGCATAACTTGCGATTTTTTTTTTTTAAATCGTCAAAATTAAAAAATAAAAAATGTTTATGATATGTACATTTACATTTTAATGCTTAAATATGGCTATACCAAGTGTAACTTACAATTTTTTTTATGCTTAGACCAAAACATTCTAAGAAATCACAAAGTCGTATTACCTACTTATTTGAAATGACATGGTAATTATGAATTACATAATAATGTAATCTTGTCTAATGCCTCAAGTCCACATTAGCTAATGATTAATAAAACTTAATACCTATATACCTGTTAAAAGGATACGTACCAAAATAATTTGGGGTACTCGCTAATTTAGCAATTAGTGCAGGATTAACTTAATGAAAGTATAATTAGATAAATGTGATACCATCATTAGTCAATAACAATAAATAGTCAAACATTGGATTCACAACTTCAGTTCATTTAGAGCATTTCTAATACTAACATCTATCCTACCGTGTCTTTTTACTCAGTGATCGTGAATAATGGAAAGCATTATTACAAATTTGGATTTGTTTGTTATTCTGAGTAATCAGGATGCTTCGTCTTTCGATCACGGAATATTGTTCAACACACTTGTTATTCGACTGGGCTCTAGCCTTTTAGATGAAGACAGTGTTACCGTGAAAGAATTTTGTCGAAGATTTACACGGGCAGTTTAAAAGAGATGGTTACGATCCCACAGGAAAAGTGAAGTTTTTAGACGTGATTACAGTAATTGGCTTGAGGCAAATATTGACTGGCCAAACTGCGTGCAAACCAATTTGCTCATTAAAGAATCAACAAGTGAAAATATTTCTACTGAACCTGTACCTGAACCTGTACCATCAACTTCAACAATGAAATCAACTTCAACGATGACAAAAAGATCTCGAAAGCCGTTTGAAGATCTAAGTAACAAGCCGAAGAAGAGACGATCTGATGAACATATAGGCGATGACCCTAATGAAGTAGCTTATTCAGCTGCAGCACTTTTGAAAGGAGATGGTCGTGAGGATATTGCATCTGTTATTGAACATATGCTCCAAAATCCAGAAGCAGCAGCAAAAATCAAGGAAATGTTGAACAAACCAGCTCCTTCAACAATATTTTCACCAGAAAAAGCACTGGGTTTGCTACTTTCATTAAAACTATCGAAATGGCAATATATCACATTAAGGGAAACGACTATTCGAGAAAGTTCAAAGGAGATATATCCGTCTTACTATAAAGTGCAAAAAGCTAAGCTACAGTGCTACCCTCCGAAGACATTTGTGACTGTAACGGATTCATCTGCTAAGATTGCACTACAAGCGTTACTAGATTTAACAGTGAACAGAATTTTTGAAACTATTCGTAGTCCTGATGCGATACAAGATAAAAAAATGATATTAATATCAAAGTGGGGATTTGACGGTGCATCTAACCAAAGTAGATATAAGCAAAACATAGAGAGTGGTCAAGATGATTCCAGCATATTTATGACCTCTTTGGTTCCATTAAAGTTGACAGCTGACGGTGATACCGTATGGGTGAATCCAAAACCCTGCTCACCTATGTATTGCCGTCCAGTCCAGTTTAGTTTTGTGAAAGAAACCAAAGACGTTGTCATAAATGAAAAAACTGCAATGGATAACGAAATTGAAGCTCTCGTTCCCTCAAAATGTCAAGGACATGAAATTAGTCACAAATTAATGATGACGATGATTGACGGCAAAATTTGTACATATCTGTCTGAAGCTAAGTCAAATGCGGCCTGCTACCTGTGTTTGGCTAAGCCTACAGAAATGAATAAGTTAGATGTCATTGCGTCAAAAACCATTTCTTCTGGTGTGTATGAGTTCGGATTATCATCACTTCATGCCCGCATTAATGTGATGGAATGTCTTCTACACATAGCGTATCGTCTCGACTTCAAAAAGTGGTCTGCAAGAGGAGAAGGTCATCAAGAGTTATTGCATTCACGAAAAAAACTCATTCAAGATCGATTCAAAGATGATCTCAACCTTTTGATTGACATCGTTAAGCAAGGATCAGGCACAACTAACGACGGGAACACAGCAAGGCGGTTTTTTGAATTTCCTGATAAAACTGAAGCGATCACTGGATTAGATGAAGACCTAATACGCAGATTTGCTGTGATTCTGCAAGCTATCACATCTGGAGAGATTGTAGACGTGCCGAAATTTAAAGAATACGCTAGAACAACCGCTGAAAAATACGTGGAACTGTATGATTGGTACTACATGTCATCAACCGTCCACAAATTGTTGATTCACGGAGGGGACATTTGCAGAAAATGCTATTGTACCAATTGGAAGTCTTTCGGAAGAAGCTTCAGAGGCCCGAAACAAAGACTTTAGGAGGTTCAGAGAACACCATTCGAGGAAAAAGAGTAGACAAGCATCAAACGAGGATATCCTCAATATGCTTATCGTCTCTTCTGATCCTCTAATTTCTTCCACAAGACCAAAATTAGATGCCCACAAGAGGCAGACATACTTTAAGGAAACAGTAGAACTACTGAAACTTCAGGATCAGGAAGCTCCGACAGAGTTCTTAGAAGTTATATCTATTGTAGAGCCTGATTCTGAAGTGGATTCTGATGGTGACGAAGTATAAAATAAGTTAACTTTTATTGTTTATGTTAGGTTAGGTGAAGTTATTTTTTTTTTTTTAATAATTTGCTTTTAGTTTTAATCATACAATAGTTTACCATTTATTGTTATTGATCACGTTTATCTAATTACCTTTATTATGGTACGTATCCTTTTAACAGGTATATAGGTATTAAGTTTTATTAATCATTAGCTAATGTGGACTTGAGGCATTAGACAAGATTACATTATTATGTAATTCATAATTACCATGTCATTTCAAATAAGTAGGTAATACGACTTTGTGATTTCTTAGAATGTTTTGGTCTAAGCTTAAAAAATATTGTAAGTTACACTTGGTATAGCCATATTAAGCATTAAAATGTACATATCATAAACATTTTTTAATTTTGACGATTTAAAAAAAAAAATCGCATGTTATGCCGCAATATTAAGTATGTCAAAAATTCACAAATAAATAGTACTATAACAGTGTGCAAGGATATAACGGCCAACCTTGCGATTCCAGAGATATCTTCATTTTTCATGTCAGCTCCATACATTTTTTTCTTATAAAAATTATAACTCTTCCATTTGTGCACACAATTACTTCATATGACATTTTATAGAACAGTAATGATCGGCAGAAGTCATTTCCAGCAAAAAAAAATAACATTTAAGACATCGAGATCCTATGTCTTCTACAGCCGATTTTCGATCCACCGTGCGCCGCCCCGGCTTCGCATGGGTAGTAGATCATTATTATGCTTACATGTTTTGTCTGTAGTAGAGTCGCATCACCTTGATGCGTCAATATATGGATTAGATTTAAATTTAATATAATAGCCGTACTTGAAGTATTTTAATTAATTTTATTAGGTATTATAAACATAAAATCAAACTAAAATATTTCTTAATATACAACATTGATAACTTCTGCCTGAACATATTTTGTTTAGAAGTTACACGTGACAGACATACAAATTGCTCGTGTGAAAAACCCACATATGACTGTTTCTAAATTAACTTAGGCTGATAAAATTTTTGTGTTTCTTAAATCATATCTAGACACGCGGTAGCGTGTCAAGCCAAGTTCAAGCTATAACAGAACTGACGAGCAGCACCGTGTGTAATATTACACGAATGATTTGGAGCCACTTTTGACCGCCTCATAACTCAAAAACTATTTCACATAAACATGTCAAATTTGGCTCATCATATATTGAGACTTGCGAGATACAGCTTCAAATTTCATAAACACACCTTAAACGATTATTTAGATATCAACGTCCTAAAATCGTCATTTTTATCATTGACTGACCTGATGACTGATCAAACTTAAACCCAGTTCCAGAAAATATAATTTCCAACTTCGGATAATATATTAAAGCCTAAGGTATAAGGTAACTCCGGGCGTCGGGGGCCACGTGGTGGCCCCGGGCCACCGTAGGCGCGGGCCTGTGGACGGTGAGCTATGGGCTAGCTCGCCGTCCGTCCGTCTTATGACGACAGGCCGTGTCGATGGCGCGTTCGTGTTCCACGCGCGCCTCAAAGAGAGTCGGCAAACAGGAAGGGGTCCGAAAGGACCGATGCCTGCCAGGGTAGCGGGACTGTTCAAAAGAGATACCGCGGCCCTGGAACACAAAGGGCAAAGGAAGGAACATGGATAGGTTTTAGTCAGTAAAAGTCTGACACTCCCTCCTGCTCAGCCCAGAGCGGGTTATTTGATGATTCCCAATTCAAAAAAAAAAAAAATATTTTTGGTGACTTGGCTAGTTTTCCTATGGGGATTATATTATAGTCTTCGCAAGTTCTAAAGCTGCAAGTTCTTATTTTATTCTTCCGAAAATTTGGTTTGCTGGTAGAAACTAGCCATCGAACATAGGGCTCTTCCATGACTGTTTTAGTAGGTACTTGGCTTAATAGCTCAAAACCAGTACGGCTTCAGATCGGGAATTTGTACAGAGGATGCCGTTGCTGCCTTCACTAACAGTCTGGTAAGCAAACTAGATAATAAACTGAACTGCTATGGCATCTTCTTAGACTTAACCAAAGCTTTTGACACGGTCTCTGTCCCTAGACTTATTTCAAAGATAGAAAGCTTGGGAGTGCGTGGAGTGCCTCTCAAACTATTTAAAGACTACCTCTGTGATAGATCCCAGTGTGTTCTCATTGATTCAGTCACTAGTTCATATGAAAAGCTCACCTATGGAATCCCACAAGGTAGTATATTAGGACCGAAACTTTTCCAAATATATATCAATGACCTTTGCAAGCTCTCTATCTCTAATTGCGAAATCTTCTCATATGCGGACGATACTGCACTATTAGTGTCTGACAAAAACTGGGAGCAAACCAGAAATAGAGCAGAATACTCGCTCCGGATAATAATGGAATGGCTGACAACTAACTTACTGACGTTGAATTTGGAAAAGACAAAACTAATCAGGTTCCATCGCCCACATTCAATAACTCCATCCTCTTTCTCTCATAAAATTAAAGGTCACACTTGTCCCTCTCACCAGTCAGTAAATTGTAACTGTCTTGCTCTCAGCACAGTCCCCAATATTAAGTACTTGGGAGTGATAATTGATGAAAATCTTAACTGGCACGCGCATATAGAGGCACTCTGCACTAGAGTCAGAAGACTGATATATATTTTTAAAGAACTCAGACACTCCGCCAATTCTGAAACTCTAACTCTTGTGTACCTCAGCCTATGTCAGTCCATCATTATGTACTGCATTCCGGTGTGGGGCGGTACTTACAAAACCACAATGATCCCGGCAGAAAGGGCACAACGAGCTGTTCTTAAGGTCATGCTTTTTAAACCTAGAGACTACCCCACTGATCAGTTGTATTCTGAGACCGAAGTTCTCACAATCAGGCAACTATATGTCCTTCGCTCAGTCCTGCGGAGACACTCCAGCCTTTCATTGGATAAAAAGCTGCTTCTTAGACGCCACGGTTTTCCTATATGAAAAACAACCCCCTGTCATTTTGCGTTTACTAGTCGACAATTGTTGGTCCAAAGTTCACGAATTTATAATAAAATAAATCTGCTATTACAAAAAATAGCTTTTAATGGTACGCGGAAATTTGCTGCGTTGGTTCACATCTTACGTAACAAACCGTACTCAAAAAGTTGTGATTAATGGTTATCAATCTGAGCTAATTTTAGTCACCTCCGGAGTCCCGCAGGGATCAATTTTGGGTCCTTTATTGTTTACTATATTTATAAATGACATAATCATATAGATATTTGTTTATGTCTTTAGTTAGGCCATGTCTGGAGCTTGCGACTGTGATATGGAACCCCTACTATAAAAAGTATAGTGACTCAATCGAAATAGTGCAACGAAAGTTCCTGCGAGCCATGCATTGGAGATGCAGTCACAGCCAAGCCTCGTATGATACATTGTTAAATAAATATAGCCTGCTTTCTTTAGAATCTAGAAGGCTGCTTCTTGGAGCAACGTTTCTCCACGGTATTATCTATCTATACATATAATAAATCTGTAGAAAAGTCATTTTTGTACATTGAAGAAATTGAAACAAAAAATAGCCAGCGTGTGAAAAGATAAGTAACAGAAACCATTTCCATCATTTTTGAAATTTTTGTCTGTTTGTTTGTGCGCACATCACGTAAAATCTACGAATTCAATGCTGACAATGTTTATATACAAAAATTATACGCAACTTGAGGTTTAACTTAGTTTTTGTTTCATCGAAATCGGTTCACTCTATCAAAAGATATGATTAATTTAGTGAGTTCAAGAAGTAAAATATTACGTTACGCAATTCAGTATAGTACTTGCAGCGACATCTTAAGACTAAAAATAGAACTAATGTTGATAGTTGAAATCCAAATCCGATAGATGGCGTTGTGCAAATGACGTCATTTTCTGAATCGCGGTGTTAAGACTTTCCGCGCGAGAATGACGTCCACCGTGTTTACTAGGCAAATTGGGTTTCGTTAGCTGACTTAAAAGTTCTTGCGTGTGTCGTAAAAGTTCTTTGGTTGCTTGGTTTATCGATTTTCTAAATTGGTCGAAAAAAAAATATTGGCTTATCTTATTGGTTTAGTTTGGTCAACTTTGGTCATTGGTTTGAAGTACGAAGTAAAGATTGTATAATGTATTTTATTTACTTCGTAGTTTGAATCCAATAGTGCCAATCGTTACACAGTAAGGAACTGGACTTTTGATTGTTTTTCACACGGCCAACTCTATGTTTCTCTATCACGTGTTAGCAACCCAAACAACCTTTTTGTATATGCTCCGGGTAATTCCACCGCTAACATAGTATATAGAGAAGCATTAACGTAATCAACTATACCAAAGTCAGGACTCTTATCTAAATCATCAAAAAGGTGATATACTCTTATCTAAACGACGTTGTTTTGTTCTCGACAACCACGCGAACGAACAATTAACAAATTTAAGATACTTGTGGTCGAATCAATATTAGCATCGTAATTTTCTTTTCTTTTCCATTCCATTTGATAATTATTTTTTATTTTTATTTTTCTCTTTTTATTATAACTTTATAACTTAGTGTATTTTAACTCACGTAGCATAAAAATACCCATTAATCAGTAGTGATCAGTGGATAATAGTGTTGGTAGTGCAATAAGTGCCATTATTTTAAGTTTATTTATAGTGTATAATAATTATTAAATAAAGGTATTAGATTTATGTTCAGGATCTGTTATGGTTTTATGATTTAAATTTATTTTGTTTATTTGTTGCGTATTATTTTGATTGCTTTCTTGACTTTTAATTATTTTACAGGAATTCCGACAAATATTCTAGATCTCATCAATAAATCGATCATTGTTGAGTTTCCGTGCTAGGTTTATACTTTTCTTTATTTAGTATGTTAAAAGTGCGATACTTGTTTTATAAGTTTGACGTGAAGATTTACAATTGTAATAACTGAGCCTTCTTTTAGTATTGAAAGCCAATCTGAGGCCTTTGGTTATCCAAGGTTGATTCTTTAGTTTCTTATTCTTTTTTCGTGAGGGATACTGTCCAACTATTTGGAAAACTGCGCACATTGTGCCCATTCATACAAAAGGGAGCAGAAACTCCATAGAACATTATCGTCCAATATCGATTCTGAATGTTTTGGGGAAAGTGATGGAGAAGATAGTACACAATTTTATCTATCCTACCATTTCTAAATGAATTCCGCAACAACAGCACGGGTTTGCAACTCTTCATGCACACTCCTACACGCAGTACTGGGGCCCTAAAATGGAAGCTTTATCAGAATCATAATATGAATCACGTTAAAACTTTAAAATTCTTAAAATGGTCTTTATGGTTATGACCACAAAGCCCATTTTAAGAGTTTTAAATTTTACCCTGTACTCTTAGCAATGTATTGTTTAGCTATTACATTTTAAATCCGTAATGGGCCGTCAGATTATTTTAAATTTTAAAGAGCGAGAGATTTTGTGAATAATAAACAAATTAATAATTAACTTTTACCTAAAATGGCCACTTTATCAGAATTATAATACGAATCACGTTAATAATTTAAAACTCTTAAAATGGACTTTGTGGTCATAACGATAAAGACCATTTTAAGAATTTTAATTTTTAACGTGATTCATATTATGATTCTGATAAAGCTTCCATTTCAGGCCCCCTGTGCTCTAATTAAATTCTCCAGCCTCTTTCTGATGATATGCAGAATTACTTCGCTCGCGTGTAAAGTCAGCGATATGGTGCGATAGTTTTCACACTTCTTGGTAAAGCCTTTCTTATGTAAGGGATACATCTACAACTGATTCCACCCATTCTGCAGGCCAGTGTCCTGTTCTCCAGACTTTCTGACATATCCCGAGTAAGATTTTTGTGTCATTAGAACCTAACCATTTTACCATTTGCGCAGACATAGATATGGTGCTTCCTAATTTATTAATATATTTGTGCAGACGCACGCGCATGGAGGAGGTGGCGGCGTCGGTCCGCTCGGCGCCGACTCTGTCGCTGCGGGCGCGCGCGCTGCAGCTGCGCTTGCCGCGCACCACGCTGCGCACCATCCTGAGCCGCGACCTGCCGCACGCACCCCGCAGCGAGACAGGTGCCGGTACCATGCTGTTACTTTTAAATGTCGTCATCAGCATCAGCCTATAACTTAACTTTACCGGACAAACCCCTGAAATTTCACGCCTTTGACCCCGATCTTGAATACTCTTATCATCATGGCGCCACCAGGCGCCCTACAGAGATCGTCACGAGACCGAATCTGAGGGCGCACTCTGTTTCGAGACTCGCGGTTCGGCTGCTTTAAGAACATTCTATCAAAAATCATTTAATAATGGCTTACTGTATGCAGGTAAACAGCAAATAAAACAGAATGTGAAGAGACAGCTGAGGCGGAAGTTGGAGTCGCACGGAGAGCTCGGCGCTGGCGCGGTGCGCTACTGATTGTGTACTCGAACGTCTTCAGCTAAGATTTCTGTTTGTATACCGTCATTTAGTTTTAGCAAGGTTTGTGCTTCTGTCATTGAAGCTGAGGTTAATAAGAAAATAATGAAGAGCTGCTTTATTATTTTATGATCAAAATCTTTTCCAAGTATAGTACTTTCTAATGAATGAAAGACTTAATTCAACTAAATACTTTATTGACCTTAATATAGTATTGTTAGTTAACGCAAAGTTATAAAGAAATTAATTACACTTATTTACACATTTTAACTAACGACCATGATTTTATAATTCTGCTTTATAAATGTATTGCATCAATGCTGCAATTAATAAACAATGTAACGTATAACAAACATAGCTGTCATGTGACGTATTGGCCGGTTCCACTCGCGCCTGACAACTTCGCATTTACAGTTAACATCGTCATCCCTCTGCAGACTCCTGCTCAGACAACATTTCCGATTAACTCGCCTGTCTCAAAACAATTTGTAAATATGTATAATTTATGTTGATTGATCATTTGCGTTTTAGAGGTGTAGGAATTGTGAAACATTATCTATATCTGTCATTATCTAAGTATGCGGGCGGAGGAGACACCGACGCCAAAACGGTTACCGCGTATTCAGTACATCACTCTGAGCCCCCCCTTAACCCTTTTCTTGACGGAGTGCACTGTCAGATACAGTCACCTTTGAAAAATCATATCAAGAAAAATGTTATTGCTTGAAACGGAACGTTCCTACTATTTAAGAAAGTAACTGTTTCTGAACGCATTCACGTCATGTCATGTCAGTTTGACATAACCGTTTGCCATTCACATTCAAAATGATGAACCGACTCAAAGCGATCCCGCCGAAAAAAGTAAGAAAATTGATATTTTATATTGTTTTTACTCAATAATGTAATAATTGTGCATTTTGCGATAAAGTTCATTAGTGTATACGTGTCAATTGAGGGAATTTTAGATGCAAAACTGTATATTTGGGTAGTAAACTAGAGCCAAATTGTTATGTATCTCGCAGTGCACACTGCCATGTTTACTGGTTTTTTATGTTTTGGTGTAATGTATCATGTAGTGCACACTGCCATGTTTATGGTATTTTTATTGTTTTGTGTTGATTACTTTGATTGATGGTGGCGTAGTGGTGATGGTGTTAAACTAAAGCATCAAATATTCTGGGTTCGATTTCCGGTCGAGACAAAATCGATTTTTATACATACATGGCTACAAGTCTGTACATGCTTCTAATCTTGGTAGGTATACTGTATGCTCTCGTCTTTGAAATCTGGTTGTTGGTTTCTGGTATTTTTTATGGAATGTGTGTTCGTTTTGATTTTTGCATGGCATGGAGGGTTAATTAAGCTTGGGGCGGAGTACAGCCATCCTTCGCAAGAGGCAGAAAGCTTTGTGCGCTTATCCCAAAATCGGGCAGAAAATCATCGAATGACGATTCGTCGACGGAGTCTGAAAATGAAATACGGCAATTTCCAATTCGACATACGGCAGACGAAGAATCATCGCCAGCGCCTTCACTGCCATCGTAGATGGAAAATCTCAACCTGCTATCCGACGATGAAATACTTGATGTCCAAGATGCGGTCACTGCGTCACCATTACTAGCGTCTGCACTCACTCCATTAGCTGCGCAAAATTTGACACAATCTGTAGCGACTCCTCAGCTAGCTCCGGCTCCCTCAGCTCCACAGTCTCCAGCGACTCCTTTAACATCAACACGCTCCAGAGCAATTAGACCAAGATTGGTTATAGCACGTCGTCCTCAGCTGGCGCGAGTAAAAGTACAACCTCTCAATTTTCGATGGACTGGACAACGATTTCGTCATCGAGCAGAAATAGCCAATAATGATTTTCAGGAAGAAGCATGTCTCAAGGATCCGTTTCAATATTTTTCCAGCTTTTTTACTGATGACATTTTTAACTACATAAAGGAACAAACCAACTTATATTCTACTCAACAAACTAATAGATCGTTGAATTTTACAGTCGAAGACATAAAGGACTTTGTTGCAATAAATCTGCTAATGGGAATAATTGATATGCCTTCGTATACAGACTATTGGTCCCGAGAATTTAGATACAGTCAAATAGCAGATATCATGCCCCTCAAAAAATTTCAACAATTACGTCGTTACATTCATTTCAATAACAATTTGCTTGATGATGGGGATCGCTACGATAAGATCAGACCTTTGGCAGATATGCTACGTGCCAACTTTTTGAAAGTACCTCATGAAAAGAAATTCAGCATGGATGAGATGATGGTGCCTTATAAAGGGAAAAAAGCTGGTAATCGAAAGCAATATGTCAAAAATAAGCCTAAAAAGTGGGGTTACAAGATTTTTGCGGGTGTAACTGGCTTTGTTTACGATTTTCTTATTTATGGTGGTGAAGATACTTTTAGATCAATAGATCTTTCACCAGTAGAGTCTTCTCTCGGAATGGGCGCTAAAGTCGTCATAACATTATGTAAAACTATACCAGATCCAGCGTGTTCTGTAGTATACTTTGATAACTTTTTTACGAGCCTCGAATTGATTCACTATCTGCGAGAAGAGATGGGTATATTTTCACTTGGAACCATAAGGGCAAACAGATTACGTGGAGCTGAGAAGAAGCTCATCACCGATAAAGCACTGAAGAAGAAACCACGGGGTTCTTATTCACAAGTCGTGTGCAATAATAAGAAAGTGTGTGTCGTCAAGTGGTACGACAATAAATGTGTCACTACCGCAAGCAGCTACGTAGATGTCCACCCTATATCTACGATCCAAAGGTACGATAAGGAGAAAAAGATGAGGTCAGCAGTGCCATGTCCTGAAATTATAAAGCATTACAACGCCCATATGGGCGGTGTTGATTTAGCTGATATGCTAATAGCTCTCTATAGAACTGAGCTAAAGGGGCACCGCTGGTACTTACCATTGGTATCACAGATGTTAGACATATGTATTACAAATAGTTGGATATTGTACCGGAGAAATATCGGTAGTGGAAAAATAATGAGTTTGAAGAAATTCAGGTACAACATTGCCAAAAACTTACTATTGCGCCACAGAACCACCAAGAAACATACGGAAAATGTAAAGGGTCCAACCCCATCAAAACTAATAAAGGCGCCAGTTGCTCCAAGACCAACAACAGAAATTCGCAGTGACCAACTTGGCCATTTCCCAACTTTTGGGACAAAAGGCAGGTGCAAACTATGTATCAAAGGTCAAACGACTGTGTCATGTACTAAGTGTAGAGTCAGGTTATGCTTGGTACCTGGCAGAAATTGTTTTTATAGTTTTCACCACCAGTAACTAAATAAAATTAATTATTTTATAAATCATTTGTATTATTACCTCTTTTTGGCAGTGTGCCTCGTGAGATACATTCGCCTGAGATAGTCATTCCTTACGAACATGGCAATGTATCTCACGGGATACGGAAGGTATCTCTGGAAACAAAACTCTATGTTTTTTTTTTATTATTTTTCCCTGCATTCTATGTTCATATAAAACGAGATTATTTGAAAAAACAACAGTAATTTAAGATTTTTTTTTTTGCCAATAAAAGGGTTAATAACCGATCAACTATTTCTATATGGGGGGCTCAGAAGGATGTACTGAATACGTTCGGTGTCCCTTCCACCCTGTATAATCCAATAAAATATACACACGTTAGCGACACTATGAACGGTACCGCGACATCTCTTGTGTGAATACGTGTACTAAGAATGACACCGCGTGCTTCATACATACTATATCGAGAGATAAGAGATCGGACCGGAGAATAAAGGAACAACTTATCCTCTAAGTTGTTCCTCCCCTAAATGTACGAGCGAATACTAGACATTTCATATGTCATGACTCATGACACACAACGTCACAGCACTGTCACTCCGTCAGTCGTCGAAGTCACCAATACACTGCCACAGTCTGACGCTGAATCGTGGAGTCGTAGCCGTAGCCATTCATGGATTGAACTCCCGTTGCTTTGGCACACTGAGTAGTAAGAAAATGAAGTGTTAACATCAGGCCGCACACATGACTTGCGTTGTGGTGTCGTGTCGCGTAAAATCCATCATACATTAATTGACGAAACTTATACTGATGCTTATAAATGTACACTACCCACACTACACCACAACAATGTAGTTTACTCGTTACCGGCGCGAAGGAGATGATTACCAACAACCGTAGCACAGTGTTACACGGCGACTACTGCAGCGTGTCGCCGGAGTAGTAGGCGACGCTGAGCCGGGCCGCGCGCTCGCTCTGCTCGGGCGCTGCGGGCGCTACGGGTTGCACGTAGTTGCGGCACAGCCCGAAGAAACTCTGCGGACGCAGGTTGCGCTTCTGCGCCTCGAACCTGCCACATTCACGACTGTTACAGAACTGTAATCATGTGAAGGTCACGTCGTGTAGGGGGGCGGTACCTCCAGCCGATGTGCACGAAGCAGACCGCGCACATGGCCACGGTCCAGGTGTAGCCGGGGAACCACGAGTACTCGGCCGAGGGCGCGCCGTGCAGCTCCACGTTGGTGCTCTGGCTCACCGTCAGGATGTCGTGCATGTACCCGCCTGCAACATCGACGCTACTTAAGCCTCTGACAATCGGCCATTTGTACAATTGAACGAGTAAGCACTGCAAGAGGTGCTACTCTGTGGCAACAAACGCGGTGTTTTCCGTGCCTTGCTTGATATGAGCATGAGTAATTAATGTAAAATATTTGTATTGCTTTGAAAGAGCAATACATAATGGACAATCAGCCCGATACAGGCTCTGCTCTTTGCGCAGTAATCGCCTCGCGACACTGCTCGGTCGTGTCTGTAGCGAGCAGCCTCAGTGAGCTATTTATCAGCTTCAAAACTTATTAATATTTAGCATAATTACCTAAATTAGTATAATTGGAGTGCACGCCCTCGCTAGACATAGCGAATACGTGTTCTCTCCGCGCGATGGGTGTCATACACGCCGTGCAGCACAGCACGCTTTTCTGGAAATAAATCGAATACCCACAAATATTCTCACATTGACAAAATTTATATTAAACGCAAGCGCAAATAGAATTTATTATACATGTCAAAATCAAAATATTTTTATTTCACATAGGCCTAGATCATTTGTTAGCATAAGGACAGATTCGCTTTACGCCAGATTCGCATTAGGACGGATTCGTGTTAGATCAGATTCGCTTAAAGATAGAAGTACAGTCGGGAGATTTTTTTTTTTTTACCATTGCTACTCGAAAAGGGGCATTTTATTCATCGATAACAGTGAATAAAAAGCTCTTTTACTCACTGAGTGAATAAAAACATTTTGAATTTGGAACAAGCACGAATTATGAACAAAAAATAAATAAAACGTGCCAGACAAGAACTGAATTTCGAAAACAGTTCTAATTTTTTTTACTATACATTTTTAATGTTATATTTATTCCTTTGTTATCTTATTATATTACCGATTAGGTATATAATAAAATGTGATAAATACTCATCTGCTTAGACTTATCCCAACTTTATTGGGGTCGGCTTCCAGTCTAATCGGGTGCAACTTAATATCAATATTTTAAATGGAGCGACTGCCTTTCTGACCCAGAACACAACCCAGTTAGTACTAGGTGGGTAATACTTTTACGGTTGTTAGACTTTCGGGCCACTGATTACCTGTAACGACTGTCAAAGAAATACAAGCTGGCTCAACGGCTTTACGTACTTTCCGAGGCACGGAGGAAAGTCGGTATGTAATGAAGTAGTGGTCACCCATCCACAGACCGACCTTGGTAAGCCCGGCTTAACCTTGAAGATCGACCCGACTGGTTGTTATTATTAACCCACGAGAAATATAAATAATATACTTCTGTTTATTTTCTCGCAGTCAATGGTAAAAAGTAGAGTACACAACTCGTGAAAAAAGTAATTTATCTCGGTTCTTGTATCCCTCGCTCCGCTCAGGATTCTACTCTAGAATCCCTTGCTACGCTCGGGATTCTAGATTCATTGCTGACAAATTTTCTATCTTTTTTTGACGTGATAGATAACTTCGTAAGAGGGTATTTATTATATCTAACCATTCGTTCGTAATCTATATTGTAATCTATACTAATATTATAAAGAGGTAAAGTTTGTTAGTTTTGGAGGTTGTAGGGGGTAATCTCTGGATCTACTGAACCGATTTTGAAAATTCTTTGACTAATAGAAACTCTGAAGCTACATTAACCCCGACTGCCACATGCATATTTACAACGTGCCCGTGGGATAATTTCCGAGCAAAACGCGAGCGAAGCCGCGGGCAATAAATTAAAATAAATAACTAGATGAATGTCAGATACTCATACCAATTATCTAGTCTCGAACTAGACAGATGCTGTATTATGAGTAATAGATTACGGATGAAAAGAAACTACTATGACTCGGGTATAAAAACATGCGTACTCGTATTCATTAGACAAATAGTGGCCATAGCACGATTCGAACCCCCTTCGTAGCAGTTCGGATGCCAGACTGTTCGGCCATAGAGATCGTCGAAAATGAAATATTAAGGCGCATACCTACCGCGGCGCACGGATAGGCCACGCACGTATGTAAAGCTTCGCTTTGCAGGAAACTGTATGTGATTGTGTCCACTGCAAACCACGGACCCGCTAGGCACATTAGTACATGCGTGGCTTGCTCGAATAAGGCGCTCACATATCTCAACGCTGTAAGCGCCATGCACGGTATGCATGCAGTACACACTATACACGAATATTAACCCACGAGTATGCCGCGGTGGGCACGCTACAGTTGTACATAGTTGTGGGTGTTTAGTGTGTACTGCAGTGGAAAGATTGACCCACGTCAAACAAATGAAACCACGTAGCTAAAATGCGCCGCGTGCCCGTGCACAGCATGCGACGCTGTGGGTTTGCGTCTTTATGGTGTAATAATCTGGCCTGAAGCGAATCTGTCCTTATGCGAACAAAGGAACTTTATGTTGTGGTCTGCAGTGGCGTGCAGTAGTTCCTCTGGTAAGGTAGGCCACGCATACTGAATTACTGACACCCAAAACAAAAAACTCGGCAACATCACAGCGTCGCTCTACTAAGGATGACCCTCAAAGTAGTCACATCTATTGATATATTCAGTCACCCTTCCGGGCCCCCCGCACCCGCCCCTGGTATTTTTAGTACTTAAGCTTATGAGAAACAACGCCATCTAGCTTAAATATCAGGAATTTCAATGGCATTCAGTCAATACAAAAACGAAGGTAGAAGCTTCGTTAAAAAAATCTTAAAAATAAAACAGAGTGCGCTGTCAACAAAAAAATAAAATTACCATGGTATAGTGTAGATTTTTGGAATATTAGAAAAAAAAAACATTGAAAATAAGCCTCTAAAAACCAAAGTTATAAATACAAGAACTCACCACATTATTCAAAGTTCAAATCACGATTTTCTGACAATGCAAACAGAAGCAAGATTCATTTGAAATGACGAGTACGAGATGAATTTTGGGTTAATTCTCGTAATTCGGGTACCTACACCTTTAGACACAACTTGAATCTTATCATTAAACGATTGTGAATACTTACTGTTTTTAACTTATAACAAACACACATTATCAGCGCCAACTTCACAACAGAACACCATTTTAAGTAAATAAACAAATACAACACATAATATTTACACTACTGTACGTTTCAAAGCGAATTACAACCGTCAGATATTATAAAAAGCAAAACATTCAAGATCGCGAAATAAATTTTGCTTGTCACATGAAACAAATATGGCTTACAACTTTCTAAGAAAAATATAATTGCTACTTTGTCGATAAAAAACACTACCAAATATAATTGCATCACTGCATACCGTTTTAACCGGATAATACTTTGTGGCCAATCAGTGGCCAGCTACACTCGCAGGAGTTGAGCCCCCAATCTATCATCTATACACGTGTGCCGTTCATACACACGAAAATGTGCATCAGTGTGCGTACATTTATCAATGGAAATTAGGCCGGCGGCGTCGTTGCCTAGAAGAGCCGGGAGTGAGCGTCGTAGTATTATTATCAGTTACGTCACACGGGCGCGACAAGTTGCTATAAGTATTTTAACAGGAGTTTTAATTATTTTTTTAAATATTTTGCATTATTTTATTACATAGTTATAATAGGGTAGGCTAGGCCTAATTGCCTCTATGGACGGCACGCCCCTGGCGGTCTGTACATATTCTGTCTTTAAGCGAATCTGACCTAACGCGAATCTGTGTAACTTTAAACAGGTGGGGACCTGGTGACCTGTATTACAGGTGTTACTACCTACCACAGGCACCAGCGATCCACAACCAAAAATCGTTGGCTACTGCTTATGTGTAAATATTGTTTGTATTTTTTGGCTTGTGGTGAGAAATAAACACTTATTATTATTAATCTGGCGTAAAGCGAATCTGTCCTTATGCTAACAAATGGCCTAGATGGGCACTTATAAAACGTCGACAAAAAGGTGCACGGTTCGGGTTGGTCGTTTCTTATGGAGAAGAACCGGCAAGAAACTCCATGGTTACTCCACTACATGTAATTTTAGTGCAACTATTAAATTATAAGATTTAAGTCCTCTTCCTCCCGCCTACTTTGTAGCCGGCTCTTCTTCGTACCTACCACCTAGAGACCAATCCCACGCCGTCGCCGCCATCTAGATTCGGCGCGGGTCGCATGACGTGACGCGACACGATCTAGTCGAATTTGTGATTCAAAATGTGGTTCAAAATGGCGGCGGTGGGTGACGCCGTGGATAAAAGTTATTTACAAAAGATTCGAATCGCAAACTATACTGTGCGTGCGTCATACGATGCACGAAGGCGAAACAGTTTTGGGTGGAAACATTTTGGTACTTTAGTTCTACAAAAGAAAACAAAAAAGTGATTGTTCTGGAGGAACAAGTGTTCTGTAAGGTCTGCTTATCAGAAGCAAACTCTGACAACGACTCTGCTCGCAAGTCATCACCATCAGCCTGCTGCAGTCCACTGCTGGACATAGGCCACCTCAAACGCATTCAACTCGATTCTCAGCAACTCTCATCCAGTTGCCACCAGCTACCCTGCGAAGATAGTCACTCCACCGAGCCTGAGGTCGTCCCACTTTACGTTTGCCGATTCGAAGTCTCCACTCAAGAATACGTCTACCCGAACGGTCACGATGGCCATTTCAGCTTACGTATTCTGTGAGCTATATCGACAACTCTGGTTCTCTGTCGGATCACCCCGTTCCGGATGCGATCCCTCAGAGAGACTCCAAACATAGCACATTCCATAGCTCGCTGAGCGACCTTAAATTTATGGACCAGCCATACCGTGAGTGTCCACGTTTCGGCTCCGTAAGTCATAACAGGCAGGACGATTGAATTGAAGACCTTAGTCTTTAGGCTCTGTGGAATACGCGACGAGAAGACGCTTCCCAAATGCTGTCCAGCCCAGCTGGATTCTTGTGTTAGCCTCCCTCTCAAAGTTGTTCAATTACCAAACTGCAGAGTTTGCCCGAGGTAAACATATTCGAAGTTCAAACTCGAACAGCCTCGACAGGACCGCCATTGACAACAACAGGTTCTGCAGTGACGTGTTCGTTGAAAATAACCTGTGTTCTGGGATCGCAAGTAAAACATTTATTTTATTATTATTTTACTTCGTCAGAGAAACTTCAGTTGCTTAGATTTCTTCAATTGTTTCGGGTGTAGAGACCACACCCGAAATAATTGAAAAAAAATCTCAATATGGTGTTGGCAGATTTGAGATTTAAAGTAAGAGAGATTGTGGAAGCCATAGGCATCTCACATGGCTCAGTGGTTTCAATTTTGAATGATCACTTGGGTATGAGAAAGCTTTCCGCAAAATGGATGCCGCGTTTGCTTACAATCGACCACAAACGTAATCATGTGACAACTTCGCAGGAGTGTTTGGCGTTGTTCAACCGCAATATGGACGAGTTTTTGCCGCCGCCGACAAAATTGTAGTCGGTGCACATGTCTACTACCACCTAAATTTACATAGTGGAATGCATTGAATATTTATATTGTAGAGTTACTTTATTTATGAAGTGGCACTCCATATGCAGGCGCAGCAGCGCGCTGTCGACGACGAACAGCGCGAGCCGGTCGGCCGCGGACACGGCCAGGTTGGACGCCACCCAGAAGGACAGCGCCACCGGCTCGTCCGGCAGGCGCGCGTCCAGCGCCAGCGAGCGGAAGTAGGCGCGCACGGTGCGGCGCATGCGCTCCAGCTCGAACATGTCGTACACGAAGCGCGGCCACGGCGTCGCCGCCGCGTCCAGCGCGCGCAGCCGCTGCTGCACCGGCGCGCTGCACACACACACGTTACTGTGGCACTACGCCGGCAGCGGCAGCGAGGTCGCGGTACGCGCGGTACGCACAGGTGCTCGGGCGAGCGCAGCGGGTCCAGCGACGCCAGGCGCGCGGCGCGCAGCGTGTCGCGCGCCGACATCTCCGGCAGCACCATCACCTCCACGAAGCGCATCCTGCCACACCGAACGCGCTACTTTACTTGTAGTTCTTATACATATAAATGTGTAGTAGTGTGGGCACTGCTACCCTGCGATACTCGCCTGGCGTAGACGTGCAGCGGCACGCTGTCGCGCGGCACCTTGAGCAGGCGGAAGCGGTGGATGGCGAGCGCCTTGAACGTGACCACCGTGGTCTGGTAGGCGGCGTCCTCCACGTCGGTGGCCTCCACGATGTCGGCCATCATGACCTCGCACAGCACGCCGTAGCCCGACACCATGGTGCCCGACTCACTGCACACACACACTAGCCCACGTCACTATTCTAATCAAGAGTATAACAATCAACTAAGCCTTACAACACTCGCTCGGGCGAGAGCCAGGGATTATACACATAATGCTGATCATGATCATATATGACTGTTATGATCTTGTTAACAAGGGTTAAATTTGCCAGATATCTGCTATACGCCGACGACCATAACTGGACGGATTGCGAACTCGCGAACAAAGGCATATTGATGCCATCTATAGGTAGATTGTGAACCTCAGCTGAAGGTCACCTCTGACTGTCACACGGTAGAGGGCTGCGACCGATCCAAGGGTCTCCTCTATTCCGTGTTCGTTTTAATTAATTATATACAATACAACTTGATCTGTATCTAGTGTAATTGGTGGTATACCATTTTTAATTGACTATAAATAAATAAGATTATGACGGTGTGTCATCGGTATAATAAAAGAGTATCCACGAAGTTTCTTGTGCGTTCTTCTCGAAATTCGCTTTGGAATGGGCAACGACAGTCCTTTCACAGTTACTATGCCTTCATCTTTTTGTTTTAGACAAAACTGACAGTAACTGGTATTTTTTAAGTAAATACTTTGAGATTGAATTTGAGTCAATCTGCCTATAAATTAAATTCCTTAATAATTGTACATGACTTAACTTAGGCTACTTTTATTTTAGAATAAGAATTAGGGTTCCATGCTAAAAAAATAAAACTCTTGAAATTGGTAACAAAATCCAGTTCAAAAAGGGAAGTAATATTTTTATAATTATTTCACGTGAACGAAGGCCGCGGGCAACAGCTAGTATTTTATATAAGCTCATAGAATCAGCCTGACACAGCAATTAAATAATTACAAGGGAGCAATGAGAAGAGCAGTTAACACATAGATCAGACGAGCTCAGCACAGACGGTGTAATAGATTAGATGTTACGCACTCGGGACAGAGCAGGCCGAAGAGCTTGTCGCGCTTGATGGCGTGCGCCAGCAGCGCGGCGTCGGGCGCGTGCGGCAGCAGCATGGGCACGGTCTCGCCCGGGAACACCACGCCGTGGTGCGCCGCGGCCGGCACGCGCCCGCGCCAGCCCGCCTCCAGCACGGCGCGCCCGCTCACCTGCACCAGCCCCGGGCCCAGGTACTGCACACACCGTAGCAGTAGCACATCATACACACGGACACTGTTACATCAGTTACATGTTGAATACTGGCTGTGTTGTCAACAAAAATGAGTACAACAAAAAAAAAGTTTTTTGCAGAAAAAACTGAATTTTTTGAAAGACCGTTTTTTTTTATTTGTTGTATAGCACACAAATTCTTGTCATGAAACAATTCTACTTTGTAGTAGTTTAAGGAAATATCAAGTCGTCAACATAGGTCAAGAAGACAAATAGGAGCTAACTCAAACTACTCAAGCCTATGGGGCTACCCGGGGCGCGGGCTTCTAACAAATGAAAACAGATGCTGGTGGAAGACATAGCCACCTCCTTTTTTGCATAGCCACCTCCTTTTTTGAAGTCTGTTCAAAAGTGTTTAGAGATCAAGTAAATTTCTTGCAATAAAAAAATATCCAAACCTAGTCTTCCAGATTGGGTTTTTACTTTAATTCCTATGTTTAAGTTAACAACGTACCACTTGAACCATCATGAATCACACAATCGCGCCGATTGCCATGCTTAATATCAGTTTATCAAAATCACTTTCGAGGAATGGCCACTCATGTGCTTTCTTCCTAGTCAAAAAGCTGTTGTGGGGTAAGCATCCATAATCGGCAAGGCTCTTATTTGAAGCATATCCCATGCGTGCTCAATTGGTTCGATTGACGTTTAATGGATGCACGCAGGTCACACTTTTATGCCACAATATGAATTCGTCGAATTTGAAGGTAAGCTACGAAAAAAAAAAAACCAAAGGAAAAAAAAAAACGTCGCGAGCGGCGAAATGTCTTTTATTTTTTACTTTCTTCACCACTCTTCTAGGAACTCAATAAAAAAAGTCCCATGAAAAATCTTTTGCGTATTTTTTGTCTAATTGCACTCCGCAAACTACAGTACTTTGACAAGTTATTATAAAACAACATTATCTTTCAGAAATCCGTGACTTGGGAGTAACTTTGGGCCAAAAACTAAAGTTCACCCCTCATATCTCTGATACTGTGGCAGCTCAAATGTTAGGTTTTATCAAAAGAAACGAAAAATCATTTGGCGTAAAAACTAAAATTATCCTTTTCAACGCATTGGTATGTGTCAACTAGATTATGCCAGTATAGTATGGAATCCTATGTATGCTATGCTGTACATTCGTAGCGTTTCGAGAACATCCAGCGTTTACAAGAAATATTGCATAAATATCCACAGGAATATCCCACAGATATCCATACAAACGTTTGGCTTTCTTTCAAATTGATTTGCCTCGAAACCATTGCACTGTCCATGACTTAGTTTTTCTCCATAAGATTGTCAATAGTCAAATTTAATGCGGACAGTTGCTAGAATGTGTCATTTTCTCAGTCCCACATAATCATCCTAGACAGCCAATTTCTTGACTTTTTCAACCGCCAGCCAGGAGGAGCAACATTGGGAGACACTCACCAGTATCAAGAATCTGCATTCAATACAACAAACTCAATTCTAAATTGCCTGACTTGGATGTGTTCTTTGGTTCCCTCCCGAAGGTCAAAAGCTTGCTGCATTCTCATTTGAACAAATATGTAAACGACTATAATTACTTTTTATTCATATATTTTGTCTATTATTGTTATTAGTGCTTATAGCTTTATTGTACTTGAGAATGTTGTGTACACCTGTAATTGGTGCCTACATCAGAACCCTAACATGTATACTTATAGTGTAAAATGAAAAATCTATGTACTGTTGGTGTACCTATTTTAAATAAATAACTAAATAATGTTGTGACTGTAGAATCGCTTTTATTTTGTTTTTTTGACAATCAATAGTGCCTGTAATATAATACTGGTATACGGGGTGGAAGGGACACCGACGCGAAAACGCTTACCATGCATTCAGACCATCATTCTGAGCACCCCACTTAGAAAGTTATCATCGGTTATTAAAAAAAAAACGGCTGTTTCCTATCAAAGTGCAATACCCAATACCTACATGGGGAAAATGTTTCACAAAACAGCATTTTATTTTTAATAACCAATGAAAAATTTCTGTATGCTCAGAATGATGTGTACATAAAACTAAGTAACTTTACGCAAAAATTATTGCTGAGAAAAGCCTTTTTTTAGGGGAGAAAAATCACGTTTTACGGTAGGACTCAATCTAACATACTCAAAACATTGCGCTGATGGATCAATTGAATAGTACACCCCTGTACTATTCAATTGATCCATCAGCACAATGTTGTTGTGGAGGTGTTTAAAAATCTTACATTAAAAAGTATTAAAAAAAATGTTGTGAAATTTTTGGAACTTTTACCCCCAATATATCCGTGACTAGAAGGTTCCCAAGTATGGTCTAGAACTCTAGAACAAGAAATGATCACAATGACAGGGAGAACAAGTGCCTTTCAGCTTCGTTAAGGGTCTTGTTACACCCTTTATATTTTAGATTAGTGTACACAGGTAGAAAAAACCTAAGGCATTAAAGACTAGCTTTGTAAAGTTGCAGCCATGAACCCACCATGTTTTACATTTACATTAAATAGACAATAAATTTACATTTCTTTAGTCATGTTCTTTCTTATCATTGTTTTTTTAATAAATTCTTTATATGTAATCATCCAAGCTTATAATTTGGGAAATAGTGACAATAATAGTTCCGAGTGACCCCTTAATCAGGATTGTACTAACCGAGTGTGAAGCAGCTATGGATATATCGTAGGGGCGCTCCTCATCCGAGTCCCCGCCGGTGCCGTCGTTGCTATTGTTGTCATCCTGCCCGCCTTCACCTCCACCCGGTCCACCGTCACCTCCCCCGGGGACTCCAGCGGCCCCGACGCCGCCACTGTCACGTTCTTCATCGCGGTTTAGGTCTTCAAATCCGTTATCACTACCATCACTCTCTGCATTTGTTTCACCATAAAAATAATACATCATGTTTGTAGACATGTGGTAGATTAGCAGCTTCAGCTCCGAGTAGCTGAAGCACAACAATATTATGATATGTTATACACATAAAAGTGACAAAACGTGAAGTAAAACGGCATACGCAGTATCTTCACTCAGGAGGATGATAATCTAATTTCACTCACCGTTGCCATCCATAAGCCTCAAAAATAATTCTTCTAAAGACGAAATATTTCCACCTTTTGCTGTCTCTATAAATAATGTTGAGGTGAAGAAAAAGATTATTTTTTTGTTGATATAGTAAAATAATAAAACGCAGATGAGCCCCGTCGCGTCTCCCCGTCACTTTTCTTGTTTACGATTTACGAATTTATTAATGTGAAAAGTTTTTTTTTACTAACGTTGAAACCTCGTTCTTTTCAGAAAATAGTATTAGTGAGCGACTCGTTGACGTTTTACCGTTTTGGGCGGAAAGTATTTCCACATTTACTTAAATGATGATGAGTGCATATCTGAAAATTAAATCTGTATTTGTAGAATTTAGTTCTAACATGTGATACGAAATATTTACTATTTAGTTCTGACATATTGTGTTATAACTGCCACACTGCTACAGCCACATTTGGCACTACGACCTTTTTTGCAATTGCAAAAAATAGTGTTGAGGAGTTTTTCTGGAGCGAGAGTAAAGTTTGAATCAGTTGCAGAGTATAATAATAATAATTATTTTCTGTGCGATTATGGACGAAGTTATGTTGACGAACAACTACCGGAAAAATATTATGAAGGACGGGATGGTTGACGTGTGTCGGGCATGCCACCGTCCGGGTGAGTCCATCAGACATATTGTTTCTGGTTGTTCTCATCTGGCTAACGGCGAGTACTTACACAGGCAACAACGAAGTAGCCAGGATTATTCACCAGCAACTTGCCTTGAAATGTAAACTAGTGGAATCTGAGGTACCGTACTACAAGTATGTGCCCGACCCAGTTCTCGAGAAAGACCATGTCACGCTGTACTGGGATCGGTCTATCATCACTGACAGGACTATTGTCGCCAATAAGCCTGATATAGTGGTCTTAGACCGATCAGCGCGCCGCGTATAATAATCGATGTTACCATCCCGCATGACGAGAACCTCGTGAAAGCTGAGAAACAAATAAAATATCTCGACTTGGCACACGAGGTTGTCGACATGTGGAATGTGAACTCTGCTATCATTGTGCTGATTGCCGTGACGGCCAATGGCCTTATGGCCAAGAGCCTCGACGACCATCTTTCGAGGCTCTCCTTAGGCGGCCGGATCAAGGGCCTGTTTTTTTAATATTTTTTTATTTCGTTCACAAAAAGATTCAGAAGGCAGTACTCCTCGATACGGCTCACATTGTGAGGAGGTTCCTGTCTCTGGAGCCCTAACCACCGGTAGCTTGGACCCTGCTCCCGAAACCGGCGGACCACTATTTTTTATATTTTTAAATGTTTCTTTATTTTTGTTCTTTGAAAAAAATATGTAAAAATATAAAGAATATGTATAAAAATGAATAAACGAGAATAATAATACCAGCCTATTACTGTCCTACTGCTGGGCAAAGGCCTCTTCTATCTATCAATTTCCAACCCCAGTCTTCTGGGTTCAGTTGATTGCCTAGTCATGTTTGAACTTGTTACTAAAATCGATACAAGTGTTGAATACATGATGTAAAAGTCGGGTTGCTGTGTTGTCCAGCGTGTACCAATAATTGCCAAGGTCAGTCTTGCTCAAATGTCCAGTTGAGTACAATAGAGGAAGATTCCTGTGATTTGAATGAAGAGACCAATGACTCAGCCGCATTTGAACAATGTAGGAACATCCCGCAAAAGGAAGAGGAAGAAGTAGAAATCGAAGAAGACATGACAGTTGAAGTAGACTTTTAAGAGTATGAATCTGATTAAAATATCTAAAGAAATCAAAACAATAGTTAACCCAATAATCAATAGCAATATCAATAATAAAGTAATTTCTAGAACTTGACGGGTATTGTTTCCCTAAACCACTATTGGCGCCTACTCACTTGTAAATTTAAATTGTTTACAATTTTATATTGTTTTATTGAGGCCTTCAGCCACGAAGAGATAAAATCAATTGAAATTAGAACATAATGTTGTGAAGATGACTGCGGCCGCACCGCAGTCATCATCAAACAAGGATATACATTTAAATATGATAAAACATAAAATTTTACATTTATGTCATTACTTCCCAGAATGTTATCCTTAATAACGACACTATCGAATGGTGTGATAATACAGTTTGTGTTTTTTTTTTTCAAAACCATCCCGGTTCGATTCCTGGCTAGGAATATTGATTTTTCAAAAAATGCAATGGTGCAGATTTAGTTTGTAGTGACATAGTACCGTCACACAATTACCACATACCTCCGAGCCAGTTACCACATACCTTTAAACCAATTTATTACCACTCAACACCGAACCAGTTACCTTACCACGTTTATGACGTCCCGCAAAGAAACAAAGAAGCAAGCATCTTGAAAAAGACGTGGGTTTGTAAGGAAATAGGAGGCACGGGCACAGCACGGCGTCATAACAACACCGCACACCAGCCTTTTCACTTCAAAAGAAGCGGTTTTGTAAGCAGAGGCAAGCAGGCAGAGCAAGCTTAACACCAGTTCCCTCGGCATCTTCACTTCACACTCCGGGACTACGCAGATGGACACGCGGCGCTGACGACACACGGTGGAGCAACAGCAGATCAGATCCGTGGCATGCGTCCACGCGCCGCGCGTGTGTCTGGTCGCATGTGCAGAAGTGCATGTGTGGTGTTGGTATGCGACATGCCTATATTAACTTACAGAACACGTCGCGTAGCAGGGCGTGTGTAGTGTGTGGAGTCATATTGTGCAGGTAAGCTGCGTGTAACCTGGTACAGCTTACCCGGGCGTCAGTCCGGTGGTGGAGTCATCGTCCGCAGCCAGGTCGCGGGGGAGGCGGCGCCTCGCGTCGGGGGGGCGCGCATGCCTGGGCGCAATGTGCTTGACATGGGGCCAAGCAGATGCGTCGGCACGCGCGAACATTCCCATCGCAAGGCACCGGATAAAGTCGTCCAGGCTCTGAATCCCGAGATCCCGCCGGATGACATCGTTCCTCACATAGCGAGAGGCACCAACTATGGTCCGCAGCGTTAAGTTCTGCTGCACGCGAAGAGTCTTCTTGTTTCCCTCGCTAGTGAGGGCGAACCAGGCGGGCGTGGCGTACGTCAATATTGAGCGTATATACGTCTTATACAGGCTCAACTTGACGTGCTTCGGGAGGCGGGACGAGAGCGCTGGACGGAGAAGGCCGCGGGCAACCCTAGTCCGTCCCGCGACCTGGCGGACGTGTGGACCCATGGTGAGCCGGCGGTCGATGGTCACACCCAAGTACTTGACCTGGGTCAACCACTCGACGTCGGCGTCCTGGAGACTCAGTGGTGGTGGGAGGTGCGCAGAGCCTGTAACCATCGCCTGCGTTTTACTCACGTTCACCGAGAGCCGCAATGTTGACCGCCGCGTGCCTCGCGTTAAGCGAGGTAGCGATGTAAGCGGCGTCGTCGTCGGCATACAGCGCGAGCATCACCTGAGGTGTAGTGGGGAATGTCGTCGGTGAAACGTGAGTAACACGCTGGCGATACGCAGCTGCCCTGCGGGACGCCGGCCAGCACCGGGTAGGCGCCGGAGAGCGCTCCCTCCACTACCACGCGGAAGCTCCTGTGGGATAGAAAGGACTGGACCACCTTCACCACACGACGCCGACGGGGCGCTTCAGAGTAGGCCAGCTTGTAAAGTGGTGCAGTACCCTCGACAGCTGGAGCGTCGCGCTATGTTCCGACCGAAACCCGAATTGTTCCAGCCGAGGAGTGATGTGCGACTGGAGATGCCGCAACAGGAGTCCTTCGAACACCTTGGAGATGGTCGACAGCAGCGTTATGGGCCGATAGCTCTCCGGCTTCAGTGTGTTTTTCCCCGCCTTGGGCAGCATAATGACGCGTCCTTCCTTCCACGCAGCTGGAAAGGCCCCGGTGCGCAGTATCGCCGTGTACAGGCGCCATTACCATACGGAAAGGCAGCCGGCGCAGCGCTGTGTTGGTGCTACCGTCGGCACCAGGGGCCTTCCTCAGCTTCGTCCTTAGGATGGCGCGTCTGACTGCCCCAGGCGAGAAAAAGATGGCATCTTCCTCGGGAGCTATCGGCGTGGCGAAGTAGTCCCCAAGGTGTTTCTCGACTGTCGCGACATGTTCCACGTCGGTAGTCGGGTTCGTTTGGAACTGACGCTCCAGGTGCTGGGCTCGCGGCTTCCCGGTCCCGCGTCTCGGCCTTAATCCGTTCCACGAGACGGTTCAGCTTCGTCTTGAGTGTGGGGCATCTCAGCTGTTGCCACTGCTCGCGAAGGCGCCTCTTGTCGGCGATCATCTTCTGCAGGTACGCAGGAAGAGGTGGCTGCCGCTCAGCGGCTCTCTTCTGCGATAAGGTTGACGTCGCCGCTTCCAAGGCGCTCCGTATGCAAGCAGTGACATCTACTGCCATCTGGTCAACGTCCGTGGAGGTGACGATGGGCCGAGGCGGGGTGATGGTCTCAATCCTTACTGCGAACTGCCCCCGTATTCACAAACGTTCGGATTCAACTTCGATTCGGAAAGTCGTATGTCTATCTCGCTTGTTTTCGTAATGCCAAAAAAGGAACCGAGTAAGGAAGATCCTATCCACCGATCAGGATCGCACCCTCGGATCGCTGAAAAACCCAGACAACACGTACACAAAGTCAGACCATGAAACAAGTAAAGTTCTTCTGGAAACCCACTTCCCAGACTGCAGCTTCTCCGAGGACAGAGCATGGGCAAGTGAGCCAATGCACACACCAAACGACCAGGACTGGTCCAGAGCCCGCACAGTAGTAACCGAAGACAGAATAAAATGGGCAATCAAGACTTTCAAACCATACAAATCCGCAGGTTTAGACGAAATTCTCCCAGCCCTATTGCAATGGGGAGCAGACGTCCTTACGCCATGGCTGGCTGTCATTTTCCAAGCCTGCCTAGCACACAGATATGTGCCACTTCAATGGCGAGAGGTGAAAGTCATTTTCATCCCTAAACCAGGCAAACCCGATTATACACAACCTAAAGCGTACAGACCATAAGCCTGACATCTTTCCTACTGAAAACCCTTGAGAGACTCTGTGACCGACACATTCGGGACGGACCTCTTCAGGAGCTGCCACTCCACAAACAACAACATGCCTACTCCACAGGAAAATCCACAGAATCTGCACTCCACAGTATGATCTCCAAGATCGAATGTGCAGTAGACTACAAATGCTCCTCACTAGCTGTTTTTATTGACATAGAAGGCGCTTTTGATAAAACCATTTTTCATAGCATCAACGCAGCCCTCGAGGAACACGGCGTAGACTCGACCCTGCGAGGATGGATCACAAACATGCTCAGACTGAGAGCCGTACAGGTTACGGTGAATGACACTACTAGAGCCATCGTGGCGCCCTCAAGGGGGCGTCCTCTCGCCACTTCTATGGAACCTCGTGGTAGACAGCCTCATCAAGCGTCTAAATGACAGAGGCTACTTCACGGTGGGCTACGCTGATGATATAACCATAATAATAAACGGCACACACGAAAATACACTATGCAACCTTATGCGTCAAGCCTTGTTACCACGCTTCTTTGGGACCACCCTAAGCCTGTCGACTGAAACCAAATACCTGGGCATCTATTTGGATAAACAACTGAATTGGGCAAAAGACACCGACTACATCACCACAAAAGCCAGCATGGCCCTATGACAGTGCAAAAGACTGCTCAGCAGAAATTGGGGCCTAAGCTCTAAAATTACCTACTGGCTATACACCACAGTCATCCGACCAATCATCACATGCGGCTCGTTAGTTTGGTGGCCCAGGACCAACCTGAGCACAGCCCAGAAAGATCTCGAGAAGCTAGAGAGATTTGCCTGCGTAGCAATCACCGGTAGCATGAGGACATCACCCACTGCCGCTTTACAGGTGATGCTGGGGTTGTCACCTCTACACCTCGTTGTAAGAGAGGAGGCGACCCTAGTGATTTTCAGGCTCGAAGTATCCTGCACCCTCAGTAAAGATTCCAGAATCAAATATACACGCTTAAAAGATGATGCTATCAAGCGGCAGCCCATGATGGCATCACCCAGCAACAGAACCCTAAAGACCCACTGCTTTCAAAAACACTACAGCATAGAGCTCACAGCGGAGACACGTGACTACTCAGGTCCAAAAGAGCTAAGGATCTACACTGATGGATCAAAGACCGACGACGGGACAGGTGTCGGTGTCTTCTCCAACGACTTAAACATTAAAATATCCAAACCCCTGGGAATGCTCATCTCTGTCTATCAAGCTGAGTGTGTTGGCATTATCCAAGCGGCACACGCCATAGAGGTCAGAGAAGTTACGAAGACCCATAAACGTATACTCTCCGACAGTGCCTCAGTCCTTCAATCCTTAAAGAGAAACCAGATCACGTCGAGACTAATACTAGAATGCCATAATGCCCTAGAACGTGTTACGGTACTAAACCACAACACTGTGACACTACAATGGATCAAAGGACACAGCGGATCACTTGGAAACGATGCGGCTGATGAACTTGCCAGAAGGGGATCCAGCACAAAAGCCTTCGGACCCGAACCCATTGTACCCATTCCCTTCAAGCAGCTAAGGAGTTGGTTAAAGGATCACACTCAAACGCAAGCGGGAAAATGGTGGACCTCGACACCAGGGTGCAGGCAATCCAAGGAAGCTATGCCATCCCTGAACACGAAGCTAACCAAGCGCCTTCTGCGCCTGGACAGAGATAGCCTGCGACTGGTGGCGGGGACCATCACTGGACATTGCTCACTGAACAAACACTTCCACACCCTAGGTATCACTGATAGCCCCCTGTGCAGAGCGTGCATGGAGGCGGAGGAAACTGTAGCGCATGTACTCCTCGAGTGCACCGGCGTCACCCAGATCCGTGAGGAGACTCTTGGAACACCGAGATCCCTTGAGGATGTCCTGAGAAGACCGGGAACTTTGATCTGCTTCTGGAGGGAGGTGGGCTGGTTGGAGTAACGGCCACCATGGCTCACGTACAATGGTCCAATTTAGGGACTAAGTGCGGAAAACAAACCCTTAACATAGACATAGAATGCCAAAAAAAGATAGATATACGACTTGCCGAATCCAAGTTGAATCCGAACGTTTGTGAATACGGGGGCTGGTCCCAGTCGATTTCTCGACGTGGCGCTGCGGGCATCAGTCGGATCAGCATCCCCGAGAGAACGACGAGAACAGGGTGACGATCCGACTGCATCTCGTCGTCCAACACTTGCTGCGTGATCTGGCAGTGCAGCCCTCGGAAGCCCACGATGTCCAGCACGTCCTGCATGTGGTTGTTAAAGTCCGGGTAGTGGGCCGAAGGCCTCCGCATCCGCGAAGAGCCGTCTCCCTCCCGTGTTGGTGACGGCTGAGTTCCACGCCGGGTGTTTACAGTTTAGGTCGCCATCTAGGATCGTCGCGCCGCCGCTGGCCTCCAAGAGGGACCTCCGGGTTCCGATAGGTCCAGCTGAACCGAGGGCGCCCTGTAGCAGGCGTAAATGGCGAGATCCTCGCCGGCGACGTGCAGCTGCACACCCAGCGCGTAGAACGTGCCGGTCGACGGCACGGGGAGCTCTTGATGGACGACTCTTCGCTTCACTAGTACCGCCAGCCCACGGTAGCGAGCGTTGTTTGCCGACCTTTCATCCTTCCTATAAGCGAGATAACCCGAGACACGCAGCTTGCCTTCTTCTCCCAGGTGTGTCTTTCCGCGCTTCGCACGCCACTCCTATTTATCCCTTCGCGACGATTTAGTGCCGCGGCGAAACAGCGCCCCGCGCGCGGCTCGCCCTGCGGCGTGTCGCTATTGGTCGAGCGTTGGTAAACTGTATCGGTTATACCTAGATGCTATCAAGTTTATGTATATAAAAGTAGGGCTTTTGAAAATAAATTCATTCATTGTTCATCTTGAGCTTATTCCTTTATGTGTATACATACAACAAACGACTCCCAAAATCCTAACTCTACCCTCCCATATTATTATTATACTCTTTGCCTCTACCTCTCGACCCGAACTTGGGTACGTGTCTTTTAAGTTACCGGTTTTAAGATCCATAAATCCAGTTCCGTACATTTACACAACACTGCACACAACGCTTACATGACAGATATTCGAACGTACATGTCAAGTTGTACTTGTAGTTCTCCATATTTTATCTGTTACCATTCACGATTTCGCGAACGCACGTCTCGTGAGTTGACTGATATGATAAAAATATCGAATTGTGTATGAGAAATGTGAATAAACAGTGCTTGTTGCAATCAACAGTTGCATTAAAATGTATCGTAAAATAGTGTGGTGTTATGTATTTGTGTTGACTTTGTTGGATGTATCGCTGAACACAAAGCTGTCAGCCCAGGGAAAGAGCCATGGTAAAATCAATTTTAAAATAATAAATAAATCTATAATTTGTTTTTCTTTGCAATCGCCCTAGTTCAATGAATGCTGCAGACAGAACTAGTGGGGTAGGTCAAATAAAGTTGGTCCGGATTAGCAACTTTAGGTTGGCAGGTTCGTCGTGAGGCGGTAGTGTGCGGCAATGTTATTTTAGATCGGGGCCGAGGTGCGCTTGTTTGTCGTTTTTGTTCAACTATGTGAATGGTATTTTAGTAAGTTGAGAGCCGCTAGGGAGCCGGCGAGCACCGCGCGTCTCGCTCCGAGCATATGTGCGCATGACCCCCACTAAATACCCACATTCATAAAAAAGTACCTAATTTGCAAACGCAGTTAAATAAATAAATAAACTTTTTTGCAAAAAATAAAACAGACTTCAAAAACACAAAAAAGTGAAAAATAACTTTAGCTTCTGAAGTCGGGTCACTTTTGTTTGTCTATTTAGTTTTTTTGTCACCAACTTCTGAAGCTAAAGTTATTTTTCACTTTTTTGTGTTTTTGAGGTCCGTTTTTTTTAATTTTTTAGTTTTTTTTTTCCATTCTTAATAGTTGTAAAAATCCTTCAAGTGCAAATATTTGTTTTGCATTTATTTAAATTTAAATTATTAACAATACATTTCATGGTAATAGGCTTATCCCCAATAAAATGGAACTGAACATACCTAAGAGTATATATCTCCGAAGTATATATAAGAGTATATATTCCATATCTCCGAAGTCCATGATCAGATCATGACCATATTTCTATTTCTATGGGACCAATTTGGGATACTCTTTCAAACAAGAATTTTCAAAATCAGTTCAGGCGTCTTCGGTGAACATACTTAAAAGAAAAGGTTCTGACGAATTGAGAACGTCTCCTCCTTTTTTGAAGTTCGTTAAAAACTAAAAAGTAATAACATCATTTTGATCCCCTGATAACCTGAAAGAATACAACTATCCAGGGTGAATTTTCCAAGTGGGTGTAGATGGCCTAATCGGAAACTATGAGGAGTAGCGAAAAATGCTCAAAGGAGACTCAAGCCCAATTTTGATGAAATTAAAACTGCATCATTTGATTTTTGAAAAATCAATATTCCTGGCCAGGAATCGAACCTATTGGTTTTGAAAAAAAAAAAACACTGTATTTTTACACCATTTGATAATATCGCTAATAAAGATCAAATTCTGGGAAGTAATGACATTCCTACGGCAAACTTATGAAAATTTTTAAATTTTATGTTTTTTCATATTTTAAATGAATTTCCTTGATTGAAGACACCCGGCAGCGCAGTCGATTTTCACAACATTCTAATTTCAATTTTTGTTGATCCTTCGTGGCCAAAGGCCAAAGTAAAAAAAAAATTCGTAAACAATTGAAATTATATCTTACAAGTGATTTTTGCGTGATAATAGTGATTTTGTTCGACGTTTCGTTGATTAGTACTAACTATTATGTATTTAATCAAAATTGAAGTATTTCCTTTAGTTTGCCGTATATCGTTATTTCCCAGAATTTGATCCTTATTAGCGACCCTATCGAATGGTGTAATAATAGTGTGTTATTTTTTTTTCTTAGTGTCAGCCCAAGTTGCTTCCGTTTCGTGAAGATGTGTTTTTTCCAAGTGAGGCGTCTGTCGAGGTATAAACCAAGGTATTTAACATGTTCAGCTTGAGGCACTTGTATACTATTTAACTGTACTGGTGGGCATGTTTCCTTCCTCCTAGAAAATGTGACATTTACTGACTTCGTCTCGTTTGCTTTTATCCTCCACTTTTTGAGCCACAGGGCTATGTCATCCAAACAGGTCTGCAGCACAGCTGATGCCACTTTATGGTCAGTATGGGATGCTAACACAGCTGTGTCATCCGCGAAGGTTATGTTCTATGTTAAGGGTTTGGTTTCCGCACTTAGTCCCTAAATTGGACCATTGTACGTGAGCCATGGTGGCCGTTACTCCAACCAGCCCACCTCCCTCCAGAAGCAGATCAAAGTTCCCGGTCTTCTCAGGACATCCTCAAGGTATCTCGGTGTTCCAAGAGTCTCCTCACGGATCTGGGTGACGCCGGTGCACTCGAGGAGTACATGCGCTACAGTTTCCTCCGCCTCCATGCACGCTCTGCACAGGGGGCTATCAGTGATACCTAGGGTGTGGAAGTGTTTGTTCAGTGAGCAATGTCCAGTGATGGTCCCCGCCACCAGTCGCAGGCTATCTCTGTCCAGGCGCAGAAGGCGCTTGGTTAGCTTCGTGTCCAGGGATGGCATAGCTTCCTTGGATTGCCTGCACCCTGGTGTCGAGGTCCACCATTTTCCCGCTTGCGTTTGAGTGTGATCCTTTAACCAACTCCTTAGCTGCTTGAAGGGAATGGGTACAATGGGTTCGGGTCCGAAAGCTTTTGTGCTGGATCCCCTTCTGGCAAGTTCATCAGCCGCATCGTTTCCAAGTGATCCGCTGTGTCCTTTGATCCATTGTAGTGTCACAGTGTTGTGGTTTAGTACCGTAACACGTTCTAGGGCATTATGGCATTCTAGTATTAGTCTCGACGTAATCTGGTTTCTCTTTAAGGATTGAAGGACTGAGGCACTGTCGGAGAGTATACGAATATGGGTATTCGTAACTTCTCTGACCTCTATGGCGTGCGCCGCTTGGATAATGCCAACACACTCAGCTTGATAGACAGAGTTGAGCATTCCCAGGGGTTTGGATATTTTAATGTTTAGGTCGTTGGAGAACACTCCGACACCTGTCCCGTCGTCGGTCTTTGATCCATCAGTGTAGATCCTTAGCTCTTTTAGACCTGAGTAGTCACGCGTCTCCGCTGTGAGCTCTATGCTGTAGTGTTTTTTAAAGCAGTGGGTCTTCAGGGTTCTATCGCTGAGTGCTGCCATCATGGGCTGCCGCTTGATAGCATCATCTTTTAAGCGTGTATGTTTGATTCTGGAATCTTTACTGAGGGTGCCGGATACTTCGAGCCTGAAAATCGCTAGGGTAGCCTCCTCTCTTACAACGAGGTGTAGAGGTGACAACCCCAGCATCACCTGTAAAGCGGCAGTGGGTGATGTCCTCATGCTACCGGTGATTGCTACGCAGGCAATCCGCGAAGGTTCCTTTTGTCGCCAAATTTGATATTGGGAGGTCCGCAGTATGAATCAAGTACAAAATCGGCCCAAGCACACTGCCCTGAGGTACCCCAGCAGCGATAGGGTATAGCTTTGATAATGCGTCTCCACTCTGTACGAAGAAGTATCTATCCCTCAAGTACGACATCAAAATGAGGAAGATGTTGCTAGGGAAGCTTTTTCTGATTTTATAGAGGAGACCGTCGTGCCAAACTCTATCAAAAGCTTGAGAAATGTCAAGGAATGCGGCAGCACAATATTCCTTATCTTCGAAAGTGTTGTGAATTTTACTGACAAGCCTGTGAACTTGGTCTATTGTGCCATGTCTTTGTCGGAACCCAAATTGGTGGTCGGGTATTAAATGCTTTTCTTTAATTATAGGCATTAATCGAGATAAAAGGAGCGATTCATAAACTTTAGACGCTATTGGAAGCAGACTTATTGGTCGGTATGACTTCGGGTCATCAAGTGGTTTCCCTGGTTTAGGAACCATTAGGATCTTGGCTGTTTTCCATTGAGGGGGAAAAAAGCAAAGTCTTGACATAGCATTGTAGATTGACAACAGGAAGGTCAGGCCAGAATCTGGAAGTTGTTGCAAAATCATGCCAGTTATCAAATCGTAACCAGGCGCTTTTTTAGGTTTTACGTTTTTTATCGCTCTAATTAGTTCCTGCTTTGAAAACACTAAGAAAGTTTTACTGTTAATTGGCCGGAATTCACAATTAAACCTGGAAAATAAAATCCTTTTATACAAAGCCATAATCAAGCCTATTTGGACCTATGGCATCCAGCTATGGGGAATAGCATCACACTCTAACATAGAGATCATACAGCGCTTTCAGAACAAGCTACTAAGAACAATCACAAACGCTCCATGGATTGTTCCAAATGAAGCCCTACACCATGATCTGAAGATACTTCCAGTCAAAGAAGAAATAAAAAGCTACATCAAGTCATAAACAGAAAGAATAACTCGTCACCCAAACATCTTGGCAAACCATCTCATGGATAAAAAAGAAATCCGCAAACTAAAACACAAAATTCCACAAGATCTTATTGGACAATATTAGCGTTATGCTTTCGAGTAAGAGGTTGTGTCATAGGACGCATACCAAGCAAGCCATCTAACACGCCATAGAAATTACTTATTGTCCTAATGAATAGTGACAGATTGTAAGAGAAAAGAGAAAAAAATCCTGGCTAGGAAGATTGATTTTTCAAAAATGTAATGATGTGGTTTAAGTTTTCACTAACATCGAGCTCGAGACTCCTTTGAGCATTTTTCGATATTCCTCATAGTTACGGATTTGGCCATCCACGCCCACTAGAAAAATTCATCTAGTATGTATGTCCCCATAATATTTTATTAAAGAATTCCTAACCGTTAAGGAGTTATACCTTCCATTATCAGCTCATCAACATGAGGTGATGACTTCCAGATGCAAATACTTGAATAGCTTTAGAAAAAACACGAAACACGTAATACGTGCCAATAACATTTGAGGGTTGCTTTCGATTTCCTTAAGATTCCATCATCAGGTCCTGACATGGTGACAATTGGATCACCTCGGGAGTATAAGCTTTTGAAAGAAAAAAAGAATTTTGATAATATTTACCAAAGAATTATCTGATGGATATAATGTAATGAAGAGACAAGATTAAAGAAAAGAATTTATTAGATAACGATTTAGATACTGAGACCATTGACAGTTCCTTGAAAAGGTGTCCAGAGACAACAAAAAAACAAATAACCGATTGAGTTCCGTTTACATTTTCCAATTATCCTCCAACTCCTAACCTCGATTTCCCTAGGATTCCGTCATCAGATTGACATGACATTGACATGGTGACAATGGGACCACATCGGAAGTATAATCTTTCGAATAATAATAGTTAGGATAATAAAAGAATTTTGAAAATCGGTCTACAATTGACTGAGATTATATTATATTATATAATATATACATTAAAAACGAAAATACATACAGTCGATCATAGAACCTCTTCCTTTTTGGAAGTTGGTTAAAAAAGTATTATTTATTAAAATATAAATCCAAAAATCTATATGTGTTGGTAATATTTAAAAAATAGATATTGCTTATTATCAAGACTCCTTTTTGTCATGCTAATAGTTCATTAAATCTTTGCAGGTGTCACAGTACACGATTCCCTTATAGAGGGAATAACATTTCAGGTAAGCAAGTTTTAAATATTGAAAACCAAATTCTTAAAACATAAGCCATGCTGGTCACACATACTCAACATTGTTTTGGTTAGTGGCATCTTAGGGGCGGTAGTCTTATCATTTAAATGTCATCTTCTGATAACAAAACGATACATAACACATTAGTAGTACAAGCTTATCCTATTATCTCTCAAAACAGAGAAGCCCTCTCATACAGAACATTGATAACATTTACTTGTAGTCATTTACTTTGCTTCCCACAATACTTGAGTGGGTACCAAACTATACTATTATGAATGCAACCAAAATAAATATTCACTTAACTACAGTTGAGATGAATAATCTGAACTTGCAGTAGAATAATATAGTAGTAACTAGTATTTGCGTGTTGCGCGAGGTGCAAGCACCTCGCGTGCTTGTGGTGGTAGATGTTTAACTTTAAAAAAAAAAACGGGGGGAGGGGGCAGTTTTTTTTAAATGATTTTGACCAATTCTGAGCCCCTTTTCATGAATCTGAAAAAAATGTTCAAATTCTCTTAACTTCCGAGATCCGCCGCCTAAATGGGGGAGAAGGGGGCAAGGGGGACAATTTTGAAAAATGGTTTTACTTTTCCGAGCCTCTTCTATACGAATCAGTAAAAAAACAGAACACGGTTCTCTTAGTTTCCGAGATCCGCCTAAAGGGGGGGAGAAGGGGGCAGGGGGGGGGGCAATTTTGAAAAACAGTTTTTACTTTTCCGAGCCCCCTCTATACGAATCCGTAAAAAAACAGAACACGGGTCTCTCAGATTCCGAGATCGGCCTAAAGGGGGGGAGAAGGGTTGCAAGGGGGCAATTTTGAAAAGTGGTTTTTACTTTTCCGAGCCTCTATACGAATCCGTAAAAAAAAGAACACGAGTCTCTTAGTTTCCAAGATACGATAGGAAGGGGGGAAGGAGGTCGAAAACGGGGGGTTTGGCACTTTTCCCATACTCGCGAGAGTTACTTGTTTACGAATCTGTCAAAATATACCCACCTCCCCCTCCACCATCTGGGAGAACAATTATGTCAGTCAGTGGTAATCGAGATTTTTACAGTATAAAATAATAATAATAATAGTGTATATAAATTTATATAGTATAATAAATGTCATGTGTGTGTCATGCTGCTATCAGCAAATTAGTGAGTTTCCTTGTGGCGGCTATTCCCGGCCACTTCCTGTGCGGCACCTAGCCTAGCCCTGCGGACTGCGGTCACTCACCGCGGCCCACACTGACTGCTGTGCTACAGTTATCTATTGAACCTACTATTAATACTAAACACACACAACATGTTTAACTTTATTATGTGTACTAATTTCTGAGCTGAGACAAGAAAGTGTGTTTTGTGCAGGGCCTCAAAAATAATAAGTATAAGGTTTCCAGTTGATACATAACTTTTATATAATCATCATCAGCTGGCTTTTGTAACTATTGTGTGGGTTTACATTCTAAGATGAACACCGAGCACAAGTGTTTGTTTTATTAATCTATAATTGTCAAACAGTACTGCAAATACTATAACAACGGTATCTAAGTGGTCCGCCACTGTGTGGGTGCCATCCTGCCATGACATGAATTATTTGTTTTCCTTACCTGAACCCCAACAGGACAATAGGCAGAAGACACAATTGCTGTTTATAGAATTCCCTCTGAGGAAAAAGACCATAGGTACTTTACTTAATTGAACAGGATAATTAAATCAATATAAGGGCTAAAGTACTCATGTATAATGCATGTTTGTTGGCATCATCACTATACAGTACATATTGGCTTGAGTATTCTTACATAATTAGAATCCCTGTGTTCCCCCTGGTTTTAGGTTAGTCTAGTTAAGACATAATGTATGGCCTCTGCATGAGTGGGGCTTCAGTTGCACTAGCCACATTGTATGCATGCAGCAGTGATCCATTGCCAACGACTTGTTGGACACTGACCTACACATATTTAAATTATACATATTAAATATTCTCTCCTACGTAATATTGTCACTGACCATTTCGTAGTTTTTCTAGACTCATTCATAGGAAAAAATATTTCTCAAAATTGAGTCACTCATTTCATGCTGCTCTAGTGTACAACATGTTCCCAGCAACACAAAATGCCATTGCTGCAGCAATGTAGAGAAATAAGGCTTAACAGTAATGAACACCTAAGGAGTGGTTGATTCTGTAGTGAAATGTTGACCATTGATGTGCATGTGCGCAGGAATGGGGCAAGGAGTCGGGCGCGGAGGGCGCTGGGCGCGGCGGGCGTGCAGTTGCTGCGGGCGCGCTGGCGCTGTCGCCGCCGGCGCTGGAGTTCGGACGCGCGGCGCTGGCGGCGGCGCATGCGCTCACCGTTACGCTCACCAACACGGCCAACACCACCATGCACCTGGCCTCAGTGGCCGGCACCACGCCCGACTTCCACGCCTCCTTCTTCGAGTCTAAGGTACACCACCTACCGTATCACGTATGTTGTAGCGGGACTACTGCTACCGATAGTTATATTGTCATTGCCGGACAGAAAGTAATCGCCCGACGGCAGATATCATGAATTAAAATTTAGTTATGGACGAATATAAAGATAGATGTAAGCTCCAGAGCCTTATGTTCCACTACCATACATACCTATGTATCGGTATCAAGTATCGGTCACTAATTACCAGTCACCCTATATGTATACGTGATTGTACTCATGTTATCAAACCAATTTCCCAAAGAAACATTTTTTATACCTTTTCACTTTTATCACAATAACACAACAGCCATTTAAAATTCGCGCGAGCGCGCCTTGGACCTATCAGCAGTTAGCTGCATGACGTGACGCCGTTCTGTCTCATTAGTATCATGAGTACAGTCCTGTCTTCAAGTATCGGTCACTAATTACCAGTCACCGTTTATGTGGTTACATAGCGTCAGATTCTAAGTGATCTTATTTCAATTGCTTCTCTTGTCAGCCTTGGTAAGTAATGTTTGTCCGTTGACAAAATACGTGGCTTGTGAAATTCACAAACATTACTTACCAAGGCTGACAAGAGAAGCAATTGAAATAAGAAAATATAAAAAATTCAATCGAGAGGATGGCTTCAAATTGTCCAGTATGTGGAATCCAGTTTTGAGTATGCTCAAAAGTAGCAGCCGGCATCGTAATAAGGACTCCAAAAAGCCTTGTGATACTGTGAGTGTGTTTTGCCGTGACTTAGTGATGAGTTCCAGTAGTGCGCGTAGCAAAAGATAAAGAAAGAGGGTAGACAGATTTGTCTGCTCTTAACAATTTATTATCCATCCACCCGCATTCTCCAGTCAACCCGCGATCATGGCGCTTGCAACAGCGTCGAAATATCTGGAGCACAAAATTAAAGACAATCACGGAAGATACCCCGTAAGTGACAATGTGTAATATTTTTACTACTCATGCTCTAAAAGGTCGTCTTTATGTCGCGCGTAGGCGACATAAAATCGCTTTTTGTGCTCTAGAGCAAAAAGTAAAATCTTCGTCGAAGACCAAGGCAATCGGTTCAACAGCCACACGAACAACTTCGAGTTCATAGAATAACCTCTTTATTATAATTCGTTTCGTTAGTATTTTAATAACAAGGCAAGGATATTTTTCATTGCCCTGATGTTACTTTCAATTTTAATTTAATTTACAATATTTACATGTTGCTGTTTCATTTCTTCGCAATCGAAGTGAATAGTAGAGTGTACTACTAGAGTGTACTCGTCTAAAATTCGAATATTTTTAAATCATATGAATTTACTTACTCGTGTCTTATGGTTTCTGGTATTTAATCAAAGGCATCGCGAACGCACCCACCGAAGGCTCGGTGACTCGATCGTATTCGGCTCTACTCGGAAATATTTGGGAATTATCGTGCCCACCGTGCTCAGCTCGCCCGAACCAGATTGACGCCAAATTTGTTTACTACTAGTCGGCTTTTGCGTTCTGCAAAGTTTTTAATTATTTTCGTGTAAAAATCATCGAATTTTGTGTTATAGTTTGTGTAAGTATTATATTATATCCTTTATTTAACTTTTACACAAATTATTTACATTTTTAAATATTTCTTATAAAAACAATATAAAAATATAAAAAATTATTGTCCACCGGTATCGGGAACAGGGTCCAAGCTACCGGCAGGCAGGGCAGGGCAGGGCTCCAGAGAGAGGAACCTCTTAACAATACGAGCCGTGTCCAGGACTACCGCTTTCTGAATCAAGCCCTTGATCCAGCTGCCTAGCGAGAGCCTCCTCAGGTATTCATCGAGGCTCTTGGCAATTAAGCCATGGGCTGATACGACTATCGGCACAATGATCGCTGAGTCCACATCCCACATGTCGACAACGTCGTGAGCCAAGTCAAGATACTTGATTTGCTTATCTTTCTCGGCTTTCACGAGGTTCCCATCATGCGGGACCGTTATGTCAACAATCATTGCGCGCCGCTCTGATCAATCCACCACCACTATATCGGGCTTATTGGCTACAATAGTCCTGTCAGTGATGATGGATCGATCCCAGTACAATGTGATATTGCCATTTTCGAGAACTGGGTCGGGCACATACCTATAGTACGGCACTTCCGATTCCACAAGGCTGTATTTTAGAGCAAGTTGCTGATGGATAATCCTGGCTACAAGGTTGTGTCTATGCAAGTACTCTCCGTTAGCTAGACGAGAACACCCGGAGATAATGTGACGGATTGATTCGCCTGGACGGTGGCATGCCCGACATATGTCCATCGTGCCGTCCTTCACAATAAATCTCCGGTAGTTATTCGTCATCATAACTTCATCCATAATTGCACAGACAAAACCTTCGGTTTCTCCGAAGAGGTCCCCGGAACGTAGCCAGGCTACGGACGCGCATAGGTCTACATCGGGCCCATGTAGAGCCCGGAAAAAGCGTCCGTGGAGCTCCTTACTCTGCCATACCTCCCTGCGGTCGTTAGTGCCAAGCACTACAGGTTTGCGCCAGTTCTCTTTAGCCAAGAAGTGCGGAGTGAGGCCCTTGTCCACTGCGACTGCATCTCGATGCATCCCGACGTCGGTTTCTAAGAAATATTCCCTGAGACTGCATATCTCGCGATTGTGGAGAGTCTTAGCGTTTAAAAAGCCTCGACCCCCACACCTCCGCGGGATATACAGTCTCATAACCGAAGAACGTGAGTGATGCATTCAGGCGTCAACAATGTACGGACGTTCCTATCCAGGGCGTCTAGTTCTGTTTGAGACCATTTGAGTATACCGAAAGAGTACATCAAAACCGGCATGACCCAACTGTTGAAGGCACGCACCTTATTTCCGCCTGATAAAAGACTATTACATTAAGTATTATATTATTATTAATTGTCTTAAAACTTTGCATAATCTATTACCAGCTAGTTATTTCATATAATTAAACATCTTATCTAAATCTAACCTCAAATAATTGCCAGGATGCTAAATTGTTAACCTGTGAAGCAGCCCTACAGTTCACGGTAACCAAGCTAGAAAATCTCAATACTTTTATTAGCGGTAAACTCTTAAATGCTCTCAAAAACAGGATTGAACAGCGCAGACAACCTGATTTAGTTTGTACTTTAAAGTACCTTCATAACCCAAAAAATATTATACAGAGATCCTCGCAAGTCTTTTTACATCTCCGGGAAATGATATTATTACAAAAACCATTGTTGAAATTAATAATAAATATTTTAGCAGTCAAAGTTGCGATTCTGGCCAGGACGAGGACAATGAGCCTTTGATCGATTTGAGAACTCGTCAACAGCGAGAGGAATCTGTAGATACTGGTAAAAGTCTCAAGGAACAGCTGCAAAAAAGAATCACTGAGACTATTACATCAGTGTCGTTTACATCAACCTCAAATCTATCACAATTGGCCTTATTCGATCGAGGGGTCCAAGGCAAGTTCACTTAGAACAAGTTTATAATTTTTTGCTTTGCATACCTCCAACCAGTGTCGAATGTGAGAGAGTTTTTCCTTCGAGCAAATATTTATGCAATCACCTAAGATGCTCCCTAAACGACGATTCTCTGGACGCACTAAGCTTCTTACGATCTCACTACCAGAGACAACGAAATGAACAATAGATGCTACATTTATATTCTAACTTGTTGATTTTTTACTTAGATTTAATTACTCAGGTTTCTTAGCTAAGTAAAATTGCTTTCTTTAGTTATTTTTCTATTATTTTAGTTATGTTAATGATATGTAAGAAAACATTTTTTTTTGTTTTTGTTACATAATCGGTCATCAAGTTTTTTTTTATTACGATGTTTTTCTTTGAAATTTTAAATACGATATTTGTTATGCACAAGATTGAGAAGTTTAGTACATTTTAACTACAAAAAATACTCTATACTATTGCTGCTAGTGTATAATTACTTGATCGCAAATAAATGATTGATCTCTTAAATTTAACAAGTATATTTCATTTCACGACAAAACAGTGGGACAACCACTTAAAACCCTGATTCCAGATTTCATAATATTCGAATATCACCAGCAAAAATATTCGAATACCTAAATTTGTCGAATATTTGTAAGCCCTAGTCACAGCACTCACAGCCAATTTAATCCGAAACTGCTGAACCGATTGAGTTGAAATTTGGTGCATGTAATCGGTAATCCAAAGACGGACATGTAACTTAAAATGAATGAATTTTAAACATGGGGGTAAAATAGAAAATGAAAAAAAGTCTTGCAAACTATATCGTGTTACATATCAAATGAAAGGGCTCATTGTGAGCATCTCAATTTATTTTTACGATTTCAAGATAATAATAATAATTCTTTATTTATCGGACAACAATAATCCATTGTGTTAGTAAGCAATACAAAATAACTTATTTCTAGTGTTAGTAGCTGAGATACATTATAAGAGGCAGAGTAACTATATAGTATTGTGAAAAGGGCATCCCCAGATTAATGTTCTGTGATTGTCCTTCTCACAAAACTTTTAATAATCGGAGAGTCAATACTATCCGAAATAGTTTTTAGGATGCTGTTGCCACTCGCCCGCAACCTTGACAACAGCGACGCGGTTTTCTTACGAATGACGGCGTGGAAGCCGTCAGTTCGGTTTTGCGCAAACATAGCAGAAGCGCTGCACCATCGCGGCAGTCCCAACAGCATCCTAAAAATATTATTGTACTGTACGCGTAGGTCATCCAACGTTCTTTTTGTATAGTTGACCCAAAGATTCCCCGTGTACAAACACTGGCAATATGCCTTAAACAGTGTTCATTTTACTAAATTGCTACACCGAGCGAATCTTCGGGCCAACATGTTACCTCGGACCGCCAGTGCCCTACGCTCTCTTTCAATATCAACACAATTCAGATAAATAGTTATGAAATTATTAACGAAATAGGCGAAAATTTACCATTCCCCCCCCTCCCCCCTTAATTCCGAAAGTACAAGGCCGAAAATTTAGAAAAATACACAAAATAGATGTTGGCCTATAGATTGCAGGAAAACCTTTGCGAAATCTATAAACGTACGGAACAGTCTCCACGCGAGTCGAACTCGCACTTGTCCGGTTTTTTTTAATGCATTTGCGTAACAGTGCGTGTCGTACTCACACGCAGACTGGGTTCCGTAGCACCAAATAGTACTTATAATAAAAATATTTTGAAGGCTCATTCATGTATTATTTTGTATTGTTTTACATTCAACAGCAAAACTAAATTTGTTTTTCATAGTATGGTAATGAAGCCCCTGAAAAACAAAGTTACTGCTGCAATTTGATGAAAAAGTCCCATATCTCAAAAACTAAACATCAAATCTAATTCAAAGCAACTTTGGTTGATAGTTTTATTTACGATCTACATTCCTAATTTTTTTCAGAATTTTCCTCATCTAACTTTAGAAATTAGATGGGGGGGTCACACATTTTACCACTTTGGAAGTGTCTATCCTTCAAACGATTGACTGAGACAAAATGGTTTTAGGAACCACAATCTCATTTTTAAAGACCTAATCTATAGACAACCCGCACGTAGAGGTTTGATGAAGAAAACATTTTTTAGTTTCAGTTCCATGTATGGGATCCCCCCTTGATCTTTTATTTTTATCTTTGTAAAAAAATCGTAAAGTGGCTCGCAGAATACATCTACCTATTAAGTTTCAACTGTGTAGTCCTAATAGTTTCGGAATAAAGTAGCTGTGACATACACGGACAGACAGACATGGTGAATCTATAAGGGTTCCGTTTTTTGCCATTTGGCTACGGAACCCTAAAAACGGTTTAGCTAGGATATAAGTTGACCGTGACATTATGATCGTATTGGTTCGTGACTTCGTGAGTGTGTGGTGCTCGTGAAGATGACGCGGTGTAACGTGACGTCACACGCCCAAAGCTACACATTGGCCGCGCTGCTGCTGATAGCGCGCGCCCTCTGCCCTCTCCCCACCCGCGGGGCGCTCCCGGTCACACTGCCACTAGCCCGAGCCAAGGAACTCCTTGTTTCCTACAAGTAGCCATTGTTCCACAGACTTGCCTATTATGTGAGTGTGACGTAGCTAACTGACTAGCCATACCAGTTTTTTTTTGCGTCGTTTATTATTATCCGTGTCTAAATATATCAAATCATTGTTAGAAGTCGATTACATGTGAAAACGAGAGTGAGCGGCGGTTTTATACATATTACGTAGATACAGAACGTTAGTCGAGGCTGTCCCGCAGCTTTATTGGGACAAGAAATTTCATAGAAACTGATTATATTCGCGCTTTCAATTAATGTAAACACATTTTAACATTGGTTATAAATGTTGAATATGTATGACTCATATCAATTCATGTTCTGTAAAGCTTTCTGCATACCGCACGAAAGCAACTCTAGTATTGTCTTTTTATATGTATAGTTTTGCAAGAGAACACATGCATTCAAAAGGTCAGGCATCGGTTCTATTGTTGTTCTAATGAACATCGCTAAAAGCACTCGGCTCGTTAAGCCGGCGTCCGTGCTAACGCTCAGGCGCTGGCGGTGCGTCCATCAGCAGCAGTAGCTGATGTCGCCCTCAATGAGCCCCGCTGGTCCTCCACATTCACATGTAACGTGTCAATCCGCTCCCGAGGCCGCCACACGCGCCACTCGCGTCACCAAGTTGTTTATCTTACCGCACACCACACGTACGGTACCTACTTATATGTAAAATGTGTACATAAGTACGTAAACATGGTACAATATTAACCGCTCCGCCTGCTGTTATGACATGTGTGACATTTTACTGAAACACACCTAGTGCGATGTACTGATGACTTTCAGAAACTAATTTTGCTTCACTGTTGACAGGTTTCAGTACTTTCGTAAATATTAAATAATGAAGATTTGCTGTAATTTTAGAACAACCTGACATCTTCTGACCTACACAAATATGACCTAGTTATGCTGAGAAGATGCGTGTTGTCATCTCTCTACCAGAGATATTAATTAGGCAGAAAATTACATCAAGTTTTCATATTTTTTTTAATTTTTTTTTTTGTTGCTGCAATCAGCATTAGCTATAAGCAGGTATGTTGAGAGTTGTGGCAGTTCGAGTGTTACCTCCAGCGAGGTCATCTCCTCATCAGTAGAACATAGTAGTGGATTATATGGTCAATATATCTTTCCGCTTTAGCCGTTTTTTGTAGCTTCGAGTTGTTCGCTTAGCAGCCAATTTGTTGGGGTGCCTTTCCAGCTTCCCTTTATATGTCTCGGTAGTCTTATGGCTCTCTTCCTTCACCGTGCTCATCCCCAGATGATGGTGTATTTCTGCGTTGGTAATGTACCATGGGGCATTGCATAGGTTTCTGAGTATCATGCTTTGCATTCGCTGTATTATTGTAATATTGGAGTCACAAGCGCTGCCCCATAGTTGTATACCATACATCCAGACAGGTTTAAGGACACTCTTGTATATGAGTAGTTTGTTGTCTACACTTAGTTTACTGTTTCGGCCCAGTATCCAGGATAGGCGAGTGTATCGAAGTTTGAGTTCTTGTCTCTTAGTTTTGATATGGTGTCTCCATGTAAGGCGTCGGTCTAGGTGTAATCCAAGGTATCGTACACTGTCTTGATGAGGGAGTGTAATATTTTCCAGGTGTACAGGAGGGCAATTTCCTTGTCGCAGTGTGAACGTAACATGTACTGATTTTGATGCGCTAGCCTTTATTCTCCATTTTTGGAGCCAATTGGTAATATCATTAAGACTTGTTTGTAATTTTTCTGTTGCGAGCACAGGGTTCTTGTCGCTTGCTAAGATTGCCGTATCATCTGCGAATGTGGCTGTAGTGGCACTCTCCTCTTCTGGCAGGTCAGACGTATAAATAGTATACAATACAGGTCCCAGGACTGATCCTTGTGGCACCCCAGCTTCTATTTGGTGTAATTCGGAAGTGGAGTCGGTTTCCTTCACCTGGAAGAGCCTATCTGCCAGGTAAGATTTTAACAGTAGATAGTAACTGTGAGGGAGGCAATTATAAATTTTGCAGAGTAGTCCTTTATGCCAAACTTTGTCGAAGGCCTGTTGTATGTCAAGAAAGACTGAAGAGCAATACTCTTTCTCCTCTAAAGTCTTTCTTATTTTATCCACTACCCTATGGACTTGCTCCACTGTGGAATGTTGTTGCCTGAAGCCAAACTGGTGATTAGGAATGACATTATTTTTCTGGAGTAAGGGTAGGATTCGGTGAAGTAACAGTTTCTCGAATACCCTCATCTTATCTAAATAAGATTGGCAGTAGGCTATTAATGGGTCTATAATAGGTTACTTCATTCGCTGGTTTTCCCATTTTGTGGACCATCAGGATCTGTGAGATTTTCCAAAGACTGGGAAAATATTGGACTCTTAGCATGCTGTTGAAGAGTGTTGTAATAAATACTATGGCTTTTCGTGGAAGTTGCACTAGTACTTCTTTTGTGATGAGGTCAAATCCTGGTGCTTTTTTATCTTTCAGCTCTTTGTTGATCGTCCTCCAGACCTCTCGTACAGTTATAGGTGCTGGTGGCGGAGACATTTGGAAGTCCTGATTGATAATGTCATCCACTTGAGAAGGTTTAGCTACTTGTGGTCTGTCATAGTTTTTTGTGAACTTCCATAGCGAATAGTTAGTGGATGCACTGGCTGTGAGTGATTCTAGTTGATATTCCAGGGTGTTATTGTGCCATTTGTGTAACATATCTTTTAGTTCTGCAACCGCTATTGTGAAGTTGGTTTTATCGATTTGTAGCCGACTTTCATGCCAAATCCGTCTTCGCCTTCGTTTTTCCAGAACAGCTCTTTTGACTTCTATGGGATAGTTGTAGTATCTCATGCGGGAGTCTATAGCAGGAGTGTTGAGCCAGCAGGCTTCTTGGATCAAGGTTGTTATATACTTGGTTGCATTCTCAATATCTGCTTCAGTTTTAAGAGGAATTCTAAGTTGGACCTTTTCTTCAATGTATTCCTGGAATGATATCCAATCAGTGTGTTTGTTATATAACTTTTCTGGACCCGTGGAGTCTACCAACATTGCGCTGACGGTTAATATCACAGGCGTGTGGTCTGAAGAGCCATCATAGCAAAATTCAGTTTTTATGTAGTGCTTACAGAATCCTTTCATAATGAAAAAGTCTAGCAGGTCTGGAATTTTCTTTGGATCTGATGGCCAATAAGTTGCTTCACAGGAGGAATCAATCATCAAATTGTTTTTGTCTACGCTAGCTTTTAATTGACGTCCCCTAGTTGTTGTTAATCTGGAGCCCCATTGTTCATTCTTAGCATTCCAGTCCCCGCCTGCAATAAACCGATGTCCAAGAGTAGCAATAAAGTCTGAGAACATAGACGCGTTGATTTTATGTTTAGGTGGACAATACACTACAGTAATGTTGAAATAGCCGCTTTTGTCTGCACAGCGATGGTGGTAGCTTGGATGTGATCAGTTTTATAGGGTGGCATTTGATGATGTTTGATTGTATTCTTGATAATCACAGCTGATCCAGCATGGCCTATTCCGTCTGGGTGATTCGTGACATAACATAAGTGGTCTGAGAATTGTATGAAAGATGTACCAGTGCAGTGGGCCTCAGATATGAGTAGGATGTCTAACTTATGTTGGGAAAGTAGCAGTTCTACTTCTTGTTTATTTGGGGTTAGCCCATTTACGTTCCAGGTTCCTATTCGTATTGCAGTCATTTTGTTAGTTTGTCAACTAGTTTGGCTATAAGACTCATAAAAGTGCTCATTTGTTGAAAGATGATGTCAAATTTTTCAGTATGTTTTATTAGTATTTCTTCCAGACTGACTTCCAGACTTCCAGACTGACTGACTTTCTTGGCCTGAGTTGTGAGGGTTGGGGTCATTATGATTGTTGAGGTTGTTAACTGGTATTTGTTGTAAATTTTCAGCATAAGATACTCTCTGTCCTCGATTTAGTGCGTGCGTGCACAATGCCTTATGGGTATATCCATTGTTCTGGGTGGTGTTAGGAGTTTGTTGCCTTTCAATGTTTGCTTGGCTTGGGTTCTTTTTTGTTTTCCTTAATAGAATTTCTTTATAGACCTCGCATCCCTTATAGTTAGCAGGGTGAGGTCCATTACATAAGGCACACAATGCAGGAGTGTTGCGGTCACGTTTTGGGCAGTCTGACGTCTTATGGGATTGCCCACATTTGACACATCGATAGGGGCGCATACAGTAATTCTTGGTGTGGCCATACGGTTGGCACCGTTGGCATTGGACTATAGTTTTTCTTTTCTTCGGTTCCTCTATGGTAACTGATCGGTGATATATATATTTAAGGTCTTTAATAGCCTTATTGTTAGGACCAGTGGCAAGATTAACGAAAAAAGTTGATGTAGGTTTCTTTTCAGGGCCATATCTGGCATTAATTAACTCGCCTGTAACTATGTTTCCAGTTGCTTCTATGTCCTCTTTTATTATGTGCAGAGGTGTTGATGGATACAGTTTCTTAATAACAATCCTGAAACATCTATTGTCTTTTCTGTTAAATGTGTGACCTATTAGGCCTTTTTCTCTTACTATGGATATAAGTTTTTTATAGATCTCTATGTTGATAGAGCTAATCCTTGGTTGTGTCTTATTAACAATTTTATACGTAAATTCATCTTTGTCTACTACAGTTTCCAAGAGTTCAGTAAGTTTATTGAGTTCCTCAACTCCATAAAGCACAATTGGCGGTGGTTTGCTTGGTTTTGTTGGCTTATCAGTGTCATCTGTCAGATCAATTGGTAGTCCAGTGAAGCTGTTTGATGTTATTGTTGTTTCTATATGAGGACTAGTTGAGATTTTCCTTTTTTTATTCTTTCGACAGGTACTCTGTGCCATGATGGTGATGATCACTGTTTTTAATACGAATCACTTATTGCTTTTAGCCACTAATAATTGTACACGATTATCGGTTTTGAAGGTTCTCTTTAGTAATGTTTCTAAGCACAAACTCCAAGTTTTATGCACGAGATCACTTTAACTCTCAGACAGCATGACCATGCGTGTTGACGGTTGACAGTTCTCTCCAAACTCCACGTAATTAGGCAGAAAATTACATCAAGTTTTCATAATATAACTTCATAAACCTACTCACCTAAGTAGTTTCAGACAAAAAGTAGAAGCAGTGATGAAAATAACTGAAAAAAGATACCTACGTAATATTAACAATAAACATATCGGAACACGTGTGCGTAGGCACACGTAGGATAGGCACTCGGTAACATAACTACTTATAAGTGTAGCGAGGCCTCGCGGTGTCCTGACATAGCGTCGTTCAGTTGTTGTGGTCGCTTATCTGACACATCGTGTGCCCACTGTTGCCATGTAGGGCGGAAGGTCACTCTTTTGTACTGAACTATTGACCATACACGATCATATATAGGGTCTATCTATTCATACACGAAATCTCTTAAGGGGTCATTGTACTCATTATTATGAACAACTTTTACTATGGGACCAATCTCGAAATCGCGAAAAAATATCACAACAATATGATTGCATTAACGTCAAAATGTACTGAACAGCTGATTTTTTTTCGCGATTTCGGGGTTGTTCCCATAGTGAAAGTTGTTCATAATGATGAATACAATGACCCCTTAAAAGATTTCGTGTATGAATAGATACACCTTATATTTGCCTCATTTTATTTCTGTATTACAAACAATCGATTACGAGATTAAGAGCTAGAGCTTACGACGATTAAAAGCTTTCTGCTAACCTCCCTTTGGTCATCAACCATCTCATAGAGATTGATCGGCTGCAGTCTAACCGAATAGAATAAAAAAAAAAAAACACAGAATGCGTTTGATATGGCGCTCAGGCATCCGCGCGTCCGCAACCCAATTACAGATGCATTCTAAAGTTGGACTAGATTTGAGAAATGCAGGCTTCGGACTATCCAGGATTATTATTACGATGTACCTATGATAAAATCCTGATATGCCCCCTGAAAATTGAACCCAAGACCTCATGCTCAGCAATCGTGCTTGCCACCACTAGCCCACGAGGCAATCTAATTACTGCAATGTCTTTATAATCGGCGGCATGATCCTTGCGCTGCATGCTGTGAGCCTGTAAGCTCCGCATTACATATTCACGAACAAACGTAAGCGAGCGCCTTCACAGTGTTGACTTACTCCGCTCGGTGCTCCTACTCTGTTGTTATGGAGATGGCTCCCTAACAAAAAGTTTGACGAGCTCGTTATATATTGGTCACGCGTAGCGTAGTCGCGACCTCGCCAGTCACCCAAGCGTTAGGTAATTATGAGCAATCAATTAATTTAGTTAGGCCTCACTATTCATATTATTATTAGTATGAGTTCTCGTTTGACATGCCAGTACAATCATTCTCAACTTTAAAGTAGCATGTACCTTGCTGGAGTTAGGTATATTATAACATAGAAAACAAAGAGCAATTTGTATGCGACTTCACCGTTCTTACCTGATCTAGTCCCTACGCAGTACTCCTGCAACCCATGTTATGGTACTATGACGTTGATGACTGTGTGTGTCATAATGAGTCTTATGAGTTACGATGATTTGAAGAAAGAAGATGGAAGAACAAAATAAAGTACCAATTGTATTGTACTTGTTCTAGCCAAACATCGTCTCCGACAACAGTAGTAGTTGCAGGTACTCGTACCAACATCTTACCAAGTTCACTATGGCGCAGTTTATGACACTACCTGCATTTTTTATTTAACAAATCCCCTTAGCAAGTTGTATGAGCTTTAGATACCACCGTACCCCAGCCCCAGATGTGAAACTGTTTAGCACTGGATAGCACTACTGCAACTTTGTATAATTAGAAAGTAATGTTTATAATAGAAAATTTATTGCACGTGAATTGCACTATAAAGTTGACCTATCCAAACATTTCAGTGGCACTTGTTGAGTTTACCTGCGCCGGCAATGTCTGACGTGTCCAAGTTAAAAATATTACGTTATTTACACAAGCAATTTGCAAATGCCATGAAACCACTCAAACTTTTCCTACACATAAACAACTCAAGGATGCTCTGTGGAGCACAAGACCCACAACAGCCGTGAACGGGCGCTCCACATTCAGACGTGTCATATATGTCTGCTAGGGAACAAACAAACGGACACATCATCTAAAACTTGGACAATACGCTAGGAAATCGTTAGTTACTACTAACACAGGGTCAAAAAGCCCTGCGCTAGACGATAGCTACCAGTTCCGTACTTGCTGTACGAAACTGCAGAAGCTATCGTTTCACAGTACTAGCTCGTCCGATGTAGTCGCGTAGTCAGATATTGCGCCTGCATCAGTAGCGTGTATCAGTAGGTCCTGCGGGCCTGCGGCGAGTGCGGTGGCACCGAGACAGTGAGGGCACAGATCCAGTTCGAGCGACTTGTAGTAGGCGCGCGGCCTTGGGGCTATCAATGATGGCTATTGGGGCTAGCACTCTGCCTCGCCCCCAACAACACGTTGCACTTTTGATGAAAAAGGGCTCAATCAAATGTCTGTTTGTTTTTATTCAATCGAACCATATTATACATTTATCACTATGTATGCAGCTTCAAGACTTCAAAAGCCAACTGTTTGATCTACCTGTGTATAGATGCCGTTTGATCGCTGAATCACAAATGATGTAAAATGAAGTAATTTTGCGTGGGCAGTGATGGGAAGCTCGCAGTGACGACTGATGACGAGAACTCGAACGCGTCATGGAATTGTATGCTCGACCGATTTCATACCAAATACTAACTACGATTATCAGTATCATAATGGTTACTTTCTTCGATAGAATTATCTTTGGATACGCGGCAAACTGTCGAGCGTGAGATATGTGGCGCGGAAAACAACGTAAATAAGAGACGTGAATGAAAGAGTTGTATTAATACGTGTGTCGTGACGCGGACGTACAATCGGCGAGTATTTGTGGAAGTGGGTCTCGTACGCCTGTATCGACGCTCGTCGGAAGTACATCGTGACCTCTCCGCGAGGGGTGATGTCCTTCAATGGCCAGCGAAGTGGGCTTACGTGGCCTGACCACCCCGCTAGGCCGCTACATAGGTACTCCAGAATCATTAACAAGTTGAACTGATTGACTTTCTTCGCCGCGCCGGATCTCATCGCATACTCATGGCACATAATAATGTTATGCGTTTTACATAACCATCACCATCACCTACTCGCCTCCAGCTATTAACAGTAACGTCCAATAAATTTATTTATTTATTAATAAATAAATTTTAAAGACGAATTATAAAGACGAATGTCGCCATGTTTACTTCACAGCTAGCACACGAGAGATGTATGGGCTAGTGAAGCCGGAACAGCCGGGCTTGTCCGCCTCCTGCACTAGACGGTAACCCCTCGGCTTGCTAAAACCGCTTACTGCTATGACATAAAGACCGTCAATGTTCAGTAATGACTAGGGACGTGTGCTCGGCTGCTGGTTACAAAGCACGCGGGGCTCATGCGGTCAGTTGTCTGTCACGTTGGCATAGCGGCGCGACTGGCGCGGGCGGGCGCTGCACTTTCTCTCGGCGCGGATGCACGGCATGCTCGATATAATTAGCGCGTCTTAAGCAAGCAGCAGCGGTCTACTAGCGTGTTATTACACTCGTAAAGCGTGTTTACTGAATCTAAATATCGGGAAAAAAGACTCATATTACCAGTCGTTTAACTGACTTGCGTATTACATTATAATGCGTTGATTTCCATTAAACCGTGGATAACTACACACTGGAATGTTACGTTGCATCCGGACCAGAGACAGAATGCAAGAAGTTAAAAACTAATAATGACGACGTCATTTTCAAACTATCCCACTTGCGATACCGGAGCCACAGATATTATAATACTTCGCCGGAACTATTGCAATCTATATAATACCTATACAAATAAATACAATTGAAGTGTCTTTGTAATACCAAAAAAACCGGCCAAGTGCGAGTCGTACTCACACGCACACAGGGTTCCGTAACACCAAACAATACAATAAAAATATTTTGAAGGCTCATTCATATGTTGTATTGTTTTATATTCAACAGCAAAACTAAATTTGTTTTTCATATTATGCCAATGAAAAATAAAGTTACTGCTACAGTTTGATGAAAAAGTCCCATATCCATAAAACTAAACATCAAATCTTATTCAAACCAATTTTGGTTGAAAGTTTTATTTACGTTCTACAATCCTACATTTTTTTCAGAATTGTCCTCCTCTTACTTTAGAAATTAGAGGGGGGGGGACACATTTTACCACTTAGGAAGTGGTTATCTTTCAAACGATTGACTTTGAGAAAAAATGGTTTTAGGAACCTCATTGTAATTTTTAAAGACCTATCTCTATAGACACCACGCACGTATAGGATTGATGAAACATTTTTTTTTTAGTTTCAGTTCCATGTATGGGGAGCCCCTCCCCTTAATATATATATTTTTATTTTTGTATAAATATCGTAAAGCGGTTTACAGAATACATCTACTTACTAAGTTTCAACTTTGTAATCCTAACAGTTTCGGAATAAAGTGGCTGTGACATACACGGACAGACAGACCGACAGACATAGCGAACCTATAAGGGTTTCGTTTTTTGCCATTCGGCTACGGAACCCTAATAACAGCTTTTTACTGAATGTATATATGAAAGTATACAGGGTGAATTTTTCAAGTGGGCGTGGATGGCTAAATCCGGAGGAATATCGAGAAATGTTCAAAGGAGTCTCGAGCCCATTTTGATCGCAAAGCGAGAAATACCAGTGCGCCAATGAAGGTGATGTGTGGTAGTCACAATCAGTACGGAGTTTACAATATGGTAGTGAGAAGCACGGCATGACTTGAAAATTTTGAGTGTCATGGGAAAACACGAATAATCGAAATGCACTAAGTTCAGCTTAGTGCATTTCGATTATTCGTGTGTGGCAACTAGATTTAATAATAATTATATTGAGCATAGCAAAAAGGTGACAGAGTAGGCAGAAAGTCGAATGTGCCAGTCATTGAGAAGGAATGAATGGCTTACAGCGCGCGCGGAGCGTATAGACAAGTCCTTACTCATTCGTTCCGATAAACGAAACGCGCGCACAACACTGGTGAAACACCTTATTTATGTCTTTTAGAAACTTAGGATGGCCCTAATAATTTTTAATGTTGAATTATGATAATTATGTAAACAAAAGTAACGAAACAACGTTACAAGATAGACGATGAATATTATAGTAGCAGGGTTGTCGGCTAACAACCCTAGCACCACAGGTAGCGCGTTACTCCGCGCCAGACAGCGACAGAGTTACGCGTTAGAAGAGAGCGGCAACGTTAGGTACTGAGCGTTTCAGCGATCTGAATTGCACTTTGTTGCTTAGTAGCAAGAGTCGCTATTTCTATTAATTGTTGCGCAAAGTGTCTTTTCTGTACTTGCACTATTTATTCTGGGGATGACACTAAAAGTTAGTTTATATTTATGGGGAAGCACAGGTGCTAACTGTACGCCAGCTGTACATATTGGTTTAAAAAATACAAAAAATAAAATTTTTAGTTGTAATATCCTATACAAATATTTACTATGCATTTATTTTACATTTTTAACATAACATGTCATGGTAATAGGCTTATACCCATCTGTCGAAATCTGGGTGTATTGTACACATCTGCGTACTCCACAGAGCATACAGGCGTGATATTACGTCATGAGGCTGTATAAACAATAAACATCCAAGCGATTGCAGCAATCAAGGCAGATTTGCCGTCTATTTTGAAGAGTTCCATTGTATATCTCCGAAGATCAGCATCACATCTTCACCAAACTCAAACTCAAAGTATTTATTTCAATTTCAATGTCAGAAAAACAAAGGCGAAGCTACAGTCACAGACACAATGCATAATAACTTGTGAAAGAACTGTAGTTGCCCATTCCAAAGCGTAGATCTCTATGGAGAAGAATGGGCAAGAAACTCTATGGACACTCTTTTCAATCAAAATATTGTTACAAGATCTTGGTTACATCATTCATGTTGAGATTATACATATATGTGAGAACGATGTAGAAAGACGTGCACATTAAGAGCGTCCAGAGTAAAAGATTATAATTAAAAACAATTTAAAAACAATCCGTGGCAGCTAAGAGATAACCAGTCCCAACTGACAGCGCCCGTTCACGGACATGACGCATGGATCAGCCCCATTCAGCTCAACCATATTGATGGGAACTAAACGACCCGACACACCCGCCACCATCAGCGAGACATTTGAGTTAGCCTGACATTCTTTCAGCTACCAGGGCACATTCGAGTCAATGAAGGATAACCAAATGTAAATGGTAGCTTTACAGTACATAGTACTCACACATGTGCTATGCAGTTATATAATACTAAGAGATTAATCTATACAATGAAAAGATATTTTTACAATCTTCTGCAGCTTCCACAATAATTTCACATGAGCTTCTGATTAGTTTGACCCTATGGTTGTGGAGCAGGACCAGCATTGAGCCAAGCATTTTTATCATCGATGTAATCCGTTTTATACATTTAAATTTCGTCTTATTCAGTTGTAGAATGTGGGGAGGTATTTTATTGTAACATTTTAAACAGTACCCCATGAAAGATGAGTCTACTTTAGCTAGCCTGAAACCTGGCTGTACTAGTTGTAGTTTCTAGTATTATAGTGGTGTCTGTCACCTCTTTTACTAAATACATGCAGATTTTTCCTAACGTGCATGATGTTTTCATAGATGTATTGACAAGGTACTGTCATGATGTCAATTTTCTTAAACAGTTCCCTTAAAGAATCGCGCCTACGTAGATCATTTATGGCTCTGATGGCTCTTTTCTGCAGAATAAATATAGACTCGATGTCTGCAGCCCGTCCCCATAGTAAAATACCGTATGACATAATACTATGAAAATAACTAAAATAGACTAGCCTCGCGGTATTTGCATCAGTAAATTGACGGATTTTTCTAACAGCATATGCTGCTGAACTCAGTTGTCCTGCAAGTGATGTTATATGCGGACCCCATTGTAGCCTTGAGTCGAGCGTGATCCCCAGGAAAACAGTATTTTCGACGAATTGTAGTTTCTCTTGATTCAATATTATGTCACTATCACTACTTTTGACATTCGGTATAGCAAATCTTATACACTTCGTTTTTTTCCCATTTACTAAATTATTAGCGGTGAAAGAGTTATGGGCGAGGACGATAAGGGCGTTATTTACGACGTCAAGATTAGTGGCACGTCTGTTTATATTCAATATTAAAGAAGCAAACAATACCATTTGTGGTTGGTTTTTACCAAACCACCAAATTTAAAAGGGGCCAAATGGCTATTATTCCGCATCAAACTAAAGAAGAATCACGTAAATCGGATCATAAATCTCACCATTATTCGGTGTAACAACATAAAAAAATACCAATCGAATTGAAAACCTCCTCCTTTTTGAAGTCGGTTAAAAATAGGGTTTAGGATCACTGTGAATGCTGTTACACTGTGTTGTGTTGCCTTCTACATATTACTTTTGACTAGTCGCATGTATTGGCTGTACCTAAGTTTTTTTTAAATTAATAAAATGGTACTGTATGATGATAATTATGATGTCAATATCAAGCACGCTATTGCTATTTACAGAAACTCACTGTAAAGAGATTACTAATCTATATCTATATACACGGTTAATTTTAGGTCGTTCTGGAACCGAAAGCCATAAACTCGATCATCGAACTCGAAACGATTGGCACTATTTTTTTCAAAAAGTAAAAAAAAAAAAAATCACGCAAAATTAAATTTAGTGTTTTTTTTTGTGAAATAATGAGAACTCGAAGTAACGCTTCCTTGCAGTAAACGTATATGTGTGTGTAAAACGTATCCACTATCGGCAGCACATGCGAAACCCAATATGCGGCAAAAATGCGGTACCCAATGAAAAATTCATTCATCGATCAGACAGCTTGATCCGTAAGCCACGCCCCCGCCCCCACGCTTGACACAGTTTAACCGCCGACCGCCCCCGCCCTTCCTTCATAGTTAGTATCGTCGCGCGTTTCGCTGTATTAGGTCACTCACGCGCAACCCAATCACGTGCTAAAAATGAGTCGGCAATACGTGGGCAATGGTGGATTTTTATGGGATGGCGCACCATAACCTGGAAGAGGCTAGACGGTTGTATGCTCTGCCGGAACACCTGAACTCACTGCGCGCACGTGGAATCACAGACCCTCAAGTTCCCTTCACCTCCACCATCCTAGCTGTAACCTAGCGCCTCCTCGATCATGGACAGTTTCGAGCACCCACACACGCGCAGGGCCGCGGTAGACTGGCGGAATTAGAGGAAGACATACTGGAGTACTTCGAACGCGACCACGTCGTAGTAGGTACCACAATGGCGGCTAGGCGATTCAATGTTAGCCAATATTACGTTTGGAAATTATTAAATACCTACTAATGGATTACATCCGTACCATTTTCGTCGAGCGCATGCTATTTACGAAGGCGACGGGCCAAGGAGAATCGCATTATGCCAGTGGTTATTAGAAAATGTCACTGCCAACATACTCTGGACGGATGAATCGTTATTTACACGAGTGGGTCTGTATAACGTTCACAACGAACATTATTGGTCGTTTTTAAACCCGCATCTCATTCGCGAAGATAACCATCAGGTTAGATTCAGCGTGAATGTTTGGGCAGGCATTATAAACAAATAATAGGGCCTATTTTTATTGAAGGTCATTTGACTGGTGGTTCTTATTTGGATATGCTGCAAACTATGATACCGGAGTTGTTGGAGGATGTGCCTCTGGCTTATTTACGCGGTATGTTCTATCAGCATGATGGATGCCCTGCCCATTTTGCTACTGCAGTGCGTGCGTATCTGAACAGTGGTCCGAAATTAAAAGACTAGTTTATTTTGAGGAGCGTACTACTCGAGATGAGTTAAGAAGTGCGATAGTGGACGCGTTCAATATTGTGAAAAGTGATAGAGACACATTATCTAAATTAAAAGACAATGTAATAAAACGTGCCCGTTTATGTATCGAGCGAAGTGGACTCCATATTGAGTAGTTGCTTCGATACAGGGAAGTGTAGAGTTTATGTTTCGAGCGAAGCGGACTCCATTTGAGCAGTTGCATCGATACAGGGAAGTGTAAAACTAAATAATCTAAAGTCCTTAGCCTTAGTTACCGGTAAAACGGGGTGAATAGGAACGCAGGGGTGAATCGAGACAACATTTTGAAACGGATTTTAACGTTGATTTGATACCAAAAAGTGCTCTATGTTATTTACTTAGTAATACTTAATTATTTAGAAACCTTGTTGGCAACATAACATTAATTCAATGTTAAAATCTCTTTCAGAGTTTTGTCTCTAATTCACCCCTGTGTTCCTATTCACCCTGTTTTACGTTGATTATGTTTGTAGATAGCTCCATTTTTTTTAATACGCCTGCGCCTGTAATACTGTTTCTTGAGAATAAAAGAGTTCTTACAAAGTAAGTACCCACTTAGATAGGTAGTAAAACGTATTACTGACGCGACGGTCCTAAGCCCGTAGAAAGTTTGAAGGAAAAATTAGAGTTATTTAACTGTTAAGTACCTAAACGTAAACGCAATTTGAAACAAACAATGGAGATTGCGGATTCATTATTTTTGCGGGTAGGTATTTACAGCAACAACGTGGTACTCACGACCGCCCTATATCAAACTCATGATTAGCAAACCTTCAATACAAAGCAAAATAAGAAGTATCTGTGCCTCGAATGAATTTATACTTACATTAGTGTAGGTACCTTCACCGTCTCGAAAACAAACGATGCCGCCGCGTTAGATAGATATACATTAATAAAATAAAAATACATACGCGATAGATAAATTGGTACACAAATAAAAATACGAAAAGCGAATTCAGATTTTATTTCATAGCAGTTAACGGTGAAAATTAAAAATTTTACCAAACTAGGTAAGTACGCAGTTTACTAAAATTATTCCCAGAAACTTATTGTCTCGTGTCCGACCTGACTTTACAAAGATGCACAACCGAATTACACGGTTAACTTCATAAAAATAAGGTCTTAATTCCAACTTAATACCTTCAATACCTCCTAATACCTTCAACTAATAATGAACTCTATTCGACAGACGAAACGATTCATTTTTCTGTGCAAATTGCCTGCCTTTGTAGAAGCCGCCACCATTGCCGCAAAAAAATGTTTTAGGCAGTATTATTTTATGGATCATATGGTAGGTTGTGGGTTCAAATTCGGGCAAGTACCTATGTGACTTTTTTAATTCATAATTATGTACTTTCTAAGTTTATCTTGGACATCACAGACATGTGAAGAAAAACATCGTGCGGAAACCTGGACTTATAAAAGTCTGAAATCGCCAACCCGTCTTGAGCAAGCGTGGTGATCAATGCTCGTGCCTTCTCTGTTGAGAAGAGGTCTTTGCCCAGCAATGGGACAGTAATAGGCTGGTATTATTTATTTATTATGGTAGGTAGGTATGCTTATTAGGTACCTAGCTTGATTGGTTCCCAAGAGAAAGAGTACTCGTCGTGTCGGTGTCTAGTAGAATAGGTACGGTACAAGTACTAGTGATTTCGTGATGCGAGAGTGGTGAATTAAATGCCAATTAATTTCTCTCGTGTCGAGATGTGATAGTGATAAACACCGTGCCGTGCTTCTGATATTAACGAGAGATGATGTAGGTAAATGAAGTTAGGTATACAAAACCTAAATCGTATCTGAAATGAAATAACTACTTGCATCCGGTTATTAAATTCGTTGGACGTCTATTGAACCCATGAAACTGAATCGCACACGCACAGCTGTTCTTCGTCACCCAGCGATCGCGTACGATATTGCGTTTATGAATGAAATAGTGGAAGCGCTACTAAGATTTAACTCGAATGACAGAAAAAAAGTGATAAATTCCTAACTTCTATAATTGATGTCCTAAACAAATAATAACAATGCCAATAGTAACTTTTACTCGACTGGAGTTACGGTGTTTCGGCTCCAGAACGATGTAAAAATAATCGTGTATATATATGTATAATAAAACAGTAAAAAAACTGTGTCTGTACATTGAATATATTTAAAAAATAATTATTGAGGGGGGTTTGGAAACAGTAATAGAGCACGAATCCAAAAAAAAAATTCTGTCTGTTTGTATGTCTGTTTGTTTGTACACGCTAATCTTCGGAACTATTCGACGGATTTAAATGATTTTTTTTTTGTTGTAAAGGTATTAAATCTGGGCAACATATAGGCTATAATTTATCTTGGAAACTTGAACATCTGATGTAGCACCGCAACAGACCAGCTAAACTATAAGAGATACAAAAATGGTACCATAGCAAAAATTGTTCCACGTGATGAGCATTTTCTGCTAAGAGAATAAATTTGAAGATCTGGAACACCTGAAGTGGAACTCCAAGAGCCCAGCTACACTATAACATATATAGGAATGACGTCTTAGCAAGAGTTGTTCAGCCTGATGAGCACTCTCTGTTGTCGTATAAAATTTGAAGACCTGGAACAGCTGATGTGGAACTCCAAGAGCCCAGCTACACGGAACGACGTCTTAGCAAGAGTTGTTCAGCCTGATGAGCACTCTCTGTTGTCGTATAAAATTTGAAGACCTGGAACAGCTGATGTGGAACTCCAAGAGCCCAGCTACACTATAACGTATATAGAAATGACGTCTTAGCAAGAGTTGTTCAGCCTGATGAGCACTCTCTGTTGACGTATAAAAATTGAACATCTGGCACACGCGTTGTGGAATTGAAAATTAAAAAAAAAAATTGATGATCTGGAACACCTGATATGGAAATCAAAGCTATCACTAATTTCACTGTATAATTATAAAATAACATAAGCTGGGAGTACCTCCACGCGGTGAAGGCGGTAACAGTTTAGGACTGATTTTCGATGAAAATTCGATGAATCATTGAAAATTTGACTCTACTGGCCAAAACTCTCATTTATTATTTTATTTTATCAAATAAATAAGCCTTATGGCTTATGTTATTTGAGTGTTTAATTTCCTTTTTCATTTATTTTCGTGATACGGTAGCCTACCCGGTAACGCAGGGGAGCAGTCACTTAGATTTTAATTGATCAGGTATCTTCAGAATTAAACTATAACTATGTCTAGAAAGAGGTCAAATCTTTCCCAACGTTCCAAAAGAGCTAAAAGATTGAGGATCATAAGATCCCAAGAATCTACCGAAGAGCGTCAGGAGAGACTTGATGCTGTTCGAAAACATCAGGCTGCAACTCGCTCCGTAGAAACCTCTTCGGATCGCGAAGAACACTGGAACACCTGATATCAAAGCTATCACTGCATCATATGTTCAAGTTTCCAAGATAAATTATAGCCTATATGTGGCCCAGATTTAATACCTTTACAACAAAAAGACCCTTCACGAAGCGGTCAACCAAGCATTCTGTACATCAATTCTCCCCTGCGTTACCGGGTAGGCATAGATAATACACTATATAACTCGGGTAGGCTACCGTGTCACGAAGATAAATGGACACTCAAATAACATAAGCCCGAAGTCATATTTATTTGACAGAATAACGGGAAGAAAAGGTATTTGTTGTGTAGGTATTAAGTCTGGGCAACATATAGGCTATAATTTATTTTGGAAATTGGATCACCTGATGCAGAACCGCAACAGAACAGCTAAAGTATAAGAGATATAAAAATTGTGTCATAGCAAAAATTATTCCACGTGAAGAGCATTTTCTGCTGTGAGAATAAATTTGGAGATCTGGAACCCTGTTGTGGAACTCCAAAGCCCAGCGACACTATAACATATTAAGGAATGACGTCTTAGCAAAAGTTGTTTAGTCTGATGGGCATTTCCTGTGGACTTACGAAAATGAAAGATCTGGAACGTCTTCAATCGTCTCGCCAGTTGTTTTCCCGTCCCCGGGCCTCAGAATTCTACATCAGACGTTTCAGATCTTTGATTTTCTTGACGACCCCGTTGTCGCTGGCAAAAGCAACAGGATCCGCGTACGAAGTCGCGGGCAGAAGCTAGTTGTAAATAAAAATATGTGAATGTCCTAACATTTCTTGAGACTTAGGTTGTGTGCGACACTGTGCATGTTGAGGTCACGTGTCACCTGTGTGTGTGCAGACGCTGCCGCCGCAAGCCAACACTTCGTTCAGCGTGGTGTACCTGGGGCGGCGCGAGGGGCCCGTTTCCGCGCACCTCTACATACACACCTCGCTCGGCGTGCACAAGTACCCCGTGAGTACCCAGCACACCCCAAACCCCACATCCTCACCCTTACCCCATAACAGAGAACCTCGTCGTGTCGATGATTCCTTTAGATGAGCTTGGACCAGAGCTCTGCCACTTCAAAGGCGTCATTCGTGGCTTCGCACAGATCCCTCAAGATGCAGACGCAGTTGTACAAGGAGCAGGGCAGTAGATGCGAATCGTTGTGTGGATCCGTACTTATACTTTGCTTGTTCGGAATAAAGTTTGGACAGCGGCCCGCTTGGCTCGGTCGTCGGTTAACAAACCAGGAACATCATGGCAGTTGATGGCTGGGAGCATTTCTGCAAGCTCAACATGCTTATCTGGAGGCTTGGAAAGCCCTAGTTTATCTCAAATTTGAGCTGTATTTTTATCAGTTGTATGATTGATGATAGTGTGTCAATCTGGTCGAACATCAAGTTCCTTGTCTGGTGGGTTGTCCGGAACTTAGCAGTGAGTTGTCTGTGTGGTTGGCTCATTGTGTGATTGTGATTGCAGGTGTCGGCGGTAGGCGTGGCCAGCGAGTGGGGCGTGTGGCCGCTGGTGGGCGTGCGCGTGCCGCTCAACGCGACCGTGGAGCCGCTGCTCACCATGCACAACCCCACAGACCAAACTATACAAGTAATATTATTGAAAATCTCAACTCTCTGATTGCGCGCGAATGTTGTATGTTTTCCGTTTTCTCAAAGTGTTCTCCTCAGGCCAAGTTTCAATCGCACAGGCAAAGTGTGACTTATATATATTGTCCAATCATTCAAGTTACTAAATATATCTGACAAGTATATCATCATCTGTCTAGCCATTAGCGCATTAGCACTAGCCTGAAACACAGGTTTAAATAAACCTAGATCGGGCAGGTCGCTACTAACATCTGAATTGAACTATCGTTACTTGCAACTGTTAAATATATTTTAGTTATAATTTATTTATTTTATGAAAATAATGCTACTGCGCCTAAATGTACACTTTTTGTAATACTTTTTAAAAATAAATTATTCTTATTCATTTTCCAACCATGTTGGGGGTCGGCTTCCAGTCTAACTCCACATCCCAGTGACACGATACAGCGTGGTAAAAAATATACCTTATGGAAATTGGAGTAAAGTTGATTGTGACATGGTATCCGTGGCTACAGGTGAGCGAGGTGTACTCGTCGGGCGCGTGGCTGGGGCTGGTGCTGCCGGGCGGCGGGGAGTCGGCGCCGCGCGGCGTGTGGAGCGTGCCGCCTCGCGCCACGCGCCCTCTCGTGCGCCTGCGCATCCAGCCCCCCGCCCCGCAGCCCGCGCCCGCGGCCGCGCTGTCGGCGCCGCTCACCGCCTACATCAGGTACAGTATGCGCCGCTCCGCTTCGCCGTATTCTTCGGCCGCGGCTGTAGTTACACGTGCGCAACGTTCCGCAGGATCAAAGCGAACATAACGGGAGGCGGGCTGGTGGTGTGCGTGGAGGCGCGCAGCGTGCCCGCCGGCGAGTACGTGAGCCCGCTGCAGCTGCGCCTGCGCACGCGCGGCTCGCGCGACCCGCCCGACGTGTTCGACATCCTGGCCGGCAACAGCGCGGCGGCGGGCGCGGCGCTGGACGCGGCCGTGTGGGCCGCGCGCTGCGCCGCCGCGCCGCCCGCGCCCGCGCCCCCGCCGCCCCCGCCGCCCGCGCCGCCCACGCACAACGGGGACAGCAGCAAGGGCACCGCCAATGGAAACGGTGAATTGTTATGATCCAACTGATACTCGACTAATGTTCATTTATGCATTTACGAAAATCCTTCTGGAAGAAATCCTCGCTAAGAGATGGTGACAACTACTACAAAATTAGTTGCGCTTTTTAGAACAACGCAGTCACACCGACGACAGACAACAAAATCGACTTATTTATTTATAGTTAATTAAAACGTTTAACACCAATTACAATAATTAACATAGAAACCGAGAGAGTAAAACATCTAGTTGACAACATTCATTAAATTAAATTAAAACTAACAAGGAACAGTGGACACTCTTGCATACTTTCTCTCTCACAAAACACCAGAAATATACGCATCAGCTTACTCCATTCATCCGCAAACACATCACATTATTTTTTTAAGAGTACGACACACCGGAGATTCAGCTCTAGCGACAATTTTGAATGACGGTGGAGCGAACAGATTGTGCCGGCGGGACTGACGGTGTCCGATATATTTGCCGGGCACGTATAGCCGGCAGAAAACGCTGTGGAGTTCTGGGCAGTCGATAAGCGCCCGTAGAGTTGTACAGGCCACCGAGCTGCTCAGAGCCTCTTCTCACCTCCAAGGAGTTAAAGCCCAACATCCCTTACAGATAGTTGGTAGGGTACATGAAGGGAAAATAGTGGTATATATTATACCATCACAAGGTCAAGCACAGTTAGCGACGCCACACAGATCGGTATCTCAACCTCAACATGAGTAAACGATACACGTATGATTTGTATATTTTATTTATTGGGCTCATTATCTACTGATAGTGCATTTACTTTCAGTATAAGTTTAAGCAATCCATAAATGTTTTGTTTTATCAATACCAGTAAATGAAATGGAAGTGTCTGTTTGTAATTTAAAAAGAAAACTGCTTTTTACTGAACGCATATTAAAGTAAACGTATAACACAAAACACATTTTTTTAAATATTTGTCTGTTTGTTTGTTCCGGCTAATCTCCAAAACGGCTAGACTGATTTTATCGCGACTTTTACTTTTACTGACAGATAGCTAATGTTATAAGGCGGAACTTAGGCTACTTCTATTTTAGAAAAACAATTAGGGTTCCGTGCAAAAATTAAACCCTTGAAATTGTTCACAAAATCCGATTCAAACGGCTAATCGCCGAAACGGCTGGACTGAATATGACGGGACTTTTACTGGCAGATAGCTGATGTTATAAGGAGTAACGTAGTCTACTTAGGGTTACATACAAAAAAATTAAAACCCTTGAAATCTGTATAGTTAGTTTTTAGGTAATTACAATTTTGTCAAAAAGCTCAGCTGAGCCAAAAATACTTTGTAAAAATAACCATTATATAGTCAAATTTTCATATAGTTATAGTCAGTTTTTTATTAGGTAGTTATAATTAGGTCAAAAAAATTGGCAAAACTGAAAACAATACAAAGTTGTCATCACTGGCTCTACGAAGGCTGAATAAACAAAAAAGGAAAAGATGCTTTGACAGTATTATTATTTACCTACCTTATATTATATAAAGCTCTAATATAATCTCATTATCTATAGCAGCATTTATGTAAGTCTTATAATATTTGTTATTACCATACAAGTTTTTTACTATATTTGTCTTTAAAATCATGAAAAACAACACATCGTACAATATTTCTTGCTCTTACTGCATTATTTTTGTTTTCTAATATCACAGCGACTGTACTATTTTTGCAATAAATACATTGCTCCTTAACCACTAAGTGTAAATATGTAAAAGTAGCTAAGTTTGGCGCTAAGTGATGACTGGACAAATTATGTAAAAAAAAACTATTGATGATGATTGAGCACCATACCCAGCGAGGAGCAAGCCTGACCAGACCAGCCTGACAGGGGGCACGATTTTGTGAGGAAAGACATGCTCTGGGATGGGAAAGGAAGCCCGACCAACCGCGGCCAGTCGAGCACAATCAGCCGACTATGCAGCCCAGAGCCAATATAGGAATAGTGGTAAAGACAGGTACAATCCATAGGAATGAGCGTTGATGGTGTTTTGAACTTCGCTTGAATGGTCTCTTCTATCATTGGAGAATCATGTTCGTTTCTGGTGGTTGCGATTGATTCGTTTTTGGCACGTCTTATATAATAATATTATGTTCGCGCGTATGTTTCATCGTCAGTAGTATTTGTTTCACTGTCAGTTTCGCTAAGGTGATTTATTTCCTGGGTAGCTGATTTGATTTTTTCTCTATCTGCTGCTAACTCATTCTTCTTTGCTTTTATTGAAATATTCCATGTCTTGTTGGAGTGACTCGTGCCATGTATATATTGGTCTTCCACTTTTAGCCGTTTCGCCTTGTATCTAATAGCTGCGAGTAGTAAGTGGGGCTCTGGTCGTCGGAGGATGTGCCCGTAGTAGCATAACCGTAGGCATTTGATTTTTTTGGTAAGTGTTTTTTGTTCGGGGGGTTTCGCGTGCTCTTTATCATATCTTTGAGAATGAGTCTTTCATATCTTCTGAGTTTCGATCGGTTTGCCTTTGTGAGTGCCGCTGCCTTAGGACCGTAAGTCATTGCAGGTTCCATGACCATTTTGTAGATAAGACGCGCAATTTTCCAGTCCATTTTCGAGTTTGTAATGAAGGATATTAGGGCCTTGGAGTTACGCATCGCTTGTTTACATCTGGCGTTCACTGTGTTGTTTCTATTACGTGTCGATGTTATATACGTCCCTAGGTACTTAATTTCGTCTACCGGTTGAATACTGATTCCTCCAATTCTAATAAGACTTCGGGTTTCAGTGCTGTTTGGGTCTCTGATTACTAGTTTGGTTTTCGTTTTATTAATGTGGAGTCCGGCTGAGTCCAGTAACGGTTTGATTTTGGTGACTATTTCATCCAGTTCACTCCAGATTATTTGTTGCTATTATCACGTCATCTGCAAAGGACAGTATGATAGGGAGTTGAATCTCATGGTCCTGGTCTAGATGAAGGCATTCTATTTCTTCTTCTAATGTTCTGAGAACGTCGTCCATTACTATGGTGGATAGTCGTGGGGATAGCGGACATCCCTGTTTGACTCCCTTGCCTTTGTGCATCGATTCCGTTTGCTGACCAAACCATTTTATGCAGGTGAATTCATTCATGCATGCCTTAATAATTCTATTTGTTAGATATTTGTTAGTTCTAGTAACTAAAATGTCTCTAAGAGAGTTCAAGTCCAGCGTATCGAAAGCTTTTTCGATGTCTAACGCTAGCACATAGGTTTTTGAGCCTGCTCTCCATTCCTCGTCAAGAATTCTCCTAAGTATGTACATATGATCGTCGGTCGATCTATTGCGAAGAAAGGCTGCTTGGCAGTTTCCTAGTTCTTTTATTGAAGCATCCAGTTGGCTTAGAAGAAAACTCGCATATATTCTATATCCCACGTTACACATGGATAACTTTCTGTAGTCATTAATTCCGTCTGGATTTGCTTTTTTAGGCACTGAAATTTGGATCGTTTTTTTCCAAGACATTGGTATATCATTGCTTAGTTGCTTACCCATGCTGCGTGCATGTGTTTTATAAGTTCCGATAACATTTCTGTTGGCAAGGCTTTGAATAGCTCGGATACTACTTTGTCAGTACCTGGTGCTTTGCTGTTGCTCATGATTTTAATGATGTCACTTATTTCCTGTTCTGATAGTTCTATGTGTGGACCTGCTGACTTTTTTAACTCTTCTTCCCACCTTGACATGGGTATAAAACGTTGTTTGTTGTTGCGCTTCATGTTCATTTTATGTCTCCTGTAAAAATCCTATGTGATTCTCATTCGTTGTGATGGATGAGTTCTGCTTAGGTTTTTAAATGTTTCGCATTTTTTCACTTCTTCTTTATGTCTTATATTTTGCAGATTGTGTCATGCTTCGCTTGCACGTTGCTTGGTTGCAAATGTTTCTCTAGGGTAACAATTTTTGATAAACTTGGCCTTTTGTAGTTTTGCCAGCGCGATTCTATGTTCTCTAGGTCTGATTGGTCTGCTTATAAGAATATTTGCTGCTGCTGATTTCATGATATTCATAAGGGAATCCCATGGGACTAGTTGGCTATTTTTTGGTTTTGTAGATTTATATTTATTTATTTATTTATTTAAACTTCATGTACAATAGTGGTACATAGGCGGACTTAATGCCATTAGGCATTCTCTACCAGTCAACCTTTGGGTTCAATACGAAAACGCTGTGGTAGGGTACAAAATAACTATATGAAAAAAATATATATAAGTACTTATAGTGATACTAATACACATAATACATACAAGATAAACTAATAAATATTATAACAAATACCAAATTATAAAACGAAAAAAAACCTAATAATAATTACCGTGACTCGACTTCAAATTGAGAGTTATTTATTCTGACTTAGATAGTGGTTACGAACTTTTCTCTTAAAAGTGAATTTGCTTTCAGCTTTCTTAATGCCAAAAGGTAGCGCATTCCAGAGCTTTATAGTAGAGATAGCGTAAGAATTTGACTTGAAACCGGTGCGGTGAGAAGGAATTTGGAGAAGTAGATTCTTGGAAGTTCGAAGGTTGCGATTGTGAGAGCTGCCCAACACTTTGAAGTATGTTTTTAGATAATCGGGAGCACATCTATCGTTCATAATCGTGAAGAGCATGCAGAGAGATCTGAAGGACCTCCTGACTCAGATAGGCAACCATTTAAGCTGAGAACGGAAGGAAGAAATGTGATCGTACTTACGAAGGCCAAAAACAAAGCGAATACAATTATTGAGAAGTCGATCCAATTTATTTAGAAGTTCTTGGGAAAGATCAGAATAACAAACATCAGCATAATCGATAATGGGAAGTACAAGTGACTGGACCAAAGTAAGTTTGGTGCTAGATGGCAGAAAATGCTTGAATCTATAGAGAGACCGCAGTGAGAACGTGACTTTCTGGCTCACCTGAGCCACGTGTTTATACCAACTTAAACTGCCGTCAATGTACAGACCCAAGTCTTTTACGTGCGGTGAAAGAGATATGACGGAGTTTTCGTACATCAGTGGCATAAGTTGGCTAGTGTTCACATTTCTCAAATAGTACGAACTACCAATGAGGATGGCCTGACATTTCCCGACGTTAACAGAAACCCCAAATTTGCCAGACCATTCTTCGATAGTTCGAAGATCAGCATTGAGTGATGAAATGCAATTGTCAAGGTTGGCTATGTCTGACTGAGCGTATAGTTGCAAGTCATCAGCGTACAGATGGTAAGAACATTTGAGGAATTAATTGGATTTAATAACTGATGTTGGCTTTTAATTTCCTTTTGATATTCTTTTTTATTTCCTCACTTTGGAGTCGGCTATAGTCATAATTTCTGTAGTTGAATTCCAGCTCAGATTTGTGCATTGCTTTCTCGTTGGATACCTGCCTATGCAGTGTCGGATTTTTTTCCACCCTCTTGAGGTTCAGAGTAATAATATCTGCGAGAATAGTTTTATGGTCTGATATATTTTTTCTCCACTCGCATTTTATGTAGTTAAATATATTTGGCTCGTCCGCAGCAGTAAGTATATGGTCAATTTGCGATTTTCTGTTTCCAGATTGCCACGTTATTTTGCAGCTTGATCTGCCTCGTGATTTATCTAATCTAAGGTTTTCTCTTTTTATTATATCTAATAAGATTTCCCCATTGTTATTCCATGCTGTGTGCAACAGGTTGGCACCAATTCTATATGTCGTTTGCTTGCCATTGGTGTTTATGTCTTGCTTTCCTATGTGCGCAAAGTCTCCTAGGATGATCATGTTTGTCCCTTTTGGCTTTGCATTGATGCAGTCGATCAGATCATAAAATGACTTAGTTGGCTTAATGCTTGGTATGTGTGTTGTTATTATATACAAATTCACAGATTGTCCTTTGCAAAGAGCTGTTATAACTGCTGCCATGATGTTTGTATTTCTCCTTGTTATTTGAATTGTTATAATCGAGTCTTTTCTTACAAGTAACGCGAGGCCGCGGCGTTTGGTGGAGCCAATAAGGTCCCTGGTGTAGTGTTTTGAGTTAAATAATCCGGTACTCGGGGTTTGTTTCCTGTAGGCATGCTATGTGTATCCCTATCTTTCAAGGTTTTGCCAATGTTATTTTTCGTGCAATCTGTGGCGGTGCCTCTAACATTCCAGGTTGCGATTTTGACACTATTAATATCTGTTATGGTTCTATGGCAGGGTGGAGGTCTTAGTATTGTATATCCGGTGGCGTCGGCGTCGGGCTCTTCAGCAGGCGATAACGTTGTGTTTGTATTTGGCGTATTGTGTGGAGTGCGTTCTGTTGCAGATTCTTGGGAATTAACTGTGCTAAGAAGGCTGTCATAGTGATTATTGTGATATAGTAAGTTAATAGTGGCTACGGCGTGTTCCGGGTCTCTGGGTCGGTATGTAATGGGAGCACTAGGCCAAGCTTGGTGTACTTTTACATTGATGCAGTAGTACTCGGCTGCTGCAATGATGATATCTTCACCACCCCAGACGCCATCTTTGTATTGTTGTTGGATCTCATTTTACCTTTGCTCATCTGCATTGCCTTAGTTTATGGTAGTAGGCAGGTTTCCCGCGAGCGCTAGTGCTATGTTCGGCTGGTCTTGATTTTCCTCAACATATTTAGCCAGGTCTCTTCTTATCACGTGGTGGTTGAACGTCAGGAAAAATATGGCGTTTACTTGGTGCGCGATGGCTCTAAACAAGCAGTTTCCATCTCCGATCATATGGACTATTTCTATGTTTAAACGTCTCTTTATAATGTAGGTACCCGTGTAGTTTAAGCCTGCGGGAAATGCTTATTACTGTTCCTGTGGAAAGAGCTTATTAACTAGCGATATGTTACTAGGATTTTTATTAATCTTGCGTTGTTTTCGAGGTCTCGGTTTATACTATCGATAGTTTAGGCGAGGCTTTGTTAGTTTGTCAATTGTCTGGCTATGCAATTTATTCTCGTTTCGTAGGTAATAGGAGATAGCAGGGTTCTCTTTTGTGTTACATAATTTAATGGGTTTTTTGCTCGACCCGGTCAATATTGTAAGGTTATTTGTACAGGGTTTGTTTTTTCTTAACGCTTTCAAGTTTAAAGATTTATCTATACCATGTGTTCGTTGGGTGGGACACGGAGTGAGGCAGATAAAAAATAATTTAGCTGACTGTTCTATTGTTTTATGGCGTAACTAATTATTTGTTGTCCTATTGATTTTAAGAGTTCGACTTAGTCGTATTACGTCAGATGTTGCGGGCAACTGCGTGAGCTACAGTTTTGGTGTCTTGGGAAGAGCTGGTCCTAGTGATGCTATCATGTTATAAGAAACCTGATTTTGTGTTAATTTACACGAATGTATTCATTGATGTAGTATTACAAGCTGTGTTGTATTATTTTAAGCATTAGAAGGTATACGCAGAAATATTGTTGAAAGGGAGGCCTTAATATATTATATATTCATATGTTTATGTTATTTATGCAATTAATATTATACTAGTGTGCGGTCGGTGTAAGTATGAAAACTGGGGAAGTCTCTGAGCTGGGCTTTTACCTGTATTGATAGCTGTTTTAGGCGAAATCGGGCATATAATGCAACATCGGGAGGGTACTCAACTTGAATGGAGAGTGTTTGATGTATTGTAAAATGATGATTATCGTGTGTTTAGCAAGGCTAAAGCGAAGCCACTTGTCATAATTACATTTTAAAATAATCTAGTGTAGTTTCTACAAAGGATTACTATTATGATTCTAAACATAGAAATGGGTAACACACTCTCGCATCGATTATTTGGAGTTCTGGTTCTCTATATGGAGGTGTTTATCAAGCACAATAATGTTTTTTGGTTATTCGAGAGTTAATCGTTTTAAATAAATAGTATTCCTAGCTAGGCCAACTGGGAAGCCCCAGACTTGTACACCTAAGTGACTGTTGGTTGGCTGAAAAAAATCTGTGCTCATTCAAGATCAATAAATTCAACGAGTTCTCCGAGTTTCAACTTCAGGCGCAGGATGCTGCTGGTCGCTGTGCCCCACTCTCGTGGCGTCGGGTGGTCATATGTACAGGGTACCTAAACACTCCACTGTAACGCTGTCTTCGGATACGTAAACGTTTCCAAAGACAGCGACCTAATCTTACTAATCTTATTTAAGTTCACGCTATGCTACTTCAATCTATAATAATAATAATAAGTTTATTTATTTTCTCTCACAATGGTTTTGCAGCACTTAACAGTTTTGAACTAAATAAATTCACATTGTGAGACCTGGTGCCTGAAGTAGGTTTTAAAAAAACCTGAATTACAGGTCACCAGGCCCCACTTAGTGGCATCATAAAAAAAACAAGCAGGTAACATGTTTTCTACCAAACAATTATAAACAAAAATAAATAAATGAAAGGAAAGATAAAATAACACAACAAAATAACAAACGGAGTCAAAGGGCTCACAAGGTGTGTGTGAATGTGCAGGGGGATGGTGGTGATTGTGTAGGTGAATGGTGGTTAATTTGAAGGCGAATGGTGGTGCGTGTGTATGTGAATGGTGATGAAAGTGTAGGTAATAAAATCTATGTTTATCTATGGTTCAGAGATCACAGTATTCATAAACACACACGATTACAAATTTTAAAACGTAACATAACCACATAAAATCTTTACGTACCTAATGGGACATCAAACGAACACTAGCCGGCTTGGGGCTTGGCGGCGACCGACGGCCGGGTCGTAGAGCAATAACATTTTTCGTAACAGATGGGCAAGCGCAGCTCTCAAAGCGACCGTTCGCGACGGCGCACTATGGAAAATCGTAGAACAACTGCTGATTAAAAATGGTTTTTGTCAATGTCGCTGCTGGCATGCTTTTTTTATTTTACTCAATAGTTTAAGGACCAAACTAGACTATAATATCAAAAAATTATAAATATTAAATGAAATGATTTTTTTACAACACCACAAACTTTATAGTTTTGACGGACGTCCATGTCAGGCCCGTTCACTTCATCATTTTTAAATTGATTTTATTGTTATACGTTACAGGAAAAGGTATAATGTATTATATATTTCTGGAAACCTCGTCTTTTGAAGAATACGAAACAGCTAATATGTATTTAATGTTATGTTAAGGTTCACCTTAAAATAATTGCAAAATAAAATATGGTGAAAAAAACGTTTTTTTAAAGTTCAACGAGACTTTTGACAGTTACCCACGTTTACCCCTGCTTTACATTTAACGTTGATTTGTAGCCTAACTATCCATAAACATAATCAAATAATAACAGCTGCGGATATTTGCGGGTTTCGGAGTAATTAATAAAAATGTGATAAGAGTCAGAAAACGGAAAACCGCTCGCTATCTATTGCGGTTTGAAATGTTGCTGTTTACATCAATAGTTTGCGGTAAGTTTTGTAATTTATCATTGATATAAGGGCATTTATCTTTTTAGCACTCATGTTGCGTGTGAAAATGTTAATCAACAAAATGCACACTACCCTCATATTTCAAATAGTATATAAACAGTGGTTTCATTCCATTGTAAATAACAAAATAGTGGTGAATTAACAGAACTGTAATTACATTTGTTGACTCTTCAAAATGTCTACTTTCAAGTGTTCTAAACGTGAAATAATACTTTCGTATATCGAAGGAGGAAAATCGTTGGAAGCATTATCAACAGTTTTGCAAGAAAAATATCATGTGTCTGAAGACACCTTATGTTTCATCCTCAGTGATTTTCAAAGACATATTATTCCCGCTTTTAATAAACGCTGGAACGAAGCTTCACGGAACAAGGATACATTTTTAATGAAGAACAGTAATTGGTTGGAATCAGAATATTCAATAACTTTACCGGACTCTGAAGACGTTACAACCATCTCCACACCATCTACTTCTTCTGGGAAACGTGGAAGACCGTGCGTATCTTATCCAGACTTGTCAGAATCCAGTAAAAGAAGAAAAAATACAATGTTACTTAATGAATATGGATTTGAACACGTCTATAATGCATATCTTCAAGGGTTACGTTCGATAGGAGAAGGAACAGAAGCTAAACTTGTGGAAACATTAAGGTTTGCTGACAGTGAAAATAAGACCTTATTTTCGAGTCTCATAGAAGACGCAAGGCAGACCAAAATGTTAACGGATGAAGAAGCATTGAGCGTATTTATTGACTTGGATTTAACGAAAGCACAATATTTGTACTTGAGAAATTTAACGAACGAACGAAAATGTTTTGTGCTTCCGCCATATTACAAAGTGCAAGAAGTTAAAACTACTTGCTGTCCACCGTCTTCAGCCATAGAAATTACAGACACAAGTGCAAAAATAGTAAGACTTCAAGATTTATTAGATCACACTGCAGCTAGACTATTGACAATAGATTCAGTCTATAGGAATGGATTGAATAACTTACTTCTGTATAGTAAATGGGGCTGTGATGGCTCATTCGGTCAAAGCCAGTACAAACAGAAACTGCCAGAAGAGTCTGAACTTATTTCTGATTCGAATTTATTTATCACTTCTTTGGTGCCTATTAAGTTAATTAACGAGCTAACAGGTGATGTTGACTGGCAAAATCCGGTACCTTCATCTGTTCGTTTTTGCCGGCCTATATTAATAGAATTTTGTAAAGAAACTCCCGAGAAAACTAAAGCCGTTGTGGATGAAATAAAGGGTCAAATAAATTCCTTGAGTCCATCATTAATTAACAAAGAAGGCGAGGGAGTGCAAGTGAAGCATGATCTCTTCCTTACAATGATAGATGGTAAAGTAGCTCAGGTATTAACAGATACGCCTTCGGGTTCCACATGTACAATATGTGGAGCTACTCCACGCCAAATGAACGATTTGACAAAAGTTACAGCTAGGCCTGAAAATGAAGATTCTTATCAATACGGACTGTCTACTTTGCACGCCTGGATTCGTTGTATGGAAATGATTTTACATATTTCCTATAATCTGTCTTTCCAAACATGGTCAGCCACAAGTGAAGAAAAGAAACGACTAAAGCAAGAGAAGAAAACCCTGGTACAAAGGCGTTTCCGTGAAGAGCTAGGATTGATCATCGACAAACCAAGACAAGTAAGTGGTAATTCTAATGACGGTAATACTGCCAGAAGATTTTTTCACAATGCAAGCTGCTCTGCTGAAATTACAGGAGTGGATATAAATTTGATTAAACGACTTTACATAATAGGGAATATGCATGTAATTTTTTTTTACTTAAATCATTAATATGCAATAGTATCAACCCAAGAAAATAATTCAAAGTTAATTTCAACTACTGCTTGTCGCACAAAAAAATATTAAATTCTTACAATTTTCTACGACAGTTCAAACGTCCATGACTATCGCGGTCATTCATGTCAGGACTTTGATGTCACTTACCTCTATCTGCCTTGTTTAAATCTAATTTTTTGCCCTTAATAGATTAGTTTTACTAAAATGTAAGTGCTTTATTTAAGCAAAAATTGCAATAACAATATTATAGTAAAATCTTGTGAAACTTTAAGTACTTTTCAATTAAAAGTGTTTCTTTGACACATGGATTTTGACCTCACTACCGGAATCGATGCGTTTTGTGCTTGCGTTCCGTTTCACCAAAATCACGCTAAATAAAATATTAAATTGTAAAATAAGTGTTGTATTAGAGAATTAAACAAGTGTACCACAATGTTTTTATGGTCCAATACAAGGCATTTTTAAGAAATAAAAAAAGTTTTGTATTTCTTGCATATACCCTATTCTGCAAGCTCTTTCATCGGGTGTAATGATAAATGCTGAAAAATTTGGCAGTTATGCTATGGAGACTGCTAGGATCTATGTGAGCAATTATGAATGGTATTACATGCCATCTTCAGTTCACAAAATTTTGATTCATGGAGAAAGTGTCATAAAGCATTTTGCAGTACTTCCTATTGGTCAACTTTCGGAAGATGATCCGCTACAAACGAAGATGTATTTCATACTCTTCTTTATACTTCAGATCCTTACATTACCAGCATTAGAAAACCGTATACTAAAAACGTGAAGGAACTTGATGAAGACACCTTAGATCTTTTGAAAGTGAACGAATTAATTTTAGATCCCGAAGTTCATCAAGTATAAATAACGTAACATTTAGTAAACAGTACAATTAATTAATTAATCTGTGTTCGATTTTAATCTTTAAAAAAATGCTTTTTTTTATTTTATTTTGATGTACTATATGATATTTGGTTTTTGTAAACATTAAAATAATAGTATTCATTGTGAAGAAATAAACATTGGAGATTTTTTATAATTTTGAATTTGTTTTATTTTTTAATTTATTATTTTAAATTTAATCATAATAAATTACATTCTATTTGAAGCCATATACACTATTCTATATTTGTGCAAAATTTTAGAACATAATATTCAAAAATAAAGAAGTTATTGATTGTTAATCAGAAACAGACCATTATTTTCCACAGTGCGGCGGTCAGCAAGCCTCTCAAAAATGTACTGTGTCTATGTCTGTGACTTTTATTTTGATTGATTCAGTTTTTTTGTCACCAACTTCTGAAGCTAAAGTTATTGTTACGAGCTGGGTATGGGATAAATTAAATACTACCGATAAAACATTAAATAACTTTAATTAACACAAAACACTTAAAACATACTCACAAATACACTACTGATCACTATTACTCACTTAGATATCTCACCTCTAGTTCGTTGTGTAGCCAAAATCAGACTGACTGTTCCCGCAAACACGACGTCTATTTATATGACCGATCCTTCGAGAAAGATCTACAACCTTCTCGAACGGGAAAAAGACCACCCTTCGAATGAGTATACTCCCGAGGTGGTCCCATTATCACCATACGTGATAATGGTGGTCCCATTATCACGTATTTGAAAATCGGTCCACAGTTATTATTTTACTAAAGAATTATCCTCCAACTCCTAACCGTTAAGGAGTTATACCTTCCATCATCAGTTCATCAACATGAAGTGATGACTCCCAGATGCATATACTTGAATAGCTTTATAAAATCATGAAACACGTAATATGTCTGTGCCCATAAAATTTGAGGGTTGCCCTCGATTTCCCTAGGATTCCATCATCAGATCCTGACATGGTGACAATGGGACCACTCTCACTACTCTCACTCTGGGAGTATACTCTTTCGAATAAATAAAGATTTTTGAAAATCGGTCTACAATTGACTGAGATATCGCTGAACATATATACAAAAAAGAAAAAAAAATAACTGACGAATTGATAATCTCCTCCTTTTGGAATTCGATATTCCGTATCAACAGATAGAGCTTTTTATCTTATATATAAAATTCTCATGTCACAATGTTAGTTACCATACACCTCCGAAACAGCTTGACCGATTTTTATAAAAAAAAAAATATGCATATTCAGTAAGTCTGAGAATCGGCTACCATCTATTTTTAATACCCCTGGGAAAATTTTCGACAAAAACGCGAGCGAAGCCGCGGGCAACAGCTAGTTTTAAATAAAATCTTGACCACAACTAAGAATTAACCAGGACCAAGTATGCGTTACAACGCTTAGTTGTAGCACGCGTGCCACGCCTACTTTGCACTTCCACTGTTTTTTCTGTTTTGTGATGTAGAAACATTATTTTCTTTTCTTTTCCCTACCTACTCATTAACTTCCATTTCACGAAAATGTAATCCAGATACACTCGGACATGATTTACCTACTGCATTACAATACGCTGTGGCATACCTAAGCGTCCCACCGCGCAGGGTTACGCTCGTCTCGCTGCCGACACTCGTCCGTTTTTGCGGGGGGTGAGGCTGACTGTACTGCAACCTCGCCTTAAGCCTTCTGATGAGGCCCATTGTGAGCGACCAAGTTTCGGTTCCGTATGTAATCACTGGCAACACACACTAAAAAAAAAAAAAAAAAATTAATTCAGGTCCGAGACCCATATAAAACAAAAAATAGACACAAACACAACACATAAATAATTGAAAAGTCAGAATTACATTAAAATTATTGAATTATACGGGATTAAATAACAGGTTAAACACAATTGTTTCATAATAAATAAATAAATGTCACACTGGACACTGGTCATAGACTTTCGTCTTGAGACACTGCGGTAAGTTGGACGAGAAGATACCGCGCAACTTCCCGATCCCTGTCCAGCCGAGTCGGAGTTTTTGTTATAAGTGCCGTATATATTTTCATATGCTTTCAGTAAAAAGCCGTTATTTTATAGTACAGACACTTCAATTTTAGTTATTTGTATAGATGTATGGACATTCATCAGGTGTCGAGTTTCGCTAATTTAATTTGGGGCTGTACGATGAGTGTGTACCCACCCCGCTGTGGCTGGTCGTGTAACAGTGTCGTGTTACAGGCATGAAGTCGGAGGGCGTGCACGTGACGCTGCTGCGCCCGCACCTCGACCCGCACCAGGAGCTCACGCGCACCGCGCAGTTCACGCTTGACTGTGAGTATTACTTCCTCTGACATCTATACAACCCAACAGCAACATTATCATGTCGCGAATAAAGATCAAAAGCTTAATTGGCACATAATGTTCGGTGTTTATTTTTTTAATAATGTTTTTGAATTTGTACTATTGATATAACTCTGTTTTGTTGTGCATGTATTTTAAATAAATAGATATCAAAACTGACTTAGTTGACCTTGCTGTTATTGATCAGTACAGTCCGAGCACCCAGCTTCTGTCGTAAAAACTGATGCAATGGCATTCATTGATATTAAACCCGAAAGTGATTGGCCTTAATATACAGGGTGAATGTCATTAATTCCCAGAATTTCGATTCCTGGCTAAGGATAATGATTTTTCAAAATTCTAAGAATAAGAAATTTTATTTGCTCAAACATGTGTATACATACAGAATTAAAATAATACTTGCATGCAAGATCTTAAATAATAGTGGCCCACGACATGTCTGCCATTTCTCATGACGTGCAAATATTTTAAAATGCACCCATCTTCGACCTTCTTTGGAAAACCCTTTCAAAATTCAAAAATTCCGTTCCTGTACTAAAGCGAGTTCCCCGAGGCGCTAGACCGCTTGTAGCACAAAACTTAGCAGGTTGCGTGCGCCTTACCGTCCGGGAGATCTCGCTAAGTGCTTGGGAACAACTGCTCACCTTTCCGTATCGAATCCTGCATGTGCAATAGTAGATTGTATGACAAGGGAGCAAAGTAATATTTTTACGGCGAGGGCGCTATTTTGAATCCAGAGCGAAGCGAAGGATTCTAGAATAGAATCCTGAGCATAGCGAGGGATTCTAAAATAGAATCCTGAGTGTAGCGAGGGATTCAAAGTACAACGCCTGAGGGAAAAATATATTCTACTTTTCATCTCCTTCTATGAGAAAATAAATAAGAGACATTTAAAATTTAAATTTAAAAGAATGGGAATCAGACGACTAAGTACAGTACGTATACGTACTCGTCTACCTGGTAAGGAGTTTCTCTTTTCTCTCGTCGTGTCCGGAAAATACGTTCGATTTCTTTGGTTTGTGTCCTTCAGACAGTCTCTTCAGATAAGCTACTAATTTAAATATTTATGTCAATTTTAATATGTTTATTGATATTAACTGTAGATTTAAGTATTGATTATACACTCCAAAGAGTAGAAATGTTGTTTAGCTTTGGCTATTTCTTGAAAATAGGCCAAAAATACACTTTCCGAAAATGTCTTCCCTCCTTCTCTATTTTGCCATAGTATGAAATTGTCCTTCAAATATTTTTTCCGGGATTTCGTAGGCATTAAGTTTTGAATGGTGTTATTAGCTTCTATTTTTATTGTTTCAGGAGTTAATGCACTTTCAGAACTCGACGTAGAACTCATTTTTTTTTTGCAAAATACAATAAAATCCGTACCGATTACAAGAATAAGGAAGTAAATCGCTTTTGTCCTTTTTTTTAATTACCGTGCCTGCCCCCACCGTACAGTCAACACTTACAGCCAGTCATTTATACAATTTGCGTTCGATTTCATTGAACGATTCATGTTCCAAATTCAAATCTCATTACTGCCCGCTAAAAAGTCTAATGGAGAAAAGAGCTACTTTGCTCCCGCTTAAAGAGGAACAAAACGACACTTTTCGAATAGAAGGGATGAATAAGAATTTGGCAACCAAAAAAACTTTAACAGCACAAATTAAAGAAAATTACAACGTTTCGACCTAATATTTTCAGGCGCCGGGGAAGCTGGTGAGTTGCTCTTGAAGGAGCTTACGGCTCTGATAAACTTTATGCTCTCCGGCAAGGTGAACGAGTCCGTCATCGACGTTCTGTATGGGGCCAATCTATGTGCCCTGTGCAAAACAGATGGCGGCATTCGTCCCATTGCCGTGGGAACTACCCACCGTCGTACGGCAGCCAAGATTTGCTGTAAATTTTATGGTGAGGCGGTTTCGGAAAAATTTAAGCCCCTGCAACTTGGATACGGCTCTTAAGGGGGCTGCGAGGCTGCCGTACACGCTTTGTCGACCTACCTAAATTCTGACAAAGGTGAGGTCACCCTTAAGGTTTACATAAAGAACCCCTTCAATTCAGTGAACAGGGACTCCTTGATGACAGAAGCTAAAAAAGAATTACCCCAAATTTATAGTTTTCTTTGGCAATGTTACAGACACCCATCTAAATTACTATATCGGGACAACCTTTTGGAATCTGCTGTTGGCTGTCAACAAGGTGACCCCCTCGGGCCAGTGATTTTTAGTTTAGCTATCCATCCAATTGTTCGGCGGCTAAATTCAAAATATAACATTTGGTATCTTGATGATGGAACCTTGGGAGGCGATGTAGATTCCGTTTTAAAATATCTAAATTTCTTAAAAAAATAATTTCATTCCATTGGCCTTGACCTCAACGTTTCAAAATGCGAAATATATGTAGCAGACAGAACAGACTGACTCTTTCAAAATTTAACGCAATTGCCCCTGGCATCAAAATTATAGAAAAAAGCTCTCTTCGTCTCCTTGGTTCTCCGATCTTTGAAAATTCTTTTCCCGATTTTAACGAGGAAAAAATTCAAAATTTCAATGACGTTTCGGAAAGATTGCTCCAAATTAACATACATTCGGCTATCACAATAATTCGTTACTGCTGTTTCGGCCCAAAATTAATTTATTTCCTTCGTGCTTCCCCTTTTTGAAAGCACACTCACCTTTTGGACAAAATGGATCAAATTATCAGAAATAGTATTTAATCAATTTTAAATTTGGCTTTAGACGACCGAACTTGGGCACAACCTACTCTTCCCATTCGTATGGGAGGACTCGGCGTCCGCAAAATTTCTAGTATTAGTTTACCGACTTTTATATCCCCGGTCCACGACACTGAGAAATTAATCAGGAATATCATGGCTTCCACACTGTTTGATTTGGATGTGCCGTGCTTCTCCGAGGCTATCAATGCCTGGAAACTCGCTTGTCTGAAGAACCCGACCATCCATTTTCCCAGCGACGGTGGGACGAGCCACTCTGTAGAGTAGTTCAGAAGAATTTATTGAACAAGTCTGCAACTACTACTGAGCGTGCGCGTCTGCTGGCCGTGGGTGAGTGGGAGTCGGGTCTTTGGCTTCACGCACTACCGTCGTCGAACATAGGCACTTTGTTCGACGACACTACTTTCCGCCTCGCTGCTTGTCTACGCCTAGGTGCCGCATGTTGTTCTCCTCATTGCTGTCACTGTGGTGAAGTTGTCAACAGCCTTGGACACCACGGCTTGTCATGCAGCCGAAGTGCGGGCCGTTTTGCACGGCACGCGAACTTAAATGACATCATCCGTCGAGCTCTTGTCACCGTCGGCGTTCCAGCTATTTTAGAACCCAATGGCTTGGCACGCGACGATGGCAAGAGACTGGACGGCATGTCTTTGTTTCCTTGGAAGATGGGTAGGCCTTTAGTGTGGGAGCAACTTGCGTCGATACTCTTGCGTCGTCCCATCTTCCAAGCTCATCGTGCTGTGCTGGCGCTGCCGCTGCGGCTGCAGAGAACCTCAAGAGGCGTAAATACAGTACCTTAACCGTTCGTAACCTTATTGGTAACTATATTTTCGAGCCGTTTGGGGTCGAAACTCTAGGACCGTGCGGACCAAGTGCCCACAGCCTTTTCAAGGACATTTCAAAACGTTTAGTTGACACTTCCCGTGACCAAAGGGCTGGCTTTTACCTTGGCCAAAGGCTTAGCATTGCCAAACAACGTGGCAACGCCGCCAGTCTCTTGGGTACATTACCAGTTGACAGCCTTGAGGAGTTTTTTGACGCGATTTTTTAAGTTTATTTTAAATTAGTTACTTTAGGTTATTTTAAGCAGTGTTTGCCTAGGTTTGTCTGTGGAGGGGTGACCACCCATTACATACCGAGTTCCCTCCGTGCCTCGGAAAGCACGTTATGCCGTTGGTCCCGGCTGTCATCTGTAGATCTTTGACAGTCGTTAAGGTAGTCAGTGTCCCAAAAAGTCTGACAACCAGTTTTACCAAGGGGTATCGTATTACCCAGTACTAACTGGGTTGTGGAGGTCAGATAGGCAGTCGCTCCATGTAAAATACCTGTAATCAGCTGCATCCGGTTAGAGTGGAAGCCGACCCCAACGTAGTTGGGAAAAGGCTCGGCAGATGATGACTTTAGGTTATTTTAATTTATAAATGTATACAATATTTAGCTAATAAAAATTCCGATATGTAAAAAAAAAACAAATAAATCCTAACATTGAAATTAAAAAACAAAAAACATTCTAGATATCAATACAGCACCGTTTATAAATATTGGTTTATTAACCTAAGGCATAATTTGCACTAATTCGCTCCTGTAAATAAAAGGAGATTGGGCTAAATTGCCCTAGCGTCCAATAGTGTTTAGATATATACCAATGGATATATCACTTTAAGATGAACATTTCGTATTATGGCGACTTCTCTCGATTCAGAATCAGAGAGGAGCTACAGAGCTTTAAATATGAGAAATTAAGTTTGATTAAATACTGTTATTTCATCAATTTATTAACTTTCATTGATACAATATGTTTCAAACATCATATTACAAGCCTATAAACGTTATTTTCAAGACATTGACATCTTAACTGCCGTTTTAGGAACAATTTCATACAGTAACAGTTGGTTGGACAGATCGTTAATTCTACCCCAACGACCAATAGCGTTAAGATATGCATTAATGGATTGAGCTATTCAAGAAGAATATTTCTTGCTTTGACAACTTTTCTCGATTCAGAGTCAGAGAGGAGCTACAGTTCGGTACCCAATCAACTACCTAGTCAGATCAATAAAACCAAACAGACTACGAATCAGAAAAAGTGGTTTAGTAGTAAATGTTCTCATTGAAAGCTCTTTCGAATGGTGTGTATCTTATTGCTAATGGTTACCCAGAAAATCTTAACTTGGGTGCTCAACCTAAATGTGTATCTACATTTAGGTTAATAATTCCGAACAGACTACGAATCAGCAAAAGTGGTGCTAGTAACAAAAGTTCTCTTTAAAAAGCTCTATCCAATAGTTTATATCCTGACTATTAGTTGCCCATAAACTTTTAATTGGTAGTAAATAAAATCTTAACTTCGGTGTCCAACTAGTGACCTATTTAAGCCAATAACTTCGAACAGACTGCGGATTAGTAAAAGTTAAGTTAGTAGCAAAAGTTCTCATAGAAAAGCTCTCTCCAATGGTACTAACTGGGTTGTGGAGGTCAGATAGGCAGTCGCTCCATGTAAAATACTGGTATTCAGCTGCATCCGGTTAGGCTGGGTAGCATTTAGCACTGGTAGTATTTTTTATTGCTATTGGTTACTCAGAAAATCTTAACTTTGGTGCCGAATTAGACACGGCAAAGGTTTTCCTTGAAAAGTTCTATCCTATGGTGTATATCTTATTGCTATTAGTTACCCAGAAAATCTTAACTTTGGTCTTTGGTGCTCAAATTGTCACTTATTTAGGTTTATAACTCCGAACGGAATACGAATTGGCAAAAGTCGTGTAAGTGGCAAAGGTTCTCCTTAAAAAGCTCTATCTAATCATGGCATGTATGTCTTATGGCTATTGGTTGTCAAGAAACTCTTAACTTCGGTGTCCAAATAGTCAACTATTTCAGTCAATAACTCTGAACGCACTCCGAATTAGCAAAAGTTATGTTAGTAGCAAAATATTTCATTGAAAAGTTCTCTCCAATTGTATATATGTTATTGCTATTGATCACCCAGGAAATCTTAACTTCGGTGCTCAAATAGTTACCTATTTAGGTCAGTAACTCCGAACCGACAACGAATTGGCGAAAGTCGTGTTACTGGCAAAGATTCCCCTTGAAAAGTTCTATGCAATGGATTATAGGTTATTATTATTGGTTACCCAGAAAACCTTAATTGGTTGCCAAGAAAATCTTAACTTCTTTGTCCAACTGGTTACCTGTGTAAGCCACCTTATTTTAAAAGGTCGTTAGGTGGTGAATTAATAAAATATAGACTTATTATTTATTAGGTTTATTTTAAGAAATGATATAGAATATTTACAGTTATAATTCGTGTATTTTAAGCAAGTGATAATACTTATTTAGCTATTCAGAATAGTTTAATACACGAACAGAAATCATATTCATAAATAGTTTAATTAACTAGGTAAATAAACAGTGTAAATCATACATAACAAAGAAAGTAAGTACTTACATAAAGTTAACACAATGTCGTTGATGTGCACGAGGCGACGATGAAGTAACGAATGACCCTCGGTCACTGTGCCGCTTGCTTTTATAAGCGTAAACGACAAGATGGCGGCCGACCGAGTGTCATCGTTTCACAACTTTTAACAGTTAATAATTAAATCGATTAATTCAACAGTTTGCTATTTCAAAATTAAATCAATATTTATTACAATTAAAATAACAAAATAATAGTAATTATTACGTTTAATTGAATAAATAGCTAACACCTGTTTAGCTCAATAACTCCGAACGGACTGAGAATTGCCAAAAGTCATGTTAGTAGCAAAGGTTCCCCTTGAAAAGCTCTTTTCAAGTATGTATATCTTATGGCTATTGGACCTTAGGGCAAATGCCTATACTACGAGGCCCATTCTCCTTTTAGGAACGAATTTGGCATAGGTTTTTGAAGTAGCGAATTGGCAACATGTGTAGCATCATACATAACATCATGTAGAAAATGCTGAAAATTTAAAAAACCTGGCCGGTATTTTGGCAACATGTGTTTAATGTTTATCTATTAATGTACATCATGTAGGAATCATGGGTGTGAGTCGGGCTCGCGCGTTAAGTACCATCGAAGTAGGACCGTAGTGCATCTTTGATTTTTTTATTAATTTTATTTTTTCTTGTTACCGCGGCAACAGAAATACACATTCTCTGAAAGTTTCAACTGTCTACGTATTACGGATAATGGGATACAGCCCGCTGATAGACAGACGCACAGCGGAGGCTGATTATTAGAGTTCTGTTGGTTACCCTTCGGGTACGGAACTCTAGAAACTGATGAATAAAAAACCCTTGTTTTCGCAGAAATTTTGTAATTTTACCCTTTTTAATTGTAGTATACCACACAAATTCTTGTCATGAATCAATTTTTACATTGTAACTAGAAGTTAGTTAAAGTACTCGTCAAGACGAATCTTACGAGCCCAAACTCGATGAGGTTTTGTCTACCTGTAACCACCTTCCAGCTCCATCACCAGACCCTGGGTACCATCTAGAGACAAAGTACTCGACAAGATGTATACGAACCCAAACTCGATGGGTTTATGTCGTTTAATAACGGAGTTCCTATAGCCACCTTCCAGCTCCATCATCAGACCCTGGTTACCATTTAGCACTAAAGTACCTGTCAAGACGAATCAAACGAGTCCAAACTCGACGGCGTTGCGTCGTTTAATTACAGAGTTCCTCTGGCCACCTTCCAGCTCCATCATCAGATCAGCTCCATGTCATCATAATATTGCTTTGTCTCGCGATATACACATGCGTGCAAAATTTCAGCTCAATCAAAAATCGGGAAGTGTGTTAAATTTAACTAGCAAGTATCACGCGACGTCGCGTGATGTACATCAAAGCGCCTTCACGCGAAGTCGCGTGATGTGACAATTAACGTGAGGAAAACAACCAAATTCCTAAACCAGGCCTGCCAGGGTTGCGCCTGCCAGGGTTGCGGGACTGTTCGAAAGAGATACCGCGGCCCTGGAACATAAAGGGCAAAGGAAGGAACATGGATGGGTTTTAGTCAGTACAAGTCTGACACTCCCTCCTGCTCAGCCCAGAGCGGGAGGGGTCATTTGATGATTTCCCATCGATAAAACAAAAAAAAAAAAAAGGGGTGAAAGTAACTTATTTAGTCCCGAGGGACTAACTACGTCTTTAACCCGAGGTAAACACTGTGCTTTTCATTACAAATACAAGGAAAGTAAAATAAAAACATAAATCAACAACTTCGGTGAGATATTTATTTAAAGTTTATGGTAAAATTAGAACAATTAGTTATAGGTTCTCTCCGGGTATGTTATTTGATATTTTCTGGGAAACTCTTGAGAAGTGAAAACTTTGGAATTTTTAGATTTAAATCCATCAGATTGCCTTTTGAGAAACTATGTTAGTCTCTCGAAATCCTTTAAATGTACGTATATTGTGTTTAGTACTTAATGTTATGAAGATCGGATTGCCGCTTTCCCTATTTTGTTTTTTTTTCTGTGGCTGGCCAGCTATTCAGCCATTATTTTTCATTTTCATCATTGAAAAAATGGTAAATATTTGGCCCAAATCTATGTTATTTTAAAGATATAGTTGAAACTAAATTTTAATAAAGTCATTAAAAAAAAATCTTTAATTAATACTTAAATTTATGTTATTTCAATTTGACCTTGCGCTGTAACTGAGTGGCATAATTTGACAGCTGTCAGTTGAAAACGATTCTCCCTAGGGATGAAAAGTTTTACTTTCAAAGTAAATGAGTTTGAGTAATGAAAAAGAATTTTTCAAATCGATTTACAAATGAGGGAGTTATGAGGTAACAAACATAAAAAATTCATAAAATAAAAATACAACCGAATTGAGAACCTCCTCCTTTTTGAAGAAACTCGGTTAAAAATGATAAATGTCCTGTGATTAAACTACTGGATATATTCGAATGATTTTTTGTATGCAGACTGTGAACCTCATGAGGTATACGCAGTTCAGTTTATTGTCGGCACCGGGTTTGATACTTAAGACCAACAGCCACAATATCAGCAGTTAAAACACCAACACCGTAAGACCAACGATTGAAAATCTCAACACTTCAGAATGTCAGCAGCTAAGTAAGTCAACAGCTCACCAGATCAAAGTTTAAAATCTCAACTTGGAAAGTAAATACTAATTAATGTTATACATGTTTTACTATAAGTAAACATTATTTGACGAGGGGTGCTTACCTTTTATTTACCCTTTTTTTTTACCGATGGGAAGTCATCAAATAACCCCTCCCGCTCTGGGCTGAGCAGGAGGGAGTGTCAGACTTTTACTGACTAAAACCCATCCATGTTCCTTCCTTTGCCCTTTGTGTTCCAGGGCCGCGGTATCTCTTTCGAACAGTCCCGCAACCCTGGCAGGCGTCGGTCCTTACGGACCCCTCCCTGTTTGCTGACTCTCCTTGAGGCGCGCGTGGAACACGAACGCGCCGTCGACACGGCCTGTCGTCATAAGACGGACGGACGGCGAGCTAGCCCATAGCTCACCGTCCACAGGTCCGCGCCTACGGTGGCCGGGGGCCACCACGTGGCCCCCGACGCCCGGTGCGTCTCCCGCGGCGGCTGGGACGTGAGGTTCTCTCCCTCTCACGTTCCGCCACCTCCTTCGCTAGCATGACTGCTTCGCAGAAGGAGGTGACGGCGTCCCATTCCGTCTCGCTCCGGACCATGGATTGAACCAAGGCCGGAAGCGAGAGGTCGCCGCCGCCGATCGCCGCTACGAGGACACGGCGGTGCTCCGCCCACGCGGGGCAGATCTCCACCGTGTGGTCCACCGTGTCCTCCGGTCGATCCTCACAATGGTAGCACCCGGGCGTTTCCTCCCGCCCGATTCGGTGCAGGAACCTCCCGAAACAACCGTGTCCGGTGAGGACCTGCGTCAGGCGGAAGGTGAGGGCGCCCCTGCGTTCTAGGAAGCTGTTTCTCGTGATTTACTGAACCGTTTTTTCCCTTTACCCAGTATCGAAAGTTGAATCCGCCATCTTCTGGATCTCAAAATAAATGCCAAACTCGTAATGACCCCTGATAATCTCGGAATCGACACTCGCCGACAGTCCGCCACATTACATCTTAAAATCGTTGTTTTTGTAATACACCCGACTTTTTCACTTTTTTTTCAGACTTTGTCACCCCCTTTAGGGGTTGAATTCTGAAAAACCTGAAACACAAATGTGTACTCATTTATCGATAGGAGTACTCCTGTGAAGTTTCGAATAAAACAGTCTAACTAATCTTGTTTCCCCATACAAACTCGACTCCCGTTTCACCCCCTTAGGGGGTAAATTTTTAAAAATCCTTTCTTAGTGCACTCTTAGAGTTCATAAGGAACCTACGCGTGCTACACTTAGAATGTCTAGAGCCAGTGGTTTGGGCTATGAGTTGATTTTCATTTCCCCCTCTTAACCCGTTTCTATACTTATTTATCAATAGGAGTACTCCTGTGAAGTTTCGAATTAATTAGTGTAACTGATCTTGTTTCCCCATACAAACTTTGGAGTCCTGTTTAACCCCCTTAGGGGATGAATTTTGAAAAATCCTTTCACCACTAGACAACCACCGCTAGACAATCACCACTAGACCGCATAAGGAACCTACTTGCCAAATTTGGAATCTGTAGACCCAGCGGTTTGGGCTGTGCGTTGATAGGTGAGTGAGTGACCTTTCGCTTTTATATATTTAGATTTAGATAATAATAAATTTATGTAGTATAAATAATATACAACGTGTAAGGGAAAGGGTATAATCATATGGAATACTGTGGTACGGACCATCAAAGCGAACAACTTTCTCTATGGGACCACCACAGAAATCGTAAAAAAATAATCAGCTGTCCCATACATTTGGGTCGAGTAGGTATTGAAATTTTCTATGGGACAGCTGATTATTTTTTTACGATTTCGATGGTGGTCCCATAGAGAAAGTTGTTCAGTTTGATGGTCACACACACTCACAGTATTCCATATGATTATACCCTTTCTGTTACACGTTGTATAGTATAATTTAAAAAAAGATTAAGAGGGGCTGGCTCCCCATACATGGAACTGAAACTAAAATAAATTGTTTCGTCCAACCTATACGTGGTGCTGGTGTCTATATATAGGTCTTTAAAATGAGATTGAGGTTCCTAAAACCATTTTTTTCTCACAGTCAACCGTTTGAAAGATAGACACTTCCAAAGGGGTAAAATGTGTGCGCCCCCCCCCCCCTCCCTCTAATTTCTAAAGTAAGATGAAGAAAATTCTGAAAAAATGTAGGTTTGTAGAATGTAAATAAAACTTTCAACCGAAATTGGTTTGAATAAGATTTGATGTTTAGTTTTTGAGCTAAGGGACTCCTTCATCAATCTGCAGCAGTAACTTTGTTTTTCACTAACATACTATGAAAAACAAATTTATCTTTGTTGTTGATTGTAAAACAATACAACATATGAATGAGCCTTCAAAATATTTTTATTATATTATTTGGTGCTAAGGAACCCTGTGTGCGTGTGACACGCACTTGGCGGATTTTTGAAGATACGATGTTGGATTAAGAAAGTGGTTCAGTTTAATGGTCTGTGCCGCAGAGGCACATCCTTCATTATGAGCTCACTTTTCTGAAACACACTGGATCCGTGTGAACTGTTAGTGTGCGTGCAGACGCGGCGCTGTGGGCCGGCTACGTGGGCGGCGGGCGCGGCGGCGGCGCGTGGTGCGCGGGCTGGCTGCGCCTGGGCCGCGCCGCGCTGCCCTACAGCCTGCGCCTGCTGCCCGGCACGCTGCGCCTCACGCCGCACGCGCTGCAGTACGTACCCCGCCGACAGCTGGCACTGCTTCTACGCCGCTATCTTGGCTTTTTTTATTGAGATTGTAGAGGTTCGACTAAATACACAATCGTAATGCCATGGTGCTCTCTAGTTTTTTTTTTAAAAGTATTTTCTGCAGTCCATAACGCGCATGTGTGTGTGCTCGTAGCTTCGTGACGGCGAATCGTGACGACTCGCTGCGCATGCGCGAGGTGCGCGTGCGCAACGAGTTCCCCGTGCCCGTGCACATCGCGCGCGTCGACCTCGGGCCCGACGTCGACAAGTACTTCGAGGTGAGCCACTGTCCGGCGTCGCCAGCTCACTAGCGGTCGCCGTGCAGCCGGTGACACGCGCTACTGTTGCAGGTGGAGTCGCTGGCGCCGCTGGTGGTGGGCGCGGACGGCGGCGCGGTGGCGGCGCGCGTGCGCCTGCGCGCTCTCACGGACGCCACGCTGAGCTCGGCGCTCACGCTGCGCACCAATCTCACGGACTACAGCCTGCCGCTGCTGCTGTACACCGGCCGCCTGCACGTCGTCAGTATACCCGACTTGCGCCGCAGATGAGTGATCACATGTGTAGTGCGCGTCTGACCTCCGATCCGTCCGCCGCAGGAGTGGGACTGGCCGAACTCCGAGGACGGCGAGCTGCGCCTGGGCGTGGTGGGCACGTCCAGCACGCGGCGCGTGACGGCGCGCGTGCACAACCCCGCGCCCACCGCGCTGTGCGTGCCCGAGTACTCGCTGGAGCTGCCCGGCGCCACGCTGGCGCTGTCGCCGTGCGCCCACCTGCGCGCGCCGCCGCCCAAGCACGCCTGCGTGAGCACCTCCCCTCGCACCCGTACCTGCCGCCCGCCGGCCCGCTCTGACCGTCCGTCCGTCCGCAGCGCTGCGTCGCGGGCGGCGCCTGGCTGGGCGCGGCGCTGACGCTGGTGGCGCCGGCGCGCGAGGGCGCGGTGCGCGGCTCGCTGTCGCTGTGGGCGCACACGGCGCGCAACGACGCGCCGCCCGCGCTCACGCGCCGCGCCGTGTCGCTGGAGGCGCGCGCCGGCCGCGTGCTGGCGCTGCCGCTGCAGCTGGCGCGCGCCGCGCCCTACGCCTGGGCGTCGGCGCCGCTGGTGCTGGAGAGCAGCATGGCGCTGCGCATGCGCGTGCTGCGCGTGGCGCTGCCGGCCGGCGAGCGCGCGCTGCGCTACGAGGAGCCGCGCGTGCCGGCCGAGCTGGCGGCCGGGCGGCACGCGGTGGGCACGGTGCTGTACGCGCCCGAGCGGCTGTGCGAGCCCGACTGCTACACCGGGCTCGACGTCACCACCCCTGGTGCGTACACCGCCCCGATCCTACCCCTTGACCCGTTTGCTGGGTTATGAATGATTAGCACGTCGCCCGCGAGTTCGCCGCGTATTTCGCATTTTACTCTTCGATTTTCAGGCATTTTTGAAAAATGTTTCATTGCTTCTTGCCGAATTTCATGATTCTAGGTCAACAGGATGTACCCTGTAGGTTTTTTAGAGACTTCGCAACTACGGTCATATCTTTTGATCGTGTTGACTTAAGGACGCGTTCTCAAAACAGATAGGTATCGAGTCGCATCACTACACGGACACGGCTCAAACACACACACACACGCAAGGTAAACTGCGGGAATAATGAGTAACTAAACTGATTGTGATACTTTAGCAAGTTCACTCAGGACGGCGGCCGAGCTCGGACTAACGCTTTCTCTTTAGAACTTTTTTATGCAATACTCCAGGCAGTGAAAGCAAATTACGTGCAAAATTAGACGGTTCGTTTTTATTTTTTTCTGACATTATTTATAACATTTTCATGAATATTTTGTCCATGATTTTGAAAACATTATATTTGCCTAACCAGGGTAGTTTTTAAGAAACAAAATAATGTATGTAAAATATGTAGCAGAAAAATGATCCTGAATGAAGCCCCAAATCGGAAATTTTGTGTGAAGAGGTAATGGAAAATAGTTTTTACGATATCAAATACCAAAATTTCAAAACAAAAATTGTCTAAAGTAATCTATTTGTGGCAATTATTATTTTTGTTTGATTTAGTGCCATTTCATCGCAAACTCTACCGAAAAATAGCTTATTTTTGTCGGATTTGAGAACGCGTCCTTAAAGTTTGACTTTTTCACTGCTCCAAGGGGTAGCAGACCTGATTATTTGACATTAAAAACATTCGTTACGCGTTCCTGAGACAAAGGGTCTTGACCGACGGACAGACAGACGGACAACAAAGAGATCCTATAAGAGTTCCGATTTTTAAAATAGTTAATAATAATACGATGTTTATTATAGAGGGTGGAAGGGACACCGGCGCACAAACAGTTACCACGTATTCATCATTCTGAGTCTTCCCGTCGAAAGCTTACTTCGATTATAAACAATAAAACACAGCTGTTCTATACATATTGACCGTGTACCGGTAAGTCTTGCAGTTTTGTACGATACAGCACATACTTGTTGTCACCGATAAACGATAACCGATCTGCGTCGGCGCGCGGCGTTCCAGAACGATGTACTGGTAGCCGTCTGTGCGCCGCTGTCCCTCCCACCCTGTACCTTTGTCATGGAGTATTTGTGTGAAGCTTCTAAACCAAACGAATAAGATCTTATAAACAAACCGTGTTACTGGTTTTAATCCTAGAGTAGAGATACATTTTTGAGAATCGTTTGGTACGTTTTCTTTATTTGACGTAAAGAATATTTATAAATGCATGTTTTTGATCAATGAAAGCAAGCAGGAAAACAGTCTCTTACAACTTGATCTCTCATTTTCACCTACTTAGGAGCTGACTTTCGAACCTAAAAAAAACTTATGTATTATCTAGATTCTAGCAAATGTGGGTGTAGGTAATATTAATCGTACACCTCCTAACTCTTCTGGGAAATGTTATGTTAAGGTGGATGCGCAAGGGTAGCCCGCGAAATTTAAATTTTCTTACGTTTTTTGCAATTTGTAGGTCAGTGTCAGGTTGTATGTTGATGAAAATATGAATCGCGCCAGTAACACGTATGGAGTTACAGAATTATAATCATTCAAATCATCAATACAGCTCTCCAAGTTCATATAATCACATTCAATAGCTATTTCATGAAAAAGTCACTTTTTGAGATTATATGAACTTGGATGTATTGATGATTTGAATGATTATAATTCTGTAACTCAATACGTGTTACTGGCGCGATTCATATTTTCATCAACATACAACCTGACACTGACCTGCAAATTGATATAAACGTAAGAAAATGTAAATTTGGCGGGCTACCCTTGCGCATCCACCTTAACATAATAATTTTGTTGCGGATTGTGCTGTACATCATAATATTGCAGCTTCATATAGCGTACCTTCCCATTGAAGGTCATCTTCTAATGGACCCTCGTCGTCGTCGTTATGATATTATTTTGTTGCGCGAGTTATTTGCATTCTATGATATTTCCTAAAATATTTATCTAAAATAAATGGTGTAAAGGGCAATTTTGGTCACAGTTGAACGCTAAAGATGTCTAACATATTTATTTTGATAAGGATTAATACTATGTCGGTAAACACCTTCGCAAGGCAAAGGCATTAGTTTTGACCAAATTTGAAAATCATAAAAATTGTTATTTTTAGTCAACCTTAAAAGATAGGCATGTGCTGTCGCGGACTCGTTTTTAGTTTTTTGCAACTTTACCCGTTTACGCAGTGCACGCAACGGAAGCTCTAAAAACGAATAAATTTTCACAGTTTTTGCTGCATTTTTCATTGCTGCTCCTATTGTATGTAGCGTGATGGTATATAACCTATAGCGTTCCTCGATAAATGGGCTATCTTGGAGATTTTACATGCATGTGCAATGGTCGTAGCTGTCGTAAGTTGGCGATATAAAAAGATGGCGCACGGGGTTCTCACGCTGCGCGTCGCTGACCGTTGATTGGCTCGCCGGCCGTCGCGTGATCGCAGCGCAGCCAATTACAGCGGTCGACTAGCGATGTTCAGTAGCAGCGGTGTAGGGCGGCAACAACACGTTCGTTCCTCCCGCAGAGGGCGCGGCGTGGGTGCGGCGCGCTCACGCGCCGTCCGAGGCGTCGCTGCGCGCGGACGCCGCGCTGCAGGCCTTGCGCCACGCCGCCTACGCCGCGCAGCGCCCGCGCAACGTGTCGCTGCACGTGCACACCACGCACGCCGTGCAGCTGGGCGCGCGCGGCGCCGTGGCGGCGTGGTGGCCGCGCCTGGCGCCGGCGCGCGCGGCGGCGGGGCTGGCGCCCGTGGCGGGCGCGGCGGCGCTGGCGCTGCGCGCGCGCAACCCGTCGGCGTCGCACGCGCTGCTGCTGCAGGCCGTGCTGGCGGCGCCGCTGGCGCAGCTGGCGGGCGAGGAGCCGGCGGGCGCGTGCGCGGGCTGCGTGTGGGCGCGCGCCGCCTTCGCGCTGGCGGAGTGGCGCGCCACGCGGGGCTCGGTGTCGGTGTGGCGGGACGCTAACTCGTCGCGCCACGCGCTGCCGCTGCTGCTGCTGGCGCCCGACGCCGAGCTGGAGCTCACGCTCAGCTTCACGCCGCACGCGGCCGCGCATCTCGCCGCCTACCTTTACCTCAGGTGACACGCATCACATTAACCCTACGATTTCAGGTGGTATAAAATCATAGAACCAGTGGGACCAAAAAATGCCATTTGGTCTACTGGTTCTACTCGTTTACACAATTCTACTTTAAAACTAATGGGGTTTTTGTTCTCATAGTACTATGTTTTGGCGTAGGTCGTACATTCACACTCGGCAAAACTCGGACCAATGCGAATTTACCCCACTTTGGCTTGTAGTTTATTATATTACTTACTTAAAGTATTGGCCCGAATAGACTCAGGTTACTGTGCGAGTTTGCACTCAAAGATTACGTAGTAGGACATTGGCAAGGACAAGTAAGAGATGAGAAACAAGGATAGTACAGTCTCAGAAACTACCAGGAGGTCAGAATCGTGAAGTACTATTATCGTCATTGCACGCTGCATGGTAATCGAAATAAGAATAATTAGAATAAGAATAATTTATTTTAAAAAGTAGATATTACAAAAGTATATTTAGGTGCTGTGGTGTAATTTCTTAAACAATTTCATAATTAGCGCTTAGTAAACTATGACTTAAATATATTAATAGGTGCAATTAATGAAGAAGTCGAACTCAAGTGTTAGGTAGCGACCTGCCTGATCTAGGTTTATTTAAACCTGTGTTTCAGGCCATCACTTACAATGCATCATATAATTAGTACAATAAAAGTTTTGAAATTAAAATAAATCTATTAACAACTTTAACAAAAATCCAATTGGTACAAAAACATTAAAACTAACTTAAGTAAATACGTGCAATTCGATACCAGGGGATAAAATAATCAAACTAGGACTTCTAGAAGTTTTTCTGTGTCCGTGTAATCAAGTATTGCTAATACAAAAATACATTTTCTATAACTTAGACTATAGAAGTTAAGTTTCTTGTTGAGTCTATTATACAGAAAAGGTCCTAAAAAATATAAAATCGACTAGCAAAAGTACAGCTTGGCAAAAAGAGAAGAAAATTCGGGAGCCGCCACTGTGCCGTTCATATGGCAACCCAGTGTGACCGTATAGCGTACCTACCTATCGTCTTGATACTTTTGTTACTATTATTAATACTATAAAAAGCTAAAATCTAAATAAATATGTCGGAGACAGTCATTGGTACGGACTTAAAATGAATCACAATTACGCGGTGGTGACATCACGCAATCTACTTACAAATCTACCCACACCACAGCTTGCTTGTTCCAGAGTCAAGATAAACTCTGAGCCAGGACGACAGTCAGTCAGTGTCTGATCGCGGCCGAGTTAAGACCTCTTGAAACTGTACCCGATTCATTGTGCCCCGTGTTATTTTGCTAAGTTGTAATCTCAAGTAATTCGTTAGTTTTGCAAGAAACAATGTATCGCTCAGTGTCTTTTCATAGCATGACACCCATCGTCTGCCCCCATGATGTAGAAGCCTAGCGGAATAAATCCTGCAACTCCGACATCAGAATTGGGATGAAATCGTGCTAATGAAATCATACGCGGGGACAATGACAATAAAAATCAGTGACGGTTACTTTTTGAAATAGCCAAGTGCAATTACACAAAAATACTCGAAAGACAGTGCAAGCTAGTGTTGCTGCTAGTGCTGTGTGTGTAGTGTGTGTGCTGTGTAGTGTGTGCTGTGTAGTGTATATGTGTTGTGTAGTGTTACTAGTGTAGTGTTGTGTGTCACTCGGTTCGGCTGCTATTTTCTTTGGTGTGTGGGTACCTCGAAATAATTTTATCGACCGTTAATCGAAGCCGGAGTCGAGCGTCATTTAAATTCTATACCTCCTCTCACTGTGGCCAAGACACCTTTAGCCGTCATCGGTCCTTTGAGTCTGTGGGATCGGCAGTGAGAAAATCATTTCCTGTGTACATTGCACGACGTACACAAACCCTAATCCTACCAAAATTCTGTTTGTTATCGTAGGTCCCCTTGTAACAGACTTCCCTCACGTAAAACCAACGTAACTTACGTTTGGTATGGTTTGTATGACAGGCTATAGAGCGTTAGGATAATTAGGGTGCTAGATAGGTAATCACTATACGGCTAGGATAACTACGGTGCTATGTAATTACTGTAGGGCTAGGTATATAGTCAGTAGGGCCTTAGGTACTGAACCAGGCTCATTTGATTCAAACATAGCCACTTCGTGCGCACATCTAAGTCCCGGTGCATACATTTTGGTTTTTTAACGTTGTGATTCGTTTGTTTGAATTTCATAATTTTTAATATGTTGTGTTGTAATTCTTTGAAACTTTATCTACCTACACGTAAGCCTAGTGACGACGGATTTTAAATTGTAGGCGTTAAAAAAACCGCGGAAACTAGCGTCGTATTACGCATCGCTAAAGAAAACCAAAAAAAAATAAAAAATGTTATTCGGTCGATGCTATTAAGGTCCGCCGGCTTACGACTTGAAAACCCGAAAGGTAGAACGCCTCGTATATACTGATATACGAGGCCTTCGACCATTTGGGGTTTTCAAGAATGGGACGTCCTTAAGGATGAGCATACGGTCTGCTCATAGCCATTTTCTCGCTAGATGGCGTTGAAGTCAACATTTTCAGTTTATTTTGTTTTATTTGTAACTAGCTGACCCGCGCAACTTCGTCTGCGTGCGTGTGCACATAAAAGAAAGAGAGGTTAGAGACAGTGTGCGTCATCCTTAAAAGTTAGACATATGGCCATTGCGGATATTTTTTTAGAGCTTTTTAAGAGGGCCAATTCCGACATACATGATAATTGCGTAACTTTAACCGTTCACGCACAACGGAAGCTCTCAAAAGGAGTAAATCCCTATTATATACTATTACCGATGGATAATCATCAAATGACCCCTCCCACTCTGGACGGATCGGAAGGGAGTGTCAGACTTGTACTGACTAAAATCCATCCACGTTTCTTCTATTTCCCTTTGCGTTCCAGGGCCGCGGTATCTCTTTCGAACAGTCCCGCAACCCTGGCAGGCCTCGCTCCTCTCGGATCCCTTCCCGTTTGCTGACATCTCTTTGAGACGCGTGTGGAACACGAACACGCCGTCACCACGGCCTGTCGTCATAAGACGGACAGATGGCGAGCTAGCCCATTACTCACCGTCCACAGGCCCGCGACCCTCGACAGCCTTACGTCTTCATCTTTAGACACTCGATGACAATCATACACCAGCTAGAACGAAAGTTCTCATCAAAGTTCTTGAAATGAGCCGAGACACGATAAAACTGCTGTAAACTGTTGCGGACCTGTTGCAACTGCCTTCCGTCTCCATCGTCAGACCTTTGATGATAGACATACTCCAGGCAGGTCTAAAGTTCTCATCAAGGTGCATGAAATGAGCCCAGACACGATACAGATGCTGTAAACTCTTGAGGACCTCTTGCAACTGTTTTCCTTCTCCATCGTCAGACATTCGATGAAAGTCATACTGAGTTAGGTTTAAAGTTTTCATCAAAGCGAATGCAATGAGCCCAATAACATTATACCTGCTGCAAACTGTTTAGGACCGCTTGCAATTGCCATTTGTCTCTATCGTTTGGTCGTCGATGACAGTCATACTTCAGCAAGGCCTAAAGTTCTCATCAAGGTGCATGAAATGAACCCAAACACGTTATTGTTGCTGCAAACTCTTGAGGACCTCTTGCAAGTGCCTTCCGTCTCCATAGTCAGACCTTCGATGACGTCATACTCCAGCTAGATCTAAAGTTCTCATCAAGAAAAATAAGGAAATGAGCCCAAACACGATTTTTCAATTTAAAAAACAAAAGATCATGCATATCGGACTTCTCTGTAAAAAGTTATGCGTGGTCAGGTCATACATAAAATAAAAAAATATAGACGCGTCGAATTGAGAACGTCCTCTTTTTGTTTCGTTGGTTAATAAACCAAGCTTCAGACATTTGACACGGGCGAGGGTCATTCTTTAACGGAAAACTTAACACCGCGACTCAGAAAATGGAGTGAAATTAATAGCGCCATCTATCGAGCACGAAATTAAACCGTTAAAATATAATGCATGTAAAGCGATCGAACACACACTCTACAGGGTTATAGCGTCATGTAGACTAATCTAGAGTACTTTTTGTTACCAGAACTTTTTTGTAAAGCTGGTCAGCCGATTTAAAAGTTATCTTGTGAGCACATTTTTATTAATTAGTACCATTTTGGTGCAATAGATGTCGTTGCATGTATCTTACACAATGATGCTAAGTTCTTGTTGAACACTTTAAATTCATAAATCTTTTGATAGAGAGCACTGATTACAATGAAACAAAAACTAAAACCTTCTCTAAGTTCTCCACAATATTTTTCCATTGAATCTAATCACATTGGTTTTCCCAACAACATGAAGCCCGCCTCGCAGCGCGCGCAGGTTATTATTTTGATGCGGAGTTATTTTAAAACTGTGATATCTCCTAAGATATTCATCTAAATTGAATGGTGTAAAGGGCAATTTTGGTCACAATTGAATGCTAAAGATGACTAACATATTTATTTTGATAAGGATTAATACTATGTCGGTAAAAATACCTATGCAAATAAAACACTATTTTTGACCAAATTTTAAAATCATAAAAATGGTTATTGTTAGTCAACCTTAAAAGATAGGCATGTGCTCTCGCGGACTTCTTTTTAGAAATTTTTAAGAGGAATAATTCCCTCATACATTATTTTTGTGCAACTTTAACCGGTTAACCAGCGCACGCAACGGAAGCACTCAAAGATAATATATTTTCCCCGTTTTTGCAACATTTTTCGTTGATGCTCTGCTCCTATGGATTGTAGCGTGATGATATATAGCCTATAGCCTTCCTCGATATATAAGCTATCTAACACTAAAAGATTTTTTCAATTCGAACCAGTAGTTCCTCAGATTAGCGCGTTCAAACAAACAAACAAACTCTTCAGCTTTATAATATTAGTATAGATTGGAACGTTAGTAAGCCGTAGAAGTAGTTTGAGCGCCACGCGGACATTACACTTCATTGAACATGATCATTGCATTGCCTCAAAACCCACCCAATTCGACATATAATCCCAAAATAATATCCGTCATTGAATTTAGTATCGTTTACACACCGACACACACAGACGTGATTGAGAACTAGTTACTAAGACGGACCACTATATGGCGCGTATTTAAAAACTGTTGATGTGGAAATGAATGTCTGATGAGATAATCATGTTTTATCTACCATTATGTGACGACGAATATATTATGAAAATAAAAATGCAATTTATAGAAAAATATAGTTTTATTTTATTACCTTAGAACAATGATCAAAACAAAAGTATTTGACAAAAGTAACACATGCCTGATGCATGCCTATTCACTCAAAAGCAATCAATATTTTCTTTATTCCCATACATATTTACTGTAATATAATAACACTGATGATTTATAATATACCGTAGCCAATTATTACAATAATTACAAAGAAACTGTAGTTCATAAACAAGACACAATAAATCTAAAATGCAATTAGTATGTGATTAGAACCAGGAAGGCGAAATGATATTGCATAATGTCAAAGTACTCATTACAAAAGTTTCTAGTAAAACAAAAATCTAAAGAGCTAGTTATCGGGATACAGTGTGATTCTTCAGTATGATTGGAACTTCGGAAAATGCGATTTCCAACAACTCTATTTATTATTCTCTGATGAAAATATTTGGGAGGAGGTTTTGGAATCTAAGGATGTAAAAGGGGCTACTTTCAAGTTTAACAGTATTATCTATAAACTCTTTTATATGTGCATGCCTAAAAAACGCAGAGGGAAATGTGCAAATAAGCGATATCTTGTATGGTTTACAAGCGATATCATCCAAGATCTAAGGCTCAAATTAAAACTCCATAAAAATTGGAAGCTAACAAAGTGTGTCAGCACGTATTTGTTATTTTCTGTCCTCAGATTAAGCCTTAAAACCCGCATTGCAGATGTGTATTCCTTATACATGAGAAACATAGAGAACAAAATGAAACATAACCCTCGTCAATTCTGGTCACACATTTCTAGCCTGCGGTCCAAAGGTGGGTGTGAACCTAATGTTACATACAAAGGTTCAACTTTTTTGGGTAGTAAGGCGGCATGGGCTTTTGCTGAATTTTTCTCGGCTGTTTTTCTACCAGACGTTCCGCAGCTTAATGCTGATCACGTCGGTACGTCTGACCATTCTTATAACAGTAATTACATAAATATACCCCCCTTGTGTCATGCAGACATTATTAAAGCCATAAATAAACTTAAACCTAACAGTTCTATTGGCCCCGACAACATTCCCTCCTTCATAATTAAAGACTTAAGATATAGTTTCATGGATCCTCTTTGCCACATCTTTAATTTAGCCTTAGAAACTGGTACATATCCCTCTGAGTGCAAACTTTCTAGAGTTACACCTATCCCTAAACCCAAAACAAAAGTTCCGTTGAAGAATGCCGCCCTATCGCAATCCTATCTTCCCCGGCGAAGGTCTTCGAGAACATCCTCCATAATGCTATCTATGAGCAAATAAACAAGTATCTTTGCAATGAAAAACACTGTTTTAGAAGAAAAAGGTCAGTTGACACAAATCTTCTGACACTAGTAGATTATATCTCGTCTAGTTTAGACCACGGGCGTCAGGTAGACGTACTTTACTTCGACTTCCGAAAGGCGTTTGATAGGGTTAACAATGACGCGCTGCTAATGAAGCTTAGCAAAATAGGGTTTGCACCATCACTCCTCCGTTTATTTGCAGACTACCTACGTGATCGACAGCAGTTTGTTAGGCTTGGTATGTACGTGTCTGGTACCTATCACACGCGTTCCGGCGTGAGTCAAGGCTCAATTTTGGGGCCTTTATTATTTCTTATCATGGTCAACGATCTTCCTCAAGTTCTGCTTCATGCAAAATGTCTTTTATATGCTGACGACTTGAAACTGTACCTAGAAATAAACTCCGAGCGTGACAGTTTTGCACTGCAGCAAGACATAGATGAGGTATACAAGTGGAGGGTAGACAACAAGATGGAGTTTAATTCGTCAAAATGCTTCGCTATGACATTCGGTCGAATGCAGCACCCCATAGATTTTGAATATAGTTTAAATAATAATACCATCATGAAATCAACAACCATGAAAGACCTAGGAGTCACATTTGACCGAAAGCTCACCTTCCACGATCATATGTTCATTGTAGCCAAACAGTCCTACCAAAGGTTAGGTTTTGTTTTACGTAATTGCCGTGATTTTCGCACCGCTCATGCCGTCAAAATAATATTTAATGCCCTCGTACGTAGTAGGCTAGAAACCAGCTCTTGCGTTTGGAATCCGCACGAAAGTACCTACGCACTTTTGTTAGAAAAGGTTCAAAAAGTGTTCCTTAGGTACCTTTATAAACAAAAACACGGGTACTATCCTTACCTCTATCCGACTAAATTCTTACTGGGTTGCCTTGGATACAACTCGCTAGAGGTAAGGCGAGCTCGAGATCAGCTCACAATTGCCTGTAAGACGCTCCGTGGCTTTATAGACGCTCCTGATCTTTTTAATTTGCTGGCGCGTTTCTTTGTTCCGGACAATTACTGCCGGGGCAGAAAGCACAGGCTGTTTGCCGTGCCTCCATGTCACACTGTTGCACGTGCTAAGTCGCCAATTCCTCGCACTCTGGCCGCGCTTAATGATCTCTTGGATTCTAATCCAACAGACGATCTGTTTGCGGACGAAGATTTTATTCGCATGTCAGAAGTATTGTGAAAGGAATTTATGAAAGTGTGAACCTTTACTTTGTTATTTTGTTTATTTTAATTGTATGTATAACTCTTTTAGTTCTTTTTTAGTTACTATAATTGGTTTAACAGCCGTTGTAATAAAATAAAATAATGTGCACATATCGAAATGAGGATATCGCCGCTAGAGGCGCTAGTGTAGCGCGGGGGCACCGAAATGTCAGATGTCATAGATAGTTCGCGCGTTGCGTGCTGTTTTAACATGTATTTTTACAAATATTCACGATTGTGGTCTAGATTGAGCCATTCTTGATTAATTATGACTTGAAGATTTTAAGTAGCAACTTAGAATCTTAATTTTCAATACTTGGAGATAAAATGATTTTTAAATGTTTCATGCTTGCTAATTTTAGAGAGAATATTGTAAATATATGAACCTGAAGTTTACAATATGTTGTTGTACGTTATAAATTAAACTTTTTATGAAGTTATTGATACTTTAAAGTATAAAATAGAATTATTGACACGACCTTAATCGACAGTGGCGCCATTTGGTGAGCTCGAAAACGATAGCCCTCATTAATGCAGTTCTTTCAGACTGACATCGTTTATATTTAAATCCTAGGAGGATAAGTATTTTCCGTAAATGCTCAGGGCTTCCGTCATATCCCAAATCTTCTCTTACTACTGGCAGTAAGTTTCGTAAGGTTGGTACCTGTAAATAAAATAACTATGTAAAGATTTGAAAAAACATGACAGAAACAACCCAGTTGCAGTGTTGTGTCAAACGAATGGACACTGCTATTAATTCAGTTAAATTTTAATAGAACTCTTTTGCATTAAAACAAAACAGATATTATGTTAAATAAAAAACACACAGCGTTGGTTGAAGAAGCTGTCATAAGATTTTGCCTTATATGCTGTAAATAGTATGAAAACGCTTACCAATTTCCGAACGTTACCTTAAGATTTTTCACTATGGTAGTAGCTCGCGGTAATCTATAGTAGCGGCGAGTTGACCTCTGTCATTCATAGAAGTCTTCAAAACTCACCAGCAAGCACCTTGCTGCAACACTGTGTTTTCCATTTAACATAATATCTGTTTTGATTTAATGCAAAACAGTTCTATTATGTTTCCTTCAAAATCAAAGCATTTATTTCAAGTAGGCCAGTTACAGGCACTTTTGAATTGTCGAAACAAAGATAATAATTAAATGTAGCTACAGTCCCAGTCACAAGGCATAAAAACTGTGAAAGTACTGTAGTAGCCCATTCCCTCTCGTAGATCTCTATGGAGAAGAACAGGCAAGAAACTCCATGGACACTCTTTTAAATCAGTATAGCATTTAGCAGCTTCAAAACACACAGCGTTGGTTGAAGACCTGTTTGATATCCGCTGGTGAAAGAATACCTGAAGGATGTAGACCGCCATGGGATCGATAGTCCTCGCGCGCCTGCACGAGTGGCGCGCGGAGGCAGTACGCCGGGGGGAAACTCCGCTGCCGCGGCAAATTGTCGCTCAGCGGACAGACTTCCGGCGTGATCTCATGGCGACACTATTTTATAGTCTACACTTATCATTCTTAGTTTACAAAAGTTATTTTTGTAAACAAAACCCGAGTTTCGGAGTAATTTTATAAAATCGAAAATAACCTCAAAACCAGGTAACTAGAAAATGAACAAGATACATCGGTTTCGCTGGGTGACTGAGGTCGTCATTCGGTTGACCCCACGACTCGACATATTTGCACAATACACAGAAATAAGTTCACAAAATACAAACAAGTTCTACTTCTCAAAACACAATAATTATCATACTACAATAATTTTCATACTATTTACAGCATATAAGGCAAAATCTTATGACAGCTTCTTCAACCAACGCTGTGTGTTTTGAAGGAAACATAATACCAATATAATAATGATAAATGTACCGGTTTTCACACAGTGTAAAAAAAAAGTACTTTTTGTCTGATGGCACATGAGTCAAAGTTAGCCAACTCTTTATTGGGACGACCTTTTCCGTTTTCCGGGTGTCGAAAATACGCCTTTGTTTCGATGTCCTTCCAGCACGACTCTTCTTATGGTGCTTACTGATTCACCTGAAGTGAATAAATATACAAAAAAAAAAAATACATCATCTTCCATTGTGTGATTTATATGAAATATTAATTTATATTGTTAATAAATAATACATGCACAGAGAATCATGGCTGTGATACCTTCCCAATAAAAGTAGTCTGAGCTGTGGCGGACGTGGGTGTATTAGGGTAGGTTTGTTTCAATAATGCTAGAGAACTCTCGGACAGAATATGATCGGCTTTGGCACAGAGAAACATGGCCGTGATACCTTCCCAATAAAAGTAGTCCGAGCTGTGGCGGACGTGGGTGTGTTTTGCCCAGACTCCTTTACATATTGCAAAGTACGCCTACGTACTCAAGAATCAATATTAATATGGCGCGCTATACCAAGGTAATGTCAGACAAAATGTAAACATAACCTATGTGCTCGATGATTATTGTTCAAAATTCCACTTATTTCGTATGCAAGCAATTCAAAACAGAATGATGTTCATCAATTAGCACTTAATTCATCTAAAAACAACAAAACAAACAGTTACATACCTGTCATATCAGCGGTTCTTTGGTAAATATCGTTGAGATTGGTAAGAATGGTTTTGGCCTCTTTTTCTGCCAAACATCGCCTAGGAACCTTATAAATAATCTCTCTGCCAGCACTTCGGTTGGTTTTCTTCATTTTTTATCACTTTACGTTAGTTTAATCACGCTTTTAGGGCACAATTATACATTTTATAAACTTGCGAACTTTGTCATAAGTTTTTAAATGTTGCCAGCAAACAAAAAAATTAGTTCCGATTCTAGACTTTTTTACCAAGCTGTATATACCTAGATTTGATTATGAGATTTCTATTAACAATACAATACCTCCTTTATATTTCTGGCCTCCTGGTAGTTTGTGAGACTAATATACTTAGTTGTTTCTATTCTCTGACTTGTCGCAACATGCGGCGTGGCGTAGGAGGTGTAGGTTTGCTTCCATGTGGCATCTTCTTCATTTGCAAAATTTCTCGGATGAAACACCTTAACGTGGGCGTTGTTTATGCAGAAATAACTTGACTATAATCGAGGGCGTGCTGTTATCCGGACGCGGCGCTTACCCGAGCTTCGAGCTGGGCGGCCGACGACCTGGCACCAACTCGCCGCTACTGTTCGAGGTGAGCGGCACACCACTAGTGCGTATGTAGTGACGCTTGTAGCATAACTGTAGCTCGACGCGTGCGTGCGTGTGCGTGCGTGTGCGCAGGTGAGCGAGTGCGGCGGCACGGTGCGGCGCACGGTCGTGGCGCGCAACACGGGGCAGGTGGCGCTGCTGCTGCGCGACTGGCGCGTGGCCGGCCAGCCCTGCCAGGCGCGGGGCTTCCGCCTCACGCCCTGCGCGCCGCTGGCGCTGGCGCCCAACGAGTCGCGCGCGCTCACGCTGGCCTTCACCGCCGACTACACGCTGGCGCGCGTGGCCGCCGAGCTGTCCGCGCGCACCGACACCGCGCGCGCCGCCTTCCTGCTGCACGCCGCCGCGCCCGCGCGCCTGCTGCCGCGCTGCCAGGCCGCCGCGCCGCGCCCGCCTTGGGAGCCCGCCGCGCGCGCCGCCGCCACGCTGCTGGCGCTGGCGGCGCTGGCGCTCGTGCTGGCGGCCGCCGCGCTGGACGCCGAGCGCGAGCTGCGCCGCGCGCGCGCCGCTCGCCCGCCGCCCGCCGCGCGCCAGCCGCTGGACCTGCGCGCGCTGGCGCAGCACGCGCCGCCCGCCCCGCCCGCGCCGCGCCGCCCGCCCGCGCGCCGCCGCCGCACGCCGCGCCGCGAGGTGCCGCCGCTGGACCCGCAGGCGGAGCGCCGCGCCTTCGAGCGCTGGCGAGCCGAGGTGCTGGGCCGCAACGACGACGACGACTCGCGCTCCAGCGAGGACGCGGACAGGGACGACGAGCGCCGCCAGCCCGAGCCCGCACCGAGCGACCGCGCGCCGCTGCCGGACAGCGAGGCGCCCGCGCCGCGCGACGACCCGCCCGCCGTCACGGACGGGTACGAAGCGGACCCCGAGACGGAAGATCGGCCGCAGGGGAGCGGCGACGACGACGCCGTGTCCACCGGCTCCGGCTCTGCGTCCGCGTCGTCCTCCTCGCCCACCGCCGACGACCGCGACGACAACGACGACGGCGACGAGCCGGACGCGCAGCCCGTGCGCGAGCACTCGGCCCCGGCGGGCGACTGCAGCCCCCCGGCGCTCCCCGCGGCGGACGCGGCGCCCCGGGCCGTGCGCGCGCGCCGCTCGCCCGGCGACAGCGGCCGGCGCGGGGAGCGCGGGGAGCGCGGGGAGCGCGCGCGCGCCGCGGAGCCGGGCGAGGCGCGCGACGTGCGCGCGCGCCCGCTGGCCAGCAAGCACCACGCGCGCAAGGACAAGCCGACGAAGCGCGAGCGCTCGCGGCCGGCCGCGTCGCCGCCGCGCTCGTCGCCGGCGCGGGCGCCGGACGCGCGCGCGCCGGGGCTGCGCTGGGGCGCGTCGTGGAGCTCGGTGGTGGCGCGCGGCCCGCTGGCGCCCATCGGCTCGGACGTGCGGCGGCGCGCGGAGCCGGAGGCGCGGCCGGGCGGGGCGGGCGGCGCGGGCGGCGCGGGCGGGGCGGGCGCAGGCGACCACTCGCTGTTCTACTTCAACGGCGACGTGGCGCACGCGCACTCGTGCCGCGACGCCGACTTCTCGTGGCGCCCGCCGCCGCCCCTCGAGCGCCCCGCCTTCACCCCCGCACGCGATTTCTTGGGTGAGAGTTACTTTACTTTTTTCTAAAACCGGAATGAAAGTCAGCCCTGAAATAAAGTTCAACTACACCATGAATCACGCACGAGTGCCGTCTGTCAGGACAGGTCAGCTTTAACCCGCGACGACTTCTTCCAAAGGTCCTTCCTTCCTTATGTTTGGGATTTAAGAAACCATGATTCTATCTCTAAAACTGACGCAGTCGGTCCTGCCGATCATTCGACATTCATCACGGCATGTCAGTACTTACACAAGTAAATGTCACCTGCACAGATTGCAGCAAGTGTTTTAATCGCTTCGATCATGCTACACTTCTGCGTAAGCTATTGGCTATAGGTATCCATGGAAATCTCTTCAGCTGGTTCTCATCTTATTTGGCCTATAGATGTCAAACTGTTGTTCTTAAAGGATACAAATCGAAACCTATGATTATTCCCACAGGGATCTATTGAGACTTTGTTATACATCTTCATCAATGAAATCTCTCCATGTTTCTCTAACCCAGCACTTGTTTTGTTTGTGGATGTGTTCGGGGTTGGGTTAAGTTAGAGATCAAGGATGAGATAAGAGATGAAAGTCAGTTTAAGATTAATCAATTCACTGTATTGTCTGTTTCCACAAATATAACATTAAGATTAATTATACTATGGTGAACGATGTGGGATTATGAGTCACGCGCACGGTATGTCGCCGAATTACGTACTGAACTATTGCTGTGTAAATGCAATAATATAAATGATGGAAACATACTGAGCGGGTGGCGCAATAATGATGACCCAGGTAAATGTGCTGTACGGTGGTTGGCCCGTACATGCTCCCGGGGCCAAAGATAGGGGTTAGTAGGATAAAGATGGAGATGAGATTTACAAGATGATTAACAATATTCAACTTATCGACTATATGACAGGGATAAGGATTAGTAGTGAATGATTAACAATATTTTGAACAATTACAAGTAGTCTAGCAACTACTTATCTTAGATCGGGAAGGGAAAATACACGAAAAACAGGGGACGAGGCCCTATCTTCTGTATGTAAACACTCGCTTCATTTAGTAAGACTTTGGGATCACTTTTCACGGATTGACTAAATTGACCTTTATCCCTAAGATCACAACACTTACTCACTGCACTTTTCACTTTGATTAAAGATTGCCTTTTTTCCCTAACTGCACTACACTCACTTATAACACTCTAATTTCCGGGATGTGGAGAAATCGCAGTTGCAGTAGATGCCTCTCCAGCAGGCCCCGAGGGTTCTCGACGTGTTGGCCGCCTGTGACGCCGCCAACAGTAGACCGCCGCAGTTATCAGGATTGCAAAGATTAGAGCATACAAGACGCTATAAAGATGTACGTCGTGATAGGATATTTTATCACTCCATGGTTCAGTTTGTTTCATAATCTCAATCTTTTTCTGTATATCTTCAAATTGTCGCAATATTTCAGAATTATTAGGATTAATCTCAGGAGATTCAGGGGTAGATATGTTGAATATATGATTAATAGGTGATATTTGTGGCGCAATACTTCTTGCACCAATACTCATTCTGCTGGACAGCCTTTTATTAGAATGGACAACGACATTGTCCGTCTTTATCACACAGCCTTCCTCCGCATACAACAGACCTGCATTTATCAATTTAACGGCGGCAATGTCGCCGTCACAGAGAACTTTAAAGTAAAAAAAAAATATTATCCGCTGTTAATTCCTTCCAAATGTTTTTACAAGGGGTTCTAATGGTTTCACAGGTTCTTGTGTGTGGGATCGTTTCACACAAACTGTTATCATCTTTTAAGATATTTATAGGGTGTTTTGTATGACATAAAATCATCCCAGGATTTTGTCTTATACAAGACTGGATATCAGTATCAGTAAGGATTACGTATGAGTCTTTTCTGAGGTTAATGGCAGCAAAACTTGAGATAACTTTCGCATGTATCATGTCGTGGTTCAATAATCGTGGGACTGGAATGAGATTAAAGATTTCGTAAAGGTCTCTTTCGATGAGGGGTATTCTTATTTCAATGATCAAGTATTTTCTATAGTACTTAGTCCGCACTTTTATCAAGTTGTAGAGATCTTTGAGATTCAAATGGTTGACCGGAAGTGCCATGTCTTTGGGGATATGTGCTGATATAGAACTTAATTCCGTTCTCAGCTGTTTGGGATATCAGATGGAAGTCCAATTTTCCATTGTAAATATTAGTTGCTGTATCAAGAATGGAGTCTTGTATTTTCCTGAGGCTATACAGTAAGTTATTCGCCGTCATAGCAGATGCTAAGAAATCGGTAACTAAAGTCATGTTCTGTACATGGCGTTGAAGATCTTGAAAGGATTCTTTAAGGTAATTAAACTTTTGATTTATCGATTTATGATGTTTGTTCGCAGCTTTCTCCATTCTTTTCATGAGATTGAATTCGGCTTCCACTATTGAGGTTTGATTTTTCCAGAGGTTATACAAATGTTTATCATTTTCTTTCAAAAGGTCGATGTCTTGTGCGTACTTCTCCGCAAAACGCTGATCTAGCACGCCAAACAAGCTGTTTGCGACGTAGCCTACTCCGTCTATTAGACCACGCCGCCAGCGCCGCTGCTCGTCTCTAGTTACAAATGATTCATTCATTGTCAACATACTATCATAGTGTTTAATTTCTTCTAACTCGTGCCCGAGTTGTAAGATGATACCGTCGCAAGGTGTGTGTTCTTTAATAGTGGAGCATAATGCTTCAAGATAATTGAAATACTTCTCGAGTGCCGACGTGCCTTCTTTGTAGGGATATGTGTCATAATAAACAATTAAACGCCAGTCGTCTCTAATAAGATGCATGTTGGAGATTTTATCGAAATAAACGCTGTTGTTGCTCAAAGGGGTAAAACTATAAAATGCTTGAGATAAGTTTATTAGTGACAATAACAATAGCGTTACTGACAGAGCTATAGTCGAGGAGGAGATACGCTTGGGATTTTTCTTCCTTGGTGCTTCATCATTAACCTTCGTGTCACTAGGAGGATTATTGTCTCTGTCCGTTGGTAATAGAGATAGCTTAACAATAGGCCGTTTTAGGAAACCATTTTTGGTTTTAAGGGTAACGACTCTGACGTATCCGTCAGAACCAGGATGCAGTTCTACTACACGCCCTAGGGCCCACTTCCCAGGCGGGAGGTTTTCATCTTTGATGATAACAATATCGTGGAGACTGAGATTCCTTTGAGATTGTCTCCATTTAGCTCTAATGGATAACTGTGAGAGATATTCATTTTTCCACTGGGCCCAAATATGTCTATAGATTTTTTGTACCAAGTGCCACCGAGTCCTTAGATCATTTTCTGTTTCAAAGATCGTTAAGGTAGGCCCACTTGCCAGAAAGTGTGCCGGGGTTAAAAAGTCTATGTCCTCGGGATCCTCCTTCAAAGTACAAAGTGGTCGAGAGTTTAAACAACCCTCAAGTTGAGACAGGAGGGTGCTATATTCTTCGTAAGTGAGCTTTTGCTCACCAACAACACGCCTAAGATGATGTTTTAAACTTTTCACCGCAGCTTCCCAAAGTCCGCCAGCAGAAGGCCATGACGGAGCATTAAAATGCCACTCGATGTTCATTTCTGCGACGATAGATAATGTTTCTTGGCTTGATAAGATTTCTTGTTGTAGGATCTTGTTAGCTCCAATGAAGTTAGTTCCTTGATCACTGTAGATGTGCCCGGGAACTCCTCTTCTGGCTGACATACGTCTGAGCGCTGCAATAAAAGCTGACGCTGTGAGATCCGATACGAGTTCTAAATGTATGGCCTTTGTAACCATACATATGAATACTGCAACGTATCCTTTATCTGTTTTGATGCCGCGACCTTTGTTCGCTTTCACCGAAACATGTCCAGTGTAGTCAATACCGGTATGATAAAAGGGTCGACTAGGATTTAATCGGGATGAGGGTAAGTCACCCATGAGTTGATGTTTTAGAATGGGATCGTGTCTCCTACACTTTACGCACGTTCTTAATCGTTTTTTTGTAGTGCGGTTTCCTCCAATTATCCAATATTTTTGTCGTATAAATCCACTCGTCATTTTCACTCCACCATGGAATACTAATTTATGGGATTCGTCTATTATAAGATCAGCTAATGGGATGATAATGGGATGCTTCATTTCAGGGTCTAAACTCGAATGTTTTAGCCGTCCCCCGACACGGAGTATTCCGTGGCTGTCTATGATAGGATTGAGATTCAAGATCTGGCTTTTTTTGCTTAAAGGTTCACCTTTTTCAAGTTGAGATATTTCCTTGAAAAAGTATTCTTGTTGCACATGTTTATTAACATTTCCGTCGCTCGTTTGAGGTCCTGCAGAGTAAGATAGTTTTCACGCTTCTTTTTGTAAATCAAGATGTCGTTGAATTTGTTTACATAGGCTAAAACTCGAGTAATTTTCTTGTAACTGCTGTATTTCTCTAATAATTGTTTTATAACGGAATTGCTAGAGTCAGCAGTAATAGTGTTTACGAGTTTTTTCTTTTTGAGATCTTCAGTTGATAGATAATGTAAGATGGGTTCAGGATTCTTATCGGGGTTGTATTGAGGTAACCAATCGGGTCCGTGCCACCAAAGTGAATGATTTGCTAAATGGGATGCAGTCAGACTGCGGCTAGCGCAATCTGCGGGATTTTCTTGGGATTTCACATACCGCCACCTATTTTTTGGGATTATTTCGCAAATTATTTTTACTCGATTGGCAACAAAAGGTTTCCATTTTTCTGGTTCACCACTTATCCATCCTAGTACTGCCATGGAATCTACCCAGCCGTATGCTTGGATTTTGAGATCAAATAGGGATGAGATTATTTTGGCCATAAGTTTTGATAATAAAAGAGCTCCACTAAGTTCCAAGCGAGGTATAGATTGACATTTTTTCAGAGGTACCACTTTAGATTTCCCAGCAACAAGAGTTACGTATGTCTTGTGGTTTCTTGTAATTTTACAATAAACAACGCAAGCGTAGGCCTTTGTGCTGGCATCACAAAATCCATGAAGCTCAATTATATCATTCTCCATGGTTTGTATCCATCGAGGTATTTTAAGTTGGGATATATAGGGTGACTGGTAATTAGTGAACGATACTTAAACACGTGATTGTGCTCATGATAACCAACAACTTTTACTATGGGAACAAACCTGAAATCGCGGAAAAAAAATCAGCTGTTCAGTACATTTATGTTTGCCTAATGTACTGAACAGCTGATATTTTTTTCGCGATTTCGGCTTTGCTCCCATAATAAAAATTGTTTGTTATCATGAGCACAATCACGTGTTTAAGTATCGTACACTAATTGCCAGTCACCCTATATAAGGTAAGTCGGCCTTTATTTTATTCCATTCCAAGGCAATATTATGAGGAATCGGTTGATCCCAACCTAATTCCTTTTTCCACGTCTCTTGAAATAATAATATATTTTGAGTTTTATTGTGACTGGTGACACCCAGCCCAAGGGGTCAAAGATTTTTGAGATTTCAGACAAGAATTGTCGTTTTGTTGGGATGCCCTCTGTGGTAATTTCTATTGGATGAAAGATAAAGTAGTCTTCTTTTGGATTCCAGCGAAGAACTAAATCCTTTGTAGATTCTGGCTGTTTAAAATGAAATTCTTCATCTTGAGGATTAATATGATCGTCTAAAAGTTCCGGCAAGTTCGAGCGCCATTTTCTAAGATTGAGGCCGCCTGACTTAAGAAGGTTTGTCATCTCCGCTTTGAGATGTTTAGCAGCTGTCGCGGTATGAGCTCCATGCATGAGATCATCCATGTAAAAAGAGGTTTCTAAGATATCAGGAGCGCTGCTATTGGGATAATTTGGCCTTTCATCCATGGCAAGTTGTTTCAGCGCCATCATGGCCAGGAAAGGTGCGGCCTTTGTACCGTAGGTGACAGTCGCTAGCTGATATTCTTGCAAAGGTTGGGATTGATGATTTCTCCAAATAATTTTCTGGAACTTTTGATGATCAGGATGTAGCCAAATGTTACGGAACATCTTTTCAATGTCGGCCGTGAATGCGTATTTAAACTGTCTCCATTTTAGGATGAGCCTTAAGAGATCTTGCTGCAGGTTCGGCCCCCTGCACATAAGATCGTTGAGGCTATGACCTGTTTCCACAAATATAAGATTAAGATTAATTTATACTATGGTGAACGATATGGGATTATGAGTCACGCGCACGGTATATCGCCACGACCTGCTGTCTCTTGGTAGCACGAGACAGTAGCTCCTAGCTCATCATCATTCTCCTGCCCTTATGATGCTACCCTCCTATTGTCGGTGAATAATTTAATTGGCCTTAACACATTCGAGTCCACCCCCGTTTCATAGTGCGCATGTGCCATCCCACCATACATATTGCAAGTGGACCCTCCAGCCCCCGTATTCACAAACGTTCGGATTCAGCTTCGATTCGGCAAGTCGTATATCTATCTTTTTTTGGCATTGCGAAAACGAGCGAGATAGACATACGACTTACCGAATCGAAGTTGAATCCGAACGTTTGTGAATACGGGGGCAGGTGGGTCTGTGGCATTACGTTTGCGCAAAAGTGAACCCACCTGGAGGGCTCTCGGCATTAGGTTTGAGATTAAGACTTAAAAGCCTAAAATAAGTTGTAAAATAGAGTTTTCAGGGGGTATTATCGCTATATTAGCTATCTGTGGGGGTATTTTCATGCCCTAGTAGGGTAGGGGAAGTGCAATAATAAAAAAATAAATGAAAAAAAAAAATCGCCCGCTCTGATCCCGTGACAGGGCTGTTCAACCTTTTGTGAGATTTTCATGCAATTTTTTTTTTACATTTTAATTTTCGTAATCGTAATTATTGTTTCTTTTAGATTTTAATAAATAACATTTTAAAACTTTTGAATGATTACAAACGTTGCATTTGCATTTGTAGGTAGTTTCTTTGACAGTTAGTTTTGTTTGAACCACCCAGTAACTATTAATTACATATTCTATTCCTTCATTTGTAATACTGGGTTAAATGAAATTAGCTAGCGATACTTCGCAGCTGTGATGGATATCGATATCATAACACAATAAACCAAACAAAAAAACGGATTTGATGACATATTTTTAGGTTAATGACCACAAGTAGTGCAGTTATTTTAAATACAACATCGATTTAAATCATAGATGTGCCCTTGCCGTACTTCGCGCAACCGTGTTCACACTGAGATGAGCTCGCTCGTTTAAACTTCACGGTTTATAAACACGATATACAAATATAAAAGTTGCAAAAAAAAACTATTTATAAACAAAACACAAAAAAAGTTAAAATTACTTTTGGAAGTCGTTGCTTTTGCTTGTTTCAACGACATTTTGCATGTTTCAGGTTTAAAGAAACCTAACACGAAGTGGATGGCGAAATCGTAGTCTGGGCAATTTAATTGAAAAATGCTAAGCATTATTTATTCCAAATGTCAAGTCTGTAGCGATAATATTTTATGAAATATGTAGCTGTGAGTGCCTGTGAGAGATAAACGGGCAGGCAGGCACAGTAATAAGTATTAGTTTTTGTCTATTTTGATGCCGAACACTAAAAAGCCTCGATTTTGAACTCATTTTCGTGCCCTAAAATGGAAAAATAATTATTTTTAGAAAATATCTAAAATCGTGCCTATGGTTTTTCATCCCTGAAATAGGACCCACCACGTGGGTTCTCGGCATCTAGAAAGAGGTCGAAAATTGATTGAAAATGAAAATGCTTGCAATTTGAGACCACGGCGTATTCTTATTAATCTTGTTAAAATATATATTCTTATTAATCTTGTTAAAATATACAACTGTTTTTATTTTTACGTTATTTGATGCTGTATTCGCTAAGAAAAACCTACATTAAAAATGAGCCCACCATGTGGGTTCTCGGCATCCCAAGTGCGACTTGAGTGAACCCACCAGGTGGGTTCCCGGCACTGACTGTGTTAAACTACTTATCTGTATCCTAGCTGGATTTACTTTTTATAAATAAAATGAAAATGTGTCGCTTGATTGCAGACGAGCCGAGCGCAGTGGGAGCAGTGGGAGCAGTGGGAGCAGTGGGCGCGGTGGGGCCGGTGGGCGCAGTGGGGCCGGTGGGCGCGCCGGGCGCCGTGGGCAGCGGCTCGTTCCGCTCGCTGAACTCCGTGTGGAGCTCCACGCTGGAGCCGCGGCCGGCGGCGGCGGCGTGGCTGTGGGGCGGCTACGCCGAGCCGGGGCCGGGCGCGGGGCCGGTGGGCGCGGGCCCCGTGGGCGCCGTGCGGCCCCCGCCCGGGTTCGGCGCGCCGCCGCGGCCCGTGCGGCCCTACGACCCGTTCCGCTCGCTGGCCTCCATCTGGGCGCCGGGCGCGCTGGACTGGCGCAGCGAGGCACCCGAGCCGGGCGAGCCCGACAACTAGGCGCAGCGGACGCCCGACGACTAGGCGCTCTAGTCACGCCCCGCGCCGGCCGCCTCTACTTACGTGTCACAGTGTTCCCTGCTCGATCCTCTGTTCCAGACTGAAGATTAAACTTACTATCTCAAATGATGATGACGAACTCGTTTTATTTCGATAAGAGACTTCTACCTTCAACTTTCCACAAATAATTATACTCTTGTCGTACTTTGTCCATTCTCGTCACTCACCACACATCAGAATTAACGTTCTCTCTGCCAGACACCTCTCACCTCAACTATAAAGTCGTCTTAGGGTCAGTTCAGACAGAACGGAAAAATCCAAGTCGCGAGCATGCGCGAGACGACGCTTGACAGCCGCGTTGATATTCATACAATTTTGTACTTTAAACAATGGTAATGGACGTATTACCGTTGATCAAAGTATTTGTGTATTTTCATACAGCCAATAAATTGCGAATCCCAAGATACTTCCATTCTGTCTAACTGACCCTTATATATGGTACAGTACAGAGCTGCACCATTTCTGAACCTGCACGACTGCTTACTGGTGTTATTGCTATCTGTGGTCCCATTATAAATCCTAAATAGATGGACAACTACACAATTACATTATGGACAACTAACATTATCATTAACACTATATATTTACCATGTTTACTGTAAGTTGTAACACCCACCCGCAATAACTTCAGTTTATCCGTGTGATCATGGTGCTCGCAACAGCGCCGACATATCGGAAACTCAAAACCAACAGTAAACATGGTCAATATAACGTATCTAGAGTTAATGATAGTGTTATTGCTATAGTTATCACAATTCAGAAGCAGAGTCAAGTGCCTTATGTCTGCGATATACAGAGGCGCGGATCCACCGTTGTGGGCATCATGGGCATGCCCACAACCCTAATTGAGGTCGATAGTCTGATGTTCAACACAAGGCCTTAATACAATAAAAAAAAAAACATAAACCTAATTTTTTTCCTGGCATTCAAATTTTGTATGTCAGTATGGCCATTCATGGAGTGACTTTTTTTTACAATGATTCACCAAAATCGGTTAAAATACACATCACACCTTTATTTAGTTTAAATGTGTGATAGGCATTCTAACAAACACACTTTTGTTATTTTCGTGATGAAACAGGCTAACATTTTACAGCTTATTAATTAATGTTCGCCCCACAACAAGCAGACTGCTAGAGAGCTGCTGTAGATACTCGTACAAGCAGTGGCGTAATTATTTACCCAGCCAAGAAGGCTACGACCCGGGGCGGCGAGAACTGCCTTAACTTGTTGATAAAAGCACTCTGTATTTTCTAGACTGCCGCCTCATATTCAAGTGGCTTCACAAATTTGTATTATGGAAGCGCAAGGGTAACCCACGAAATTTAAATTTTCTAAGTTTATTGCAATTTGCAGGTCAGTGTCAGGTTGTATGTTGATGAAAATATGAATCGCGCCAGTAACACGTTTCAATAGCTATTTCATGAAAAAGTCACTCTTTGGGATGCAATAATTGTTGCAACAAAGGTTGATTACAATGCTGTTCGTGTTCGTGCAATATAACAATAACTATGGCTGATTAGGACGCAAATATACAAGAGAAATCTTATAAAAAATATCCTTTATTTAGCGAGTTGTCAACTTGTGAATGTTACTTGGATAAATGCTTGTTACTCTTTTATGCGAAAACTAGAATAACAACAGGCAGTAATGTAGATATTCCGTAAACACGCAGAATGTATGAAGATGAAGCTAGTGATGAATATGAACAACTACATTGACTTATTTATATTACTGAATGTTTGGTTAATAGGTACATTATTAAAAAAAGAGCTTCCATTAAAAATATTTTATATTTAGAAATTCACTCGGTTTGAGAACATGGTCAGAGATATGGCAAGCATGCGAAAAGACCATAATATATTATTATTTACTGTGTTTTACATCAATAACAAAAAACAACCAAATCAAAATCCAAAAATAAAGAGAAACAAAACTTTTCCCAGCTGACAATGTTCAGATGTTCTTAGCTTTAGTCTAAGCTAAAAGTTTTAAAGATTCAGTCGGACAAAGTGTTTGTCACAAACTGTTGATATCTCAGTAGTTGGGAGGATGGCAGCTATGACAGAACTTGTCATGTTGAACATTTAAAACAATGCTCTAACACTCGTTATGCGAATAAGTATCTTAATAACTACACATGAATACCCACTGTAATAATAACATATTGAGTTGTACAGTCAGCAACAGTTAATGTCAGTCACCAGCTGGCTGGCCTATGATTCATATAAAAACGGTAGGTACGTTTCCCGTCGTCAGCGAGTTCGATGTTTCTAATTGCTACCTCCTTTTTGCAGTGCGATTCATAAAATTTTGATTATGGTCAATTTTTACTTATACAGTTGATGCTGACTGTACAACAAAAAAATGGGCTACTAAATATAATATTCTCGGTTTGTTTCATCGGCGTACCGAGGAAGGGTGGGTGGAGGACTGACCTATTCATAGAAGAGATAAACATTACGAATTTACGTCTCAGGTACAGTACAGGAGTATCGTAATTTGTAACCCCCTCGTAGCCCAAACAGGACAGGTATGCCTCCTACCGGCACCCGGCTCCAGGTCGCCACAGGCTCTCACACAGAACTCGCTTGTGCCTCACCGCTAGCCGCACGCTTAGTATCTGTACTTGGTGGAGTAGTCCTTGGGCGAGACGACAAGACCGCGGCCCTTGCGCGCGCCGCGGTACACCGTCTCAATGATGTCGATCATCTCCTGCTTGTCCTCCAGTGGCCAGTTGATTTTGTTGTTGTTGCCGGTGCCCAGGTCGATCATGATGTGCTTGTTACGGAAGAAGAACATCACGGTGCACGGGTCGTACAGCTCGTACCTGCGAAGGAAATTAATCTTTCTTCAAGATTATAATGTATGGTTTGTGCGTTTTTCTTTCGGTCTGCTAATGTTGTGAACTGTACGATTGTACAGCAACCACAGTGCGACGTGGATGTGTCGCCTGATAGTGTACCTGACCCGAGAGAGAGAGAACCCATTTTTTCTGACCACCATGCGACACGGACACAAACTGGTTTTTCACATTTCACTTTTTTGTGACATGAAAACTGCAATAAAAAGTACAGTGTCTGGTTTCATTCACCTCGAGATAGGTACGTAAAAATACTCTAAATAAAAAGCGAGTGCAACTAGCTTGTCTTCCTCCAACCTCTGTTTCTGCGCAGAAACATCTATTTCGGGTATATTATCAAGTTCAAGTGTGGCTTAGTAATCAACGAGACCAAAAAGACTTGAGGTTGGAAGTTAATCAACAATACATTGGAACCAATTCAGACTTTACTCCCACCTGCACCGGAAAAACTCCTCAACACATTTTTTGCAATTGTAAAAAGAGATTTTATGGTAAATGCGGCTGAAAAAAAGTTGGATTATTTTGTTCATTAACATCTACCAGTTGTCAAGGCCAGTCATGCTCCGATGTTGATACGCCATCAGAAGACTGTTCAGACGATATCAGCGAGGAGACATCTGATTCACCACTGTTGGGACAATTTACTTGCACACAGCAGGATGAAGAACAAGAAGAATAGGAAAAAGAAGAACAAGAACTAGAATATGAGGAAGCAGAAGTATTAGATGATTATGAATACTTTTCCCACAATTTCTTAAAATTCACACCGCTTACATTTCCAATAGTACCATTTTTATTATTAAAATAGTATTAAATTAAACAGGATCACAGTTGTATTGCATTGTGTAACGGGCTGGTGTCCGCAACTCCACGTCCAAGCGCGTATTTTGCGTGCGGAGGATTACAATATATCGTGGAATAGGCTTATCGGGGAAACCACGTTAAATAAACACGCCAAGTACACTTCCTCACAGGTGGCGTGGAAACGTGTGCATATTAAGAAGAATACAACTTTTTCAACTTTTTGAATCGTTATAACTCAGAAACGGTTACTTTTAGGAGAAAAGTTTTCAGACAATTTTTATAGATAATTGCATGATTACAATTTTAGTCTGACCTATTTTTATGATAAAACTTACCGTTTGGCTGAAAAATGCCAAAAACCTATTTTCGCGACCTTTGACCTTGTTTTTTTTTTTTGCAATGTCGGATCGATGGGGACTTGTCACATTTCATTTGTAATGGTGTTCCCAACATTCGTACCAATTTTTTGCTCTATGCGAATTATTGTAACCTTGCATGTCTCCTTGACTGGGCTATCAGAGAATGTGTGATGTGTGAGACAAAAAAAAAGTGTGACTGCGATCATGGCTCTCATAGGTTAAAGTCTTCAATGAAGAGCTAGAAAATTAAAATTAAAGCATCCTGAAAGGGTTGAAGTTTCATCGAAAAGCGAGCAAAGCGAGCTCGAAAAAATTGGTGCGTTCCGTAGCAGCAAACAATATAATAAAAATATTTTGTAGACTCATTCATATGTTACAGATATTGTATAACATTCAACAGCAAAACTAAACTTAATTTTCATAGTATGTTAATGAAAAACAAAGTTACTGCTGCAGTTTGCTGTAAAAGTCCCTTAACTTGAAAACTAATCATCAAATTTTATTCAAACCAATTTTGGTTGAAAGTTTTTTGCACATTCTACAATCCTAATTTTTTTTCAGAATTTTCCTCCTCTTTAGAAATTAGAGGGGAGGGGACACACATTTTAATTCTCAATTCTTTATTCCATACCATAATGTAATTAGTTGGTAGGGAAATAAATATATTAGACACAATTATGGCCCCTGTCGGGCACAGCATAGATTTAGTAGGAGAGAGGAGGAAGAACACTGGCTGTTTATTGTAGTAAATATTCTTATTAGTAAGATATACTGATTTATTAATATATAATTTAATTTCAAAGCTATAGTTATTTTATAATTTAATACATTTATTTATTTAGTAACATTGTAAAACCATTTATTTTTAAATTATTAATGTTTTATTCACTTATTATTTATTACGTAATTAATATTTATTTTACCCCTTTGGAAGTGTATAAAATATATATCTTACAAACGATTGACTTTTACAAAAAAAGGTTTTAGGAACCTGAATGTCATTTTTAAAGACTTATTTAAAGACACCACGCACTTACAGGTTTGATGAAAAAAATATATTTTAGTTTCATTTCCATAGGGGAGCCCCGCCTTTATCTTTTATTTTGTATAAAATCGTAAAGCGGTTTACAGAATACATCTTCCTACTAAGTTCAACTGTGTAGTCCTAATAGTTTCCGAATAAATTGGCTGTGACACATACACGGACAGACAGACAGACATGGCGAATCTATAAGGGTTCCTTATTTTACCATTCGGCTACGGATCCCTAAAAATTTGAGGTTTCAGCAGGGCTATTGCATATCTCTGTTGACTTGACAGTGCATAGTGATCATCACTTGGCGAGTTTTGATATATGTACAAAGACCGTTCTTGTTGGTTTCAACTGGCGCTACCCGTGCAGAACTGTCATTGTATAACAAGTAAAAAAAAAAAAACTTATCACTGTTCAGCAGGGCTATAGCGTAATAGCCCTGCTGGACAGTGTTAAGTTATATTTACGTTTTATCTTTTACTAGCGACTCGCCCCGGCTTCGCACGGGTGCAATGTAATACATATAAACCTTCCTCTTGAATCACTCTAGTTATTAAAAAAAAACCGCATCAAAATCCGTTGCGGAGTTTTAAAAATGTAAGCATACATAAGGATTAAGGACAGACAAACAGCGGGAAGCGACTTTGTTTTATACTATGTAGTGATCAAGAAGAATATTTGAGGTTGTGAGAAAATGTTGTGATTGTTTCCTCATCAAGGGCTCTTGTTACTGGGGGGGGGGCCCGTATCATTCATCAGCTACGGCTGACACGGCGGCGGTAGCCAAGCCCCTGACAAGGTACAAGGGCCCCAATACTTTGAAATTGTAAACCTTTTGCAGCCTGTAATTGAGTTGTTATGGAACAACGGTTGGGCAGCAATGTTTTAGATGGAGGTAGAAGGTGGCCACGTGTAGGTACCGTTGTTACAGCTGTGTGCAGTGTTACCTACGAGTCTCAACATCTATTTCATTACAATACTAGACAAGCATGCAGTTATTATTTATTCCTTTATTAATTTTAATACCACTAAGTTTTACATTTTTAAATATTCCTATACAAAATAATATAAAAAATAGTATCGCGCCGGCATTGGGAACAGGGTCCGAGCTACCGGTGATCAGAACTCTTCAGAGACTAACCTCCTAACGATACGCGCCCTGTCCAGAAGTACTGCTTTCTGATTCAAGCCCTTGATCCAGCTGCCAAGCGAGAGCCTATTGGCTATTAAGCCATTGGTCGACACGACTATCGGCACAATGACTGCCGTATAGATATTTGAACTCTTTCTCTGCTTTCACGAGGTTCTCGTCATGCGGGACCGTAATATAAACAATCATTGCGCGACGCTCCAATCGATCTATAACCACAATGTCAGGCTTATTGGCAACAATAGTCCTGTCAGTGACGATAGGTCGATCCCAATACAACGTGATATTACCATTATCGAGAACTGGGTCGGGCGCATACTTATAGTATGGCACTTTTGATTCCACAAGGCTGTACTTCAAAGCAAGTTGCTGGTGGATAATCCTGGCAACGTGGTTGTGTCTATGCAAGTACTCTCCTTTAGCTAGACGAGAAAACCCAGAAATAATGTGTCGGATTGATTCTCCCGGACGGTGGCATGCCCGACATATGCCAACGTTATGTTATATGTTATTCGTTATCATAACTTCGTCCATTATTGCACAGACAAAACTTTCGGTTCCCCTAAGAGGTCACCGAAGAGGTCACTTTTCTTAAAGAAGCTCCTTGCCCTACTTTACCTCCCTGCGGTCATTAGTGTCTAATACTCTAGGCTTGCGCCAGTTCTCGTTAGCCAGGGAGACCGGGGTGATGCCCTTGTCCACTGCGACCACATCTCGGTGCATCCCCACTTCGGCTTCTAGGAAGTATTGAGACTGCATACCTCACGGCTGTGCAGGGTCTTAGCATTTAAGAAGCCTCGACCCCCTCACTTCCGCGGGATATACAGTCTCATCACATCACCGACGACCGTGGGTGATGCATTCGATTAGCGGTCAGCAGTGCGCGGGCCCTCCTATTCCAGTGCAGGTTGGTTGATGTCACATGTCTTCGAATATTTGGTTCTAGGACATGCCGGTTTCCTCACGATGTTTTCCTTCACCGTTTTTGAGAGCAGTGGTGATGATATAAATTACACGTAATGCGCCTGCCTGGGTTCGAACCCACGACTTACGTAAGTAGGGGGCGCCACCACTGGGTCACCGCTGCTCTCCGAACAACAGACTGTTCAGCACTTTGTTCAGGCAGCCAAAAAAGCACTCCCTCAACTATTGTTTCATTTCGGCAGTATTGATATCTAATGCTTCCGTACTCAATTACTTGTAGGATTCTGTTGAGGAGAGGGATCTAAGGTGTATGGAATCCGAGAGTTGAGTTCCCACGGATTCCATAATGTCCCCTCGCTTCACATGCATGATCCACACCAAATTCTATCCTGAAGGAGCTACTGAAAGTTTCTGTTAACTTGAGTAGATCCATTAGTTGCAAATTCTTGTGGGCAAAGAGTTTCAGATCATCCATGTAAAGAAGGTGAGATATGACCTGACCACAACTCCTCAACCGATAGATAGATAGAACCCTCCAGCAGTGTGCTGAGAGGGTTCAAGGCTAGACAAGAACACAATGGACTCAGACTATCACCCTGGAATATACCACGCTCTACCCTATTGGTTCACTGTTCCCCTAGATCTGTCGACATCCTGGATGGCGAAGGACCATTCTCCAGTGCCCCATACATGACATCAGGAAGGTACGCAGAGTTGCATCTACTTTACAACTCCAGCACCCTCATGAGCCATGTATGATCATAGGCCTTCTTATAATCTATCCAATATGTAGACAGATCCCTTTAGGGAGCAGAGAGACAGATCCCTTTGCACCTTTCGGGTAATGGCCATATCAATGAGGTGCAGCTCCTTAGTACCGCGGGACCCATTCCTACATCCATTATGAGAGGCAGACATGATAGAATACTCTCAACATGTTGGTTGATTATAGCTCTCAAAATGGATGTAAGGACTTTATAGACCGTTGGTAGTCAAGTGATTGGTCTATTATTAATTATTATCAAACAAATCATTGCTTATCTTTTATCGTCAGTTAGGAAACTAATAAAAATAACTTACATTTTGTTAAAATCTGGGACCTCAGTAATGTCCACTAGGTAGATGACTGCAAAGTTCTTGACTTTCTCTGCGATGCTGTACAACACCTCGTCCATCTTCATGCAGGTGGGGTCCCAGTCGTGGCCAAATCTGATCACCTGTCGAGACAGAATGACTATTTCATTGATTTCATGGGGTTTTACCTGTCATGACAAAATTATATTGACCCCACTGTCAACTCTTCGTAGTCTCTTAATGAAAATAATAATCAGTGACTAGCAATAGGAGCTATCACAATACAATGCGACATTACCAGGGGCTTGGGCACAGCTGATACAGATAATGAATTTATAATTTTGTTTGTTTGATAATGTTTCAGTATGTTGGGTTATAGCAGCATATTATATGAGTTATATCTGAGAATTAATTCAGATATTGATGCCATAATTCTATATGAATATCTTGGTCTGGAAAATTCTAAACCTAGACAAGACTCAGCTCACCACAACTCGGTCTTCTTCCGACAATATTGCCTGGTCTACCTGCCAGCCGTTGTGTAGATGTCCCAGCATGTAACTCATCGTAGGGTTTGTTTTTCCTCCTCTTTGTAAAAATTAGAATACAAACCAAAACAGATGTTATGGATATTATTATGAGACACTTCTTTTTTTTTTTTTTTCGTTACTTCACTTCACTTGACGTTGACACCTTCACCGTCATTGTCAGTGTCAAGCACGTCATGGAACTAATAAGTACTCCACTGCCTACATCGCACGGAACACCGACGTTTAAAACTTATACGAAAAGCAAGGCATATTACTGGCGACGAACAGAGCGTACTGCGTACCTACGTACACACTTATTGGCTCGACAACGCCCAACTAAAGTTTGTTAACAAGCATGAGTGAGCTTTGTAATCAAAGCCAGTAGCAGTAATATCAATCTGTTCGGGGTTATTCTTATTAGTACTCCCCTCAATTAAACTACTAATGAAAATGTCCCTCTCCCCCCAAACTTTTTTATTAAACTGAGCCGTTATGTTTAACATAGTTTTTTTGTTTTGTGAACATGTAAGTTCACAACCCTATTTATAAGACCATAATGTACCATGTTTTTACACAAATAAAAATTATTCTATTCTATTATATGTATAGCTAACGGGCGTATGTTTGAAACTCATTTGGGATTATTCAGATTACGTTGTAAGAAAACCCACAGGACATAATAATATCTATTCACTTTACGCTGATGTCATGGAGAAGGAAAATAATTGTAAAACAGGTGCGGTGTCAGCAACTTAACAGTCTTCCAAACAGTTATTTTTTCAGTGGAAGAATGAAAACCTTGGATTGTGAGAGGTGCTGGTCAACTCAGACATCTACCCTACTATCAAATGCGAAGACAACCAAGCTTCCAGAATTTTCTCTAACCTAATGTAGGTACCTAAATCTTAAGTTTATTTTCACACCCATCTTTAGCCGTAAGATATAAACTTGTGTAACTGATTGATGGCAAAGTGATGATTACCGTTGTTGTCAGTGTGAGCATGTGACCTGCGATTAGTTGGTGGTGCTGGTGCATGATGTTTGTTTACTAGCGTGCAGCGTGCAGTGGCGGCAGCGGCGGGGTCGGTGGCGGCGGGCGCGCCGCGTGGAGCAGCGGAGCGACGCCGTGCGGAGCGGGGGGGGGGACGCCTGGCACCTCGCCACCGGAACGCGGTCAGTCACCAAAACATACAGATTTCTCGGGAAAAAATAACAAGCCGCCGCTCGCAGAACTCGGCAGTACGTCGGGTGCGCCGTACACTCGCTCTCACCGCGGCGTCGGTAACCTTATACGCATACTGGACACCAGTCGGCTGATTTAGAGTTAATTTCCGCAGTGGTTAGTAGCAGTAGGCAGCAGGCCGGGTGCGGCGGCGGAGGCGCGTCGCGGAACACCGTCGTGCTCAAGAATTAGGTCGCGGCTCGCGAGTGTCCGCGCGCAGCTGTACTGGACAGCACGTTGATCCCGTGCCCTCGCGCAGAGGCGAGGCGGGCGGCGCGCGCGCACACAGCATGCGCAGCCACACGTTGTGATTCCGCTCGCCACCGACAGCCGACGCGCTGCTGAGTGTCAACCTCGATGTGTCGCAACCAAGTTGTTTATTAGTAGGTAAGTGCGATTAACGACCGGCTGATGTGAGCTGCGCGCTGGACGTCTTACACTATCTGGTGAAAGGAGCATTTGTAACTAGTGAATAGGGATGAGGCTGTATTAGCAGCGGTCAAGACGTCACGTGAACCTTATCGGGTCACGGAAAAATGTAATTACCCACGTTAATGTGTAACTGTTCCTAGTAAAACGCGAACGGTTCTGCCGTGTGCCGTGTGCGAGGTATTTTTAATGATTACACGTTGTGTATCAGATCCGACCATATGTCTGTGAAGCGGTGATGAAATGCGCTTTCGATCACACCTACATGAAACTGTAATCGTTTTGTGGTTTACTTACACTGCGGAACCGATCGAAATATAAGGCAGCGACTTGACTTGGCGGGACAGCCTACGCATCAGCTGACCAAGTTATGCACATAATGAAGACGCCTGATGAAATGAATTTCCGATTCGCAGCATCAAAAAAGGTTCCGTAGCACGAAAAAATATAGTAACAACAAAACTTTTTTGTTTTCGTAGTCGGAAGTGGGTTAACTCGTAAACCTTCAGCAGGTTTCATTCATGAAGCAATGTGACAGTAGAAAGATTTTCAAAGCTGAACATAAATGGTGGCACACCAGGAACAATTTAAGATGGATCGGCTAGCGACACTGCATTCGAGTAATAAGTTTCGGGAATAAAGGGTTTATCAGAAGCCGAAAGGTTGTTGTCGCCACTACTTGGTCTCCCCATCATTGAGATAAAAATATTTTTTAGACCAAACCTGGGTACCTTCTAGTTACGGAGATATTATTTAATTGGGGTCAACGTTTTCACTTTTTTTTTTGTTTAATCTTTTATTTTAACGCAAGATTTTTACTTTTAACACCTCCACGATCTTCGTACTATTCAATTTATCCATCATCACAATGTTTTGAGTGCGTTAAATTGAGTCCTACCGTAAAACGTGATTTTTCACCCCAAAAAAAGTCGTTTCAATATTTTTTGCGTAAAGTTACTTAGTTTGATGTATAAAATGCTTGGTTGACATAATAGCAGCGTTTTTCTGAAATAAAACGCTTATTAAATTACTTACCTGAATTCGAAGCTTAATTGATTGAGACAGCACTTCCGTTTCCGCGTATTTCCCCTCTCTTTCTACCCTATATATATACCCTTCTCTTTCGCACATCCATACCCTCTCCCCTTCACCACCAGGTGGGCCAATGGCCTGATGCGCCAGAGCCTCTTGTTCATTGTATGCCTATTTGTGATTTTTATGTGAGTATTGTGTTTTTTTGTATGATTTGTGATTCATTTCTATTATGATATTATTATGTAATTTGTGATGTATTTCGATTATGTTATTTTTGTTATTATGCCTATTATTTGTAATTCATGATTTTGTTTTGATGTCAATATTTACCTACTGATGTAATTCTATGGACTTCAATGTCTACAAATAAATGATTATTATTATTATTGTGTTGAAAATCAACAGGCAGGAATTAAATTGAGCTTCGAATTTAGCTATGTAATGTATAAGCGTTTTATTTCAGGAAAAACGCTGCTATTAAATAACTTGACCGTAAATTCGAAGCTTAATTGACTGAGAAGTGTTTGTTATCGCCTGGTGGTAAAAAACGCCAATGTGAAACTGACCGATGGAAAGTTCAAAAATTACATCAAACGTGTCCTTATTAAAAAAGCATAATACAAAATCAAGGAATACGTCGAAGACAAAGAAGTTTGGCTTTAGTTCCTTGTGCGCATGCGGCTTCCCTGGTAGCTCATAAACGGCACAAATATGTGGATGTCTCTAACTATTCTCAATCTCATTTTTTCTCATTTTTCTTACCAGATTCTTTACGATAGTTTTCAAATCATTTACCTATACATCTTTTGCTCAGAATAGTTACAGCACCGATGACAATATTTGTGTCACTTGTTTAATTTACTATTTTACAATATTTTCTTACCTTTGTATAGATTCTTTTTTACCGATTGTTTGTGAATGTGTGAACATTGTAGGCTTTGTAGATTCCCAGATGCTCGTTAACTTTTTATCTTGTTTTAAATTTTTTGTGTAGTAAGCAACGACCTCTAATGCTGTAACATGATAATATTGTAACACCAAATGATTTGAAAAGAGTAACCATGGAGTTTCTTGCCGGTTCTTCTCCATAGGAAACGACCAACCCGAACCGTGCACCTTTTTGTCGACGTTTTATAAGTGCCCATCTAGGCCTATGTGAAATAAAAATATTTTGATTTTAAAAATAAGAAAACTTAGAATAATTAATATTTATATTACTGGAACAATTTACTGAAATTATAAAATGACATAATCATTAATGATTGTGTGATACGATTACATAATCATTCACTTAATTTAAAGGATCAAACAAATTCAATAGGGTCATACCAGAAATCGAGGCAGCCGGCATAAATTGACGTTTATAGAATTTCTTGGAAGTATTTTCAACTTTCCAATTACCTTTAGCCAAGATAGTATCAATTGGAAGATTTTCTGACCAATTTTTTGATGCAACCGCTGACCGAAAACTACCAGGAGTCGCTATTATCTTGGCTTCTAATAGGAGAGATCTAATCCAACCTGCTATCACAGCTCGAGATTTGTGAACCTAAGGGGTCAAGCTAGACCTGCTGGTCTAGCTTGACCCCTTAGGTTCACAAATAAGTTGTGACATTTAGCCAAATTGCGTCTATTTTTGAGTAGGTCAATAGACTTATCCAAAAAACAGGATCCACATTCCTGTTACCAGGATTTATTAACAATTTCCAACCAGACTGTCTATGCGTAGTAGAATCGGTTTTGGAACCAAAAACTGGCCACACTAACACACTATCATCTGACGTAATTAAGTGATCAGAGTCAATACAGAGGAGAGTTAAATCATGAACGCGTCTGCCCGAACAAAGGAGTAGTAATGCGGCTGTATGCCTAGATGTTGCGAAAATATTGTTGGAGTCTATGGAACTATTTGCTAAGTGAGACAATAGATCATCAATGTTCCAGATAGGGGGTTTGCTTGTTACCGGCTGTTTGAGAGCAATTGATTTTAGCACATGCTTTACTAAAGTATGGGAACTTAAAAGGCTACCTGAATCCGCATTACTCAGTGTAGAAACTACAGATTTATGCAAGACTATTGTATAATTGTAGGATAGCTTTTCAATTAAATACAAATCCGCTAAAAATTGTGCCACTACAGATCCTTCTGGATTAACTGGATTAATTTTATGTTTTTCTGCCCATTTTAACCATCGTGACCAAGCAGCTCTGTAGGTTTTGCGAGTTGATGGCCTCCAGAATGATTCTAACAATTTTATTTGGCCTAAATTCCAGTTTTTCAAGTTTTGATCCCACCCCCACATTTCCATACCTCTAAAGTTATATCTTGGACTCTGGGAGGTGGAAGGCCGATTGCCGTGTTCACTAAAGAATGGTCCAGGTTCTGAATAGTGAAGGGAGGACCTATTGCTCGTGTCTTCAGGTCTCCTCTCCAGAAAACTCGGTCCCACCGAGGAACCACTAAAAGGAAAATTCCGGTCGCTCGATTGAGGTGCGCTAGTACTCTTGGAACCAGACAAGGTGGTGGGAACACTCACGCTAGCTGGTAGTTCCATTCGATCGAAAACCCATAGTGATAAATGGCTTGTTTGTCGTTCATGTCCGTTACCGGGATTCCGAATTTCCGAAATATTATTTCTGTGCATCGAGATATTAAGTGCCATTCTACGGCAGCCCGACCCCGAGATAGACGATCGGCCAGAATGTTGAATTTCCCCGGTAAGTGAAAAACTTTTAGAACGATACTGTGTTGGTTCAGTACGGCGAAAACCTTCTTTGTAATATTCATCAGGGGTTTTGATATTGTCCCCCCCTCGTTGCGCAGGTAAGCTACCACAGTCTTGTTGTCGCACTGTACAAGCACTTTGGGGCATCGCAGGAGCTGACAATGACCTTGTAAGACTTTTAAAATTGCCAGCATTTATTTTTGATTGCAATGCACCCCGGCCTCCTGCTCGCTCCAAGGTCCTGACAGTGACCGACTGTCCAACTGTGCGCCCCATGCTATATCGGATGCGTCTGTTGTAAGGAAATGACTTGGGGGTGCAGTGTGAATCGGTGTCGAGGCTTGGTAGTTTTGCATCCACCATTCCAAATTTTCTTGTGCCTCTGTTGGTAAGGCATGCAGGGGTCCTAATGAACGCCTAAATAGGCAAAACTCTTTTGGGGCGTGAGCTCGGATTTTTGAAAATTAATCTGCCAACCTAGGTGTTGTAGCCGTTGCACCACTAACTGAGCCTGTGATCTGAGAACACCTATATCCTGGTGGGCGATCAAAACATCGTCTAGATAACAATCAAGCGAATGCCTGCTTCTCGCAAGATTTGAGCGATCCAATTGGTCAGGGACACAAAAACCTTTGGAGCCGTGCTAAGCCCAAATGGGAGGCATGTCATTTGGAACATATCTCCTTCGTAAATAATTCTGAGAAACCGTCGTTGGGACTGACAAATAGCCAAATGAAAATAGGCTTGGGTAAGGTCTATCTTGCAAAGCCGATCTCGAGGCTGTAGAAAATCTGGTATTTGAAAAATGTTTATCAGCTTGAATCGGTCTGTGAAAACAAACTTGTTTAGAGCTTTCAAGTTGAAAATTGGACGGACAGAGCCATCGCTTTTTGGTACCAAAAATATTGTATTGTTGATAAGAAGCTCGGGGATATATCTACATTCTCGAGAACGCCCTGCGCTTTCATTTGATTTACAAGCATTGACATTTCTGGCGACGTCAGAATATTGAAGGCACTGTTTGTTATATTTTTGACAATCAGTGGAGGTGTTCGATGGAATGGTATTCGATAGCCATTTATTATTTTTTAAATGTATTCTGGAGCTCCCAAGTGTTCCCAACGGTGGGCAAAGCGGGTCAACTGGCCGCCTCTTAACTCGGTGCTCGAGCGACTCGAGTCAATTCCTCCGTTTTTTAAACTAATCATTTTTAGACGCGCTATTCGACGCGTCTTGATATCGAATGTTTTTGAATCGGCCATTGCTTGATTGATTATAACGACCGGTTCGGGATCGAAAGGAACCTCTTGTATTGAAGGTTCCTCGTCGATTAGTGTGGTTATCTACATATCCCTGAGGACATTGACAATGATAGCTCCCTTGCGGAGGAGCGTTATATGCCAGATGTGCAGCGTGAGCATGGCAGCATCCAGGTACAATACCTTGCGAAGGCTTGTTGTAACAGACCGCCCCCTGCGGAGGTCGGTTGTTAGGTACAGCTTTACTAGATCCAGCTTGATGAGCAGAGCTGTCATTACTTTTCAGTGGTAAGAACGCTTTCTTAACACCACCGATTTTTTCGAGGGCAGTCGTAAAAGACTCGGCATTAAAAAAGGTTCTGGCATGAGGGAGGTATTTTACGTAAAGTTGATTTTTAAGAGGATCTCGAATAAATGTCAATATAGCATCACGCCTCATCTAAATAATTTCGGCCCTATGGCCACAAAGTAATTGCAGTAAATCGGAGGACACCTTAGGTACATCACCTTTGAAAAATATTTCAATATTTTTTTCTTGTAAATTATCAAAACACAATTTATCTCGCTCGTCTCTTGCCCATGTTAAGAAACTTTTCATAGAATCTTGTAAAACTTGTAAACTAAGTTTTAATAAACAGAAAGTTTGGGCAGCGTAGGCCCTATCTGCTTGAGCTAAATGACGCGTAGACTCATAGGCTTTGATTTCTTCATTAATCTCTAAATCTACGAAACCAGGTGAATGGCTGTACAATTTTTGAGTATCGGCACAACAGCATACCGCCCAGTATTATACGTCTAGGAAGACGCCTGTTAATGCGTGTTTTCTAGACCTTTCCAAAGCATTCGATCTGGTGTCGTATGACTTACTGTGGCAGAAACTGGTGAACGACACCACAGTGGATAGGGGAGTTATATCAATACTAAGGTACTGGTATAACAACCAGACCAATTGTGTGAGGTGGGCCGGCTCGTTATCGGATGTATAGGCTGGCGTGCGGAGCGAGATTAGTGAATAGTCCCGGGAAATCCCGGAACCGAAAGAACCGGGATATCCCGGGAATTTGCGTCGTTACGGGAACCGGGATTTTCTAAGATTTTCAGTTCTTTCGGTACTTTCAGGACAAAATACTTCGCCTTTAGCATATGTTTTTCTAATTTTATTGCATAAAGCCCGACCGCTTAAGAGGGCCCTTCCCGGCCCGTCTATCGTCAACGCGAGCATGGTCGAAAAGCTTGTTGTTTCATCCAGAGCCACAGCGGCGATTTTCATTCAACTCCCCCGTCTTACCCCGCCCCGACCGGCACATCTCCTCTCCCGCGCACCTCATACCGCCTATCGCGATGACTGAATGATACTGTTCGAAAATTTCTTAAACTTGTTCCAGGTAATACAAAAACACGTATTACCTGGAACAAGTAAAATAAAATAATTTAGGTTTCTATCATGATGTTTTCTTTACTTTTAGAGTTTATGAGTACATTATGAACGGCCAAAGTTCAGGTAAAATTTGTGCCAAACAGCCATTTTTGGAGGCTTATACTGAATTTTTTTTTTTTTTTTTTTTTTTACTCCCATAGAAACCTAGATATAGTGCACAAAATATCTATTAGTTCAAAAAAATCAAAGATAGATGTGTAATAACTGCATAATCACGTACAAGCGTTTGTATGTAAAGTATGACGGGTTGGCCGCTCTTAAGGTGGATGCGCAAGGGTAGCCCGCGAAATTTAAATTTTCTTACATTTATTGCAATTTGCAGGTCAGTGTCAGGTTGTATGTTGATGAAAATATGAATCGCGCCAGTAACACGTATGGAGTTACAGAATTATAATCATTCAAATCATCAATACAGCCCTCCAAGTTCATATAATCTCAAAGAGTGACTTTTTCATGAAATAGCTATTGAATGTGATTATATGAACTTGGAGATCTGTATTGATGAATAAATCTTACAAGTGTGTGAAATAAATATTTGTCATTAAGAATCTCCATTACATTTGCAAGGTTTCTATCGAGATGTTTTCTTTATTTTTACAGTTTATGAGTACATTATGAACGGCCAAAGTTTAGGTAAAATTTGTGCAAAACCGCAATTTTTGGAGGCTTATACTGAATTTGTTTATACGTTTTATTTTTATTTTTTGCAACCATAGAAACCTAGATATAGTGCACAACATACATATTAGCTAAAAAAAAACAAAGATAGATGTGTAATATCGGCATAATCACGTACGAGTGTTTGTATGAAAAGTTTGACGGGTTGGCCGCTCTTAAAGCGTGCTACACAATATGCTACCAAGTAGTACAAGAGCATGCTACTTCCGAGCAAATGCTACTTACAACAACATCCATTTATTTTCAGGTTACTTTGTCCCATAGATATTATTATATACCTTAGACTAACATACATATGATATAATACACATTGTGTACGTAAATAGGAACTTAAAACTGTGTTAGTAATACTTCACCCCCTTTCTTCTTCTTCTTCTACTTAGTAGCATTCAACTAGCATATTATCTATACGAAAAGAGCATGAATATTTTACAGGCACAGAGAGCAATGAGCATGCTACCTAGTAGCAAACAAGCATACTTATTATAGTACCATGTGTGTTCCAGGCTTCAAATTCCAAAATGCACAAAACAATTTACACCTATTGACGATCCATTTCATTTACCATTTTAAACGGTTGTGTGAATGTATTTAATGGTGTGGTAAATACACGATCCCCTTCCCGTGGTGCAGCTGAGTGCTGACGCGATGGACGCGGTGTACCCGGCGTCGGCTTCGGCGCTGGCGCGCGGTCGCCGCCTGCGTCGCGCCGAGCCGCGCAGCCGCCACCGCACCACGCCCGTCACCTTCGCCGAGATCAAGGTGACCCGCCCCACTCCTACCCGCGCGACACGCGACGTTTATCACAACTACTTTTTCAAACACTAAGAAACTAAGCTGAGCTAAGCGCTTAGTAAGTACCTAGAACCTGTAGAAATTATCCAAAGCATTTGTATCAAGAAGACTGAAATCAGACAGGACTCATTTCTGCAACCAGCTTTTACGACTCCTTGTTTATCTAACTTTGAACATCATTCATTGTTCTTTTGTGTTCAACCGCTAACGATGGGAACTGTGTCTTCAGGAGGTGGACGAGGAGAGCTCGGAGACGGAGGTGCAGTGCGAGGAGCGCAAGCGGCGCCCTGACGTGCTGGAGGAGCGGCTCGGGCGGCAGTTCGCGGAGTTCCGGCGCAGGCGCGCGCGCCGCGACCTGCTGCGCGAGCGCGAGCTGGAGTCGCCGCCGCCCGCGCCGCCCTCCCCGCCCTCCCCGCCCTCAGCCCCGCTGGCGCGCGCCGGCAGCGAGCCCGCCGCGCTGCACCGCGCCGCCGCCCCGTGAGCGGCGCGCTGCCGACCGACACACCACGCGCTGCCCCTGACGGCGGCAGGACCACTCAGCCGCCAGAGCGGTACTCACGTCAAGAAACAACGTCATTTGTTATCGTCTTTTTCGAACGTATAATTTCATGTTATTTGTTATGTACAGTTCTAAAATTATTTGATTAACAGCCTCAATCAGATGTTTACATGCCTGTCATTAATTTAATAGGAATGTAGTTAAGTAGCACGCTAACATTTTGTATTTAGGTATGATCAGGGCCGTAGCCGGGAATTTGATCGGGGGGGGGGGGAGGGGAGGTCGTTACCCTGAACGATAAAAGCAGATAGGGTAACCAATGAGTATAAGACTAAAAAAGAAAGGGAATAGTTACAGTAAACTGCTAAACAAATTGCACTCCACCTTGGATATACGTTAGGTTCTCGTTTATCCATTTATAAAAGGACTAACTTTCTTGTCTTATACGTACAGAAAAGATTAGGTACCATTCGAGAAAATGTAGGATCCAAGAGCGAGCTCAAGAACTTTATCATCCACCTCGAATTTGATGGGTTTTCTTTTGTCTATGAATTACTTATCTAGAACTAATTTTGCTAATTATAAAATAAAAACTGGTGAACGCAAAGAACGTTCTAGAGAGCTCGAAAATGTTTGCACTTTAACTAGGAGAGGTTATATTTTCTTTTCGACTATTCATGCCGAAATAGGAATAACGCCGATACTTTGTTGACTAATGCAGAGAAGTTTCCAGAGACAAGATAATGCAAGAGCTAGCGAAGCGAGCTCGAAACTTTTTAAAACTCTCCTCGGATCAATTAGGTTCTTTGAGCTCATTCATTCAGAAATGAGAATGGGAGTAAACCTGTCAACTTATATTGGACTGATTAATTATTAGCGAGCGAGCTCGAAAATTGTAGTATTACGCCTGGGATATGTCAGTTTCTCTACTGTTGTCCGGATTTCGTTGGGGGTTTCAACCCCCAAAACCCCCCGAGCCTACGGCCCTGGGGATAATACCGATTGAACAACGGTACTCGTTTGAAACCAACACTAGTTTCCGTGATGCCGTCTGGTGTTACAAACTTCTCTATGAATAGCATAAACTCTGATGGATTGCTCAGTTCCTGTACTCAGTACCACAGCATCGGTCAGTCAGTAACATGCTCATTGTAAAGTTTATCTGCTCTAGCAGGGATGCACCCAACCGCACAGAAGTTCCTGGCGGCTTCCTTTGATGTGCGACAGTATACCAAAGGGCAATAGTGGCTATTCAAGCTGATGGACTTGAAACAAAACTTGTCAACACTGCACATAACTGCGCCGGCGACGCATTCTGTATCCGTGTATAGCCAGTGTTGCGCGATGTTATTCAGTTTGAGGCACAGAACGCTTCGTTGTCGGCTTGTAAAGGGTCGCAGTGGCGCATAAGCGTTAGTCGGACTTGTTAGTGTCGAACTAGTGTCGCACTAGCGTGATGTCACAAGCGTTAATCGCACATCCGTTCGTCTACCTCACGTAGTACACTCATCCGAGAGGACTAATCACTCAATATAATACTGTCACGTTGTAAATCATCGGATGACTGTTCACAGAAGGGAAGTAAAATGAAACACGTGATGTGACAATGTTCTCGTATAATTATTGTACAATAAAATAAATAGCACTCTCAATCACGCGTCTATCAGACACATCAATAAATAGACACACTATGTAACTATGTACACGAGCTAACACTATGTAGGTACTCAATATTGACCAATATATATTATTACAAAAGTTTAACAAGTGTCCTTACTCGCTATGGAGGTACACGGAGCGATGTCGGATTGTCGAGTTTCTCGTTGCATTCATGCATATTTTGGATAAATATTCGAATAAGTAATTTACTTAACACAGAATAGTCTCTCCATTGCATGTTTCCATGTTCTACAGATGTTTAACTACATATTTATGTTTGAGTACGGAAACTGACTTCAATGTGAAATTGGTTCATTTCTAAATAAATAAGATTTATTAGTTGGGCTTGTAACAACTTGTACTTTGCGTACTTAAGTAATTGGCACTGGTCGACTCTCACTAGTTCTGTCCGCTTAATGCTACGGTAACGCGTAACAACATACAAAACCTAATTATTGTATAACGACTCGTACTTAACTGTAGTTTGTTCACTTACTCGATACTGTGTATTCAGAATATATTATTATCATGGCATATAGGTACTTAGTGTAGTGCGGGCGGCAACGTCTCTATGTACAACTCGTCCTCACTGCTCTCTGCTTACCTAGCTAGCCGTACACGGTACGGTGGTATACCTTCATCAACTGTAAATATAATTGTAGCAATATAATCGACTCGTAAATAATCTTATCTCAATATTTTCCTAAATAAATAATTATTTTGTCATAATACTTTATTTGTCAGCCTCGACACCTACGCGGACTCCCTAATACTGTACAAAATATTAATACGTCTATTACGTTACAGCACATGATTCATTTGTCTGTCGGGGGTGTGTGCGTGCGGGGGAGGGGTGTGCTAGTGGACGGTGCGGAGTCAGTCTTGTGAGTCGTCCGGCGGCACCTCCGCCTCCGCCGCCGACGGGATGGTGTGCAGCTGGCGCGGGGCCAGCACGGCCGGGGAGCCGCCCGGCTCGTCCACGGCCGGCTGGCGCGTCAGGCGCGGCCGCGCCGTCGCGCCCGTCGCCGCGCCCGCCGCGCCCGCCGCGCCCGCCGCGCTGCCGCCCGAGCGCGACGTGCGCCACGTGCCCGTCGACGCCGTGGCGTTCGAGCCCGACGAGTCGTTGCGCGACGACGACAGGTTGGAGTCCTGCGACGTCTTGCGCGCCACCAGCCACGACGCGGCGCGGCGCGGCGGCGGCGGCGGCCGGCCGTACGTGCGCCACGAGTCCGAGCGCGAGGACGAGAACTCCACGGACGAGGACACGGAGCCCGCGCGCGCCGGCGCCTGCGCGGGCGCGCGCGGGGCGGGCGCGGGCGGGGGCGCGGCGCGGCGGGCGCAGGCGCGCAGCCAGCGCAGCAGGCGCTCGCGCCGCTCGGGCCGGGCGGGCGCGCCGGCCGGCAGCAGGCGGCGGCAGGCGCAGGCGGCGCCGTGCTGGCCGCGCGACGAGCGCTCCGCCAGGCTGTTGGTGTTGGCGGGCGTCTGGCGGTTGCTGAAGTTGGACGAGTGCCGGCAGCGCCCGATGCCGCGCGTCACTCGCGACTCCTCGATGGCCTTGCACACGAGCGCGCAGTCCTTCTTGAACTGTTTGGTGAGGATGGCGTAGAGGAAGGGGTTGCAGCACGAGTTGAGCGGCAGCACGAACACCGTGAACACCTTGGCCTCCTCCAGCGACACGAGCTGCGCGCCGAACGCCGCCGTGAGCGCGAAGAAGGCGATGGGCGACCAGCACAGGAAGTCCGTGAACACCAGCAGCGCCATGCGCTTGGCGATGCGCGAGTCGTTGGAGTTCCAGGCTTGCGAGCCGCGGATGGCGCAGTACATCTTGAGGTAGCAGCCCAGCAGCACCAGGAAGGCCACGCCGTTGATGACGAGCAGCGCTACGACGTAGCCCAGCGCCACCGGTGTGGAGGTCTCGAAGGGCAGGCACACGGCGAACTTGCGGTAGTCGGAGACACCCAGCAGCGGCAGCGCGGCGGCCGCCAGCGAGAAAGCCCAGCCCGCCGCCATCACCACGGCCGCGTGCCGCAGCGACAGGCGCTTGTTGAGGTGCATGGCGTGCGTGATGGCGTAGTTGCGCTCCAGCGTGATGACGGCCAGCGTGAACACGGACAGCTCGGACGACAGCACGCCCAGGAAGCCGGCCAGCTTGCAGCCGCCCGACATCTGCCACGCGATGGCGTGCGCGCGGAACTCTCCCAGCGTGCCCGCGTCCACCACTGCCAGGAAACCTGTACACCAAATCATGTATTGGGCATCAGCATCATCCATCCTGTGATTGTGGCAACCACTTTGTCATTGATTGCACCAGATATTGAATTCTATTGGTGTAGCAAATGTAACAGTAGATAGATATAAAAGCTACTACTATCGACACACGTTCCCATGAATATCTAAACTGGTTAGCCTCACAGGGTTCTCTCCCAGCGCATACCCTGCCAACTAGAGGAAACAATTACCTGGATCACCTCATTTTAAAAACAAAATGACCATGTATCTTATTTGTGTAGGACACCACTGCAGTCACTGACTCTTCCTAGCTGTGTCTCGAAAAGCAACGCGAGCGCACCGTTTCCATGCCTACTACAATTAGAATAGGTTACGAGGGTATAAGAAACAGGGATGCTTTACATAGGAACCTTAAGTTATCTCCCGATAATGAAGTACTAAAAATAACGTACAAACGATACAGAACTTCTGTTCAGGCTTGTTGAAAAAGGCAAAAAGATCATTTTACACGCAAGAACAAAGCAAGTCACAATCCAAAAGCTTTATAACTATAAAGAAAATTACGAATACCACCAATAGTACAAAATCATCCAAACAACTTATGAAATGCGCATCAAAACCATTAGAATGTTGCGATGTAGCAAATTCCTTTTTTGTGAAAATTGGCTAGAAATTTGCAACCATATCTGCAATGATATTACACTACAGCCGGTAGCGCTTCCACAGACCCAGCAAAAATCAATTCCACTCACATCATTCGCCCAAGAAACAACAGACCCCGACGAAATTATTCATCCGATATTCAAGGGTGGAGAAGGGAACTTACCTAGCAATTATTGTCCTGTTTCAGTTCTGACTGTTACACAAGGTACTCGAACGTCTCATAAGCACAAGCATAGCATAGCGTAGCAGCTTTGAAATTTAAACTTCAAGACGCATATTATGTTTAACCAGTTTACAGGTAGAGTTAGAAAACTAATTTACATATTTAGAGTCCCGCGCGAGCTTATCGTCGCAGATAGTTTGACGCTCAGCACCGCAGCTTCGGCTTGCTGGCCGGCAAGCCGAAGTGGAAGTACGTGGAGTCGGTTTTGCAGAGATTCGATTCTGTCACTAACTTTCGTAGCACAACATATTGAATTATTAAGACAATAATTTTATTGCATGAAAATTCAAAAGAAGTACGTAAAAGTAACTCAAATTGGTTTCCAGTGATAATCCTATTAATTTTATGCCTTATCAATATTATGCTAATAGTCATTATGCCTAGTAACATTATGCGAATTCAGTTTATACCAAAGCAAATTAGCCTACAAGATAATTATGCCAATATAAACTGTATTCCAAAAAAAATATGGAATAGTATTATTATGGCAAAAAATAATATGCCAAAATAGTTATGCCAAAGTATATCAGGAAAAAAAAAACATTCTGCGAAAAGAAGGGATACCCTTAAAATTGTAACCAAATGGATAGGGTACGCACTGGAAGTCGCTCACAGGGCCATTTTTAAGGTTGCAACCTTTCGACATTTTATGTTCCTTACCAATAAATTGTACAGTTACTGGGGAATTCTCAACTTACGACAGCATTTTATATTACGAGTAATATTATTACAACACAGGACAACCCCATGCAACAAAATAACAAAACGTTGAAAAGTCTGCATATGCACACTCCCACGAACGCGATCATCCTTCTCTAAATATGCACACTCCCACGAACGCGATCATCCTTCTCTAAAAGATTGTTTTACTACCAAGGCCCGGCTCTCTATAATAAGATAAATAAGCACTGTCTGTATGGCCTATCATATTGTGTTAAAATGCTGGTTACTCATTCTTACAAGGTAAAAATTACGACGAATCAGAAAATATTGTAACTGATTTAATTTGATTCACTTGTTTATCTATTTTTTTCCTGATAATTTTCTACAAATATTTTGTAATAATTGTACACAATAAATTATTAAATGAAGATTACTATTAAGATGCACATCGAAATCTCACTAACATACGTTACGGTCATCCAACGTAATACTACTTATTCGCTCAGCATACACACTTGGTCACAACACATACTCACCTACCCACTAGTTACATGTTACATCATTTACTTTTATTTCGTGTATATCCTTACCCTATTATTCTATTTTCTTTACTTGTTCATATGACAGCCTTTAATGTTCCCACTGCTGGGACACTCGGTCTGCTCTCTATGAGAGGGAATGGGCCATATATCCACCACGCGGGCCCAGTGTGGGTTGGTAGATGTCACATGTCTTCGAATTTTTGGTTCTAGGACATGCCGGTTTCCTCACGGTGTTTTTCCTTCACCGTTTTTGAGAGCAGTGGTGATGAAATAAATTACACAAAGTAATGCGCCTGCCTGGGTTCGAACCCACGGCTTACTGTTCGTAAGTCGGGGCCGCCACCACTGGGCCACCGCTGCTCTCGTTCTTTTCTTTACTTGTTATTTTACTTTTTTAGTTTTAACCCATGCTAGGAAAAGATAAATTTATAGTTAAACATCACAATTTGTTTGTAGTAAGCACATCATACTGTAGTATGAGTACGATTTTAGTAGTAGAGTAGAGTACGAGTTTCTCTCCTTGGGATCGGCACTGTACTCCCTAGGAATACAGCACCTCACCCACGATTTTATTGTAGTCTTTGAATATTATATATAAACGATTCTGTATTCTGTATTGTCATCATGTACTACAATGTTTTTGATAAATAAATTATTATTATTATATGTATAGTGAACTCGGCTTGGATGCTGAGTTAAACAGAGCAGAGCAAAGAGATAGTCACCCAAATAGACGCCCATGAAGAAGTCGGCGGCGGCGAGGTTGGTGACGAGGAATCGCGGCACGTCGATGCGGCTGCGGCTGAAGATGAGCACGAACACCACGGTGCCGTTGCCGAGCAGCGCCAGCAGGAACACGGCCCACACGCCGCAGCGCAGCGTCCACCAGTCGAACAGGTCCACGCACGGCAGGAACGGCCCTGGACGAGTACATGGGGCGTCACTTACCAAGGGGCTACACAACTATACCGTTATGGAAATCATTTGGCACGGTGCAATAAATACATGGTCTTACTTTCTTTATCGTATGGTTAGTGCCTAACCTGGTGTCAGAGATTTTTATGCCTCCCATGGGCCTCTGACTTGGCTTTACATGCCGTCAAGACATATCTCTCATGCATGCTGGTTTCCTTCACCGATGCAAGTGATAAAATACACACATGAATCCGAAAAATCAGAGACGCGTGGCTTGTGTTCGAACTCGAGAGCTATGGACTTGGCAGTCCGATGGTCACACCACTAGGCTATAACAAATACATGGTATGTCAAGTAGACAGGGTCGTAAGTGTGCGAGTCACCTGGCAGCGGCAGACACTGCACCTTGCGCGGCGCGTCGGGGCGCAGCTCGCGCTCGCCCAGCTCCACGGCGCCCGCGCCCGCCCAGCCCTCCAGCATGGTCTGCAGCCCGCCCGCGCCCCCCGCGCCGCCCGCGCCGCTCAGCTCCGACACGTTGACTGCAACATGAACGACCCGGTAACAACACCGGCTGACGGACGATGTGATGCGATGAGCGCAGTGAGTCGCGGAGTACGTACAGTAGTGCGCCCAGATGTCGGTGGTGTTGGCCCAGGCGGCCGCGTCGATGTGCTGCGGCGGCAGGATCACCAGGTCGGACGGCGACTCGGCCGCCGGCTCCTCCTCCGCCTCCTCCATGAGCGGCATGAACTCGCAGCAGTGGTACGCGTACGACAGCACCAGCGTCTACGAATTTATTATTGAATGATGACCAGCGCTCGACAACACTCTCCGGAGAGAGTCACTCTCGTTTGTTTGGATGTACTGTGTCTTTACTACGCCCGCTTTCTAAGATATATCTTACTACTTTTATAAATGCGAAACTTTGGATGTATGTTGGATGAATGTTTGTTACTCAATAACACCAGAACGGCTGACCAGATCTGGATGAAATTTAATATCAAGATAGCGTATATACTGGATTAACACATAGGCTACTTTTGATCCCGGAAAAATGTGATGTTCCCGTGGGATGATGAAATAACTCAAATATATATTTTTCCGAATGTTGACTGAAATTCTTATTTGACGACCAAAAGTAATCAGCAATAGGTAGGTAAGTAGTCCCTGCCTAGTAGGCAGGGACAAATATAATGAACAATATAATGAACAAAGAAGTGGAGATTTTCAATAAAACTATTAGTGGCGTCACCACTAATAGTTTTATTGAACATCTCTACTTCTATCATAATAATAACAACATATTTATTGTTCACACGATCAAAGCAGTCAATGTCATCGAAGCCGATAACGATCCGGATAACACAATGATATGAATGGGATGCGTGGGAACTGGTGCACACGACCAGATGTTTGTCAAGCAATAACATCGCCGCGAATGAAACGCGAAACGTTCGAACACCAGTAAACAAGGATATACTATGAGACGGCGAGGAGGCGCGGGCGGGCACAGGCGGGCGCGGCGGGCGGGGGTGAGTATTTCAATGACACCGCGAGACCTTCCTCAACACAAAGCTGGCGCTCGCCAACCCGGCGCACCTCGTTTCCGGATGATGTCGCAGAAGGAAGACAATTGCTGTTAATGAACTGTGAACGTGTCTTGAATTCGTACTGATCCGTCCGCGATCGTGATCGTAAGGACTGAGGAGGGACTGCTACTTGCGTTACGCGCTACTCTGTATCTGCTCCAGTCAGCACGCAGCACTGCAGTAAGTTACGTGTAATGCTCGCGCCAGCGGAGGGTCCTCGAGATAAGAGAACAAGTGGATGCTGTAGGTATGCATCTGACAACACGACTGACGCCACACTGTAATCTCGTGTAGTTGAGTCACTAATGATTGAGGTCGTTGATAAGCTTCTGACACAGTTTATGTTCAATGTCAATGGCTGCGGGACGAGGGTGAGTGGTCCGCTGCTGAGCGTGAAGGGGCCAGGGGGTGAGTGGTGAGGGTGTACCTGTATCCGGGGTAGCATGTCGGGCGGGTGGAAGTGGCGCAGGTTGGGGTTGTTGTGCGCCTTCAGGTGCAGCAGGCGCTGCAAGCCGGCGCCCGGCAGCCACGGGAACACGTTGTTACCCACGTTTCTGCATGGAGGGCATTCAGCATGTGAATTATTTCGATAAATTCAATGTTTTAAGTAGTATGTTTGCTAAAGAGTGATTCTGGTGCACAGTGCGCAGTGCTACATACAGTGCTATGCAACAGTAAGTGCGAGTACGTACAAGTCTTCTAGCTTGGAGATGGGCACGAAGGTTTCCATGTCGATGTGCTCGATGAGGTTGTCCTCCAGGTTCCTGAAACAGAACGCGCCATAAGGATCCACTCCCAAACCCCATCTCCTGGGAGGGAAAATAGAGCAGTGGAGTGAAGTGTTGATCCTTCTAGCAGTAGTAGAACTGGTCAAATATTCTACTCCACTTGGATTGGAATATTCGATGAATGTCGAGTGAGCGCAACCACAAAACATGTCGCCGCCACCGATCGAATTGTACATCAATCAATAGCAACTAGGTGACTACTCGTCTCGTACATCTCAGGTATCAGTAGGTAATAGAAATCTCTGGCCTAAACTTTTCGATCAGCGTCAGCTGTTATTGGAGCCTTTCCGCATCGCGTCGTAGTATAGAAGTCGTTTTTTACGGAGACGATTCGATTATTGAATCGTTTTTACACAAAAGTTGTCAGGATCCTACCGATGAAACCGAGTAGATTGCTTACTTCATTTATCAAGAGCGGGAAAACAAAATTAATGAATTATTCAATAAAGTGAGCTTGCCCCTCGATTATCATCAGATTTATTCATGCATATATGTAAGTAAGCCACTCGGAGGTCCTGCATAAATAGTTGCCGCGCTTCACGCCGGGCGCAGGGCTGTGAGGAGCCGGGCCGCATATATTCGTAAATACCCGACGTGTAAGATGCCCGAAGTTACTTCGTAAATAGCAGACGTGCCGGACTAACGCGTCGGCTATTACAAGATCCCGAAGTTTTTTCTAAATGGGATATTTTTAAATGCACATCTGTATAATTATTGATCAGTACACTAGGTAACTCCACTAATTAATCAATTTTTGAATTGTTTGTCAAAAAAACTAACTTGCACTCTAAATTGTACAATCTTACTACGGAATTTCTAAAACTGATATATATAGGTGTTTCACAATAAAGTAAGTTTCCATTATCAAAAAAACTCTACAAATGGACTAATCGTGCAAATAAAATACATTAAACCTAACTTTATTTGGTTTTGGTTTCTCTGTTTTACTGAAAAACATGTTGGCGCCTGCACATCGAACGCCGCGCTCAAAAGTCTCGCTAGCTGGCATGAGGAGCGGTGGCCAAAGGCCAGCGGAGCGACGACGACATTTGTGACAGAAAGTGGGTGTGTAATGTAAAATGGGAGCGTAGCGAGCGCGTGTCATGGAATCTAGTGACCATTTGGTATTTCTTAATTATATAAAGACGACAGATTAAATTGACCGACTGAATAAAAACTTTAAAACGATTTTGTATTTACTTCTACATCTTCTTTTGACTTAAATTTAGTCAAAATATAGTGTTTACTGTTGATGACAACATGTTTGTACTCGTACACCTTTGGTAGTTTACATATATCACTCATATTGAATTTTTTGCTTCATAACAATCACAACCGTTAGAAAGTTGAAACAATCCTGATTGACATGTAGTAAATAGCAGACGAGTCGTCACGACACGTCGGGCATAAACCAAGCCCCCGAGCGACAGCCTTTCCCGAATGGCTAACGCGTCGGCGTCGGCTGTTTACGAATATGCAGCCGGGCCGGTGCCGAGCCGGCGCGACGCGGCCGATGCCGACGCGATACCGGAGGCACATAAAGCGCCGATCGACTTCCTTTTACGATCTCGTAATACGTTCGTTGGTGAGTCAGTTACTGTAGCGTCGTAACGCTACCGGCTACAGTAACTGACTCACCTGATCGTGACATGCAGATAGGTGCTGTTCGCTGTTGCGTACTTTATTTCTCCTCATAAAAACATTGCGGCGGCGCACGACACGCATAAAATATATACGAGTATAGAAAAGGCTTGTATCCGGGAAAGATGGCGGTAAACCGACCAGGGAGAGATGGGTACATGGAAACTTAACATACTTAACATGCAATGCAATTTAACCTAATCAACAGTGTAGGTAGAACTACAGAATGACCATTGTCCGGACACATTGTATAACGTATATTTAGGTATGTTATTGTGTGTATTTCGGCCTCGTTTCGGAATGATCCTGGAGCCTTGACTTCGATCCTCAGCTGGCACAAAACAAAGCGCTCGGGGCATCTGGACTCAACACCGAATCAAATTAGGGCCGTAGTAATTGGGTTGGAGTTGGAGCTCCTCGCGATAAATGTGATAGACATTAGACACGCTCCTCCATTACACCGGCCTTCGATTATTGATGTGCGTGTGCGAAATGTGCCAATGACAATCTGAACTTCTGCTGGCATTTAATGCATGAGCTACCATTCGTTGAATGATTGAAAATAACCCAATCTAACTTGTTAAATAAACACTTTTGGAGGGACATAAACATAAACATATGTAGGGTAATTCCAGGATAGGCGCCCCAATGGGATAGGTGCCGCGGTTTAGAATACTCTATGTTGGAAATGTAGTTGGTTAAAATCGTACTCCGTAATAGGAAGCGCTCCCCCCGCAGACCCCAGAGCCACGCCAACCGCACGCAAGAACGCAGCCGTTTTGCCCGTGAGTGTAAAAATCTTCCGCGGCGAGACCATTACAAGCGCTGACATTATAATCGTAAGTACTTATTATCGAATATCTTTTCACTCTGTTATAAATTCTATACAATGTGTAACAGAATAAACGCACAACCTCTTACGGGGTCATTGTACTCATCATTATGAATAACTTTCATTATGGGACCAACACTGAAATCGCGAAAAAAAAGTCGACTGCCCTATACATTTCTGTGCGCATAATTCGACAAAATGCACTGAACAGCTGTTTTTTTTTCGCGATTTCGGGATTGGTCCCATAGCAAAAGTTGTTCATAATGATGAGTACAATGACCCCTTAAGAGGTTGTGCGTTTATTCTGTTACACATTGTATTTTTAAAATTTATTTGCGAATTAATGCTATAAATTATAGTTTTCTTTTTAACTTTTTTAAATTATAAAAGGCATCTATCCTTTGCTAAAAGTATAGTTGCCCCATCTGCTGCCTCGAAGGGTGTTAAGCATAAGATGATTAGAGAAGAATAAGATTGATAAAATTACGTTTTGTTAGTTCTGAAAACTATAACTATAAACTATCAAGACCCTTTGATTATACAGCGTGTAACAGAAAGATAACCATATGGAACACTGTGGTACGGACCATCAAACTGAACAACTTTCTCTATGGGGACCACCATGGAAATCATAAAAAAATAATCAGCTGTCCGATACAAAAATTTAGGGCTGTGCCTAAGTCATTTATTTCTTAACAAAATACATCATCGCTCTGTTTCTCGCTCTTGCAAATGACGGCTCTGAGCCATAGAAAACGAAAGGAGCATGGAAAAATTTGATTATGTGCTGATTTATTCGGCAATAGGTAAGTATAGACGCCGTCTGTCATCTGTGTCATGTGTATCTGTCAAATTTTAATACCTACTCGACCTAAATGTATGGGACAGCTGATTATTTTTTTACGATTTCGATGGTGGTCCCATAGAGAAAGTTGTTCAGTTTGATGGTCCGTACCACAGTACTCCATATGATAATACCCTTTCTGTTACACGTTGTATAATGTCTAGATGAAGCATCAAATGTGCGAAAACGTGTCAAAAAATATCTGCCTGTTATTGGCTTATAAGTTCGCACACAGAGACAGACACACACATGGTTTGTAATGGTTGCCTCCTTTTCTTTGTTTTGATTGTAGGGCGACGCTCCATCTAGAATTCTAGACATTATACTGGAATATTTTGTAAGCAGTGCGCAAAAAAATTTTGGTGGTTCAGTATCAGTAATAGAACACATTTCCATTATTTGTTCAAAACTTTTTTATATTTTTTTATCCGACTTTAAATCAGCAAAATATGGACACTATCTATTCGTAATAATATCAATGGGCATGCGCCGTGCGGCGCATGCGGCATTGTTGTGCAGCGGGGGTGAAATCTCTTCCCGGGTGGCAGGGGCGGGGCCAACGACCGCGGCCCGACAGTCGCTCATCGCATGCGCTGTCCGCGTGTCCACCTTTTCCGCGCAGCTCCTACGCCACACGTGTGTCGTACTCGTACGTACAGGTCACGATGTCGGACTTAAGTAACCGCTAGTTTTATGAAATGGTGCGGGTGTATTTATTAAGTGGTGAAAGTTTACGAGCAACTCGCAGATTGTATGCAACGGAGAGCATACCCCGAATGCGAGCCCAACGTATCCTTAAGCCCGCAGCCCCTAATGAAAGGACTATTTTAGCAGCCACTCAAAGGCTGCTTGATCACGGTCAGCATGCTTTATTTTCTGCATTTTGATGGTCCTACTCCTAAGCCCACGAAAGTATCAAGGAAAAATTGGAATTACTCTTCAAATAACTTCAGATCACGGCTAAATCTTAAAAAAGTCTAGTTGGAACCAGATAAAATCGGCGATCAGTACATTGTAACCCACGTAAATGATGCCTGTGCGTGGTAAACAAACGAGCGTGGAGCGCCGCCACCCGCGAATTGGTGGCCATACAATCAATTTCAAAGTAAACATTTTTCGTTAACGATAACTTTATGTTTTTGTAGTAAGACTTATCAAAACAAAAAATAGGTATATTTGATAAAACTCATTTAAGTTAATTTGTCACAGTTTGCGCACTGAATAAAAATTGATCCTGTATAATCAAAGAACAAGACCCTTAACGAAGCCGAAAGGTACGTGTTCACCCCATCATTGCGATATTTTTTTTATTCTAGACCATACCTGGGACCCTTCCACTTACGGAGAAATTAGGGGTCAAACTTCTAACTTTTTAACAAGTTTAAAAAAAAATACAAGTATACTTAACGTAAGGTTTGTAAACACCTCCACGACCCCCGTACTATTCAATCCATCCATCAGAACAATGTTTTGAGTGCATTACATTGAGTCCTACCGTAAACGTAAAATTTCACCCCAAAAAAAAAGTTGTTTCCCAGGAATAATTTTTGCGAAAAGTTACTTAGTTTACTTACTTTACTTAGTTTGATGTTTGCATAATGCTTGGTTGATGGCTTCGTTAAGGGTCTTGTTCTCTGGAGGCGATAGTCCTCGCGCGCCTGCACGAGTGGCGCGTTGAGGCACTACGCCGGGGGGAAACTCCGCTGCCGCGGCAAATTGTCGCTCAGCGGACAGACTTCCGGCGTGATCTCATGGCGACATGGAGAGAGCGACTGTCGCAACCCCGTGCAGGGCACGCCACTATAATGGCGGTAAGTCCCCTCTTTGAGGAGTGGCTGGAGAGGCGCCACGGCGCCCTCACCTTCCGCCTGACGCAGGTCCTCACCGGACATGGTTGTTTCGGGAGGTTCCTGCACCTAATCGGGCGGGAGGAAACGCCCGGGTGTCACCACTGCGAGGATCGACCGGAGGACACGGTGGAGCACACTGTGCAGGTCTGCTCCGCTTGGGCGGAGCAACGCCGTGTCCTCGTAGCGGCGATCGGCGGCGGCGACCTCTCGCGTCCGGCCCTGGTTCAATCCATGGTCCGGAGCGAGACGGAATGGGACGCCGTCACCTCCTTCTGCGAAGCAGTCATGCTAGCGAAGGAGGTGGCGGGACGTGAGAGGGAGAGAACCTCACGTCCCAGCCGCCGCGGGAGACGCACCGGGCGTCGGGGGCCACGTGGTGGCCCCCGGCCACCGTAGACGCGGGCCTGTGGACGGTGAGCTATGGGCTAGCTCGCCGTCCGTCCGTCTTATGACGACAGGCCGTGTCGACGGCGCGTTCGTGTTCCACGCGCGCCTCAAAGAGAGTCAGCAAACAGGAAGGGGTCCGTAAGGGCCGACGCCTGCCAGGGTTGCGGGACTGTTCGAAAGAGATACCGCGGCCCTGGAACACAAAGGGCAAAGGAAGGAACATGGATGGGTTTTAGTCAGTACAAGTCTGACACTCCCTCCTGCTCAGCCTAGAGCGGGAGGGGTCATTTGATGATTTCCCATCGATAAAAAAAAAAAAAAAAAAAAAAAAAAAAAAAAAAAAAAAAAAAAAAAAAAAAAAAAAAGGGTCTTGTTCAACCCTGTATTTATTACGCTAATTAGGTGCTTATGATAATTATTATTTCACCAATAAAAAAATGCTTATTTTGTTCACTAATTCTAGATAGACAAAATTATAAAAGAGGTCACAAATTAATGTTAAATATTGGAAAAAAACTGATATTAAAACTAGTATGTTTTATTTCAATTAGCATCTAATATTTAAAGTATTCATACAACGAGTCTTCTATCCCTCACGAGGGCATCTATCCCTTGAAGCATTTTACTACGAGTCTTCTATCCCTCACGTTAGGCATCTATCCCTTGAAGCATTTTACTACGAGTCTTCTATCCCTCACGTTAGGCATCTATCCCTTGAAGCATTTTACTACGAGTCTTCTATCCCTCACGAGGGCATCTATCCCTTGAAGCATTTTACTACGAGTCTTCTATCCCTCACGAGGGCATCTATCCCTTGAAGCATTTTACTACGAGTCTTCTATCCCTCACGAGGGCATCTATCCCTTGAAGCATTTTACTACGAGTCTTCTATCCCTCACGTTAGGCATCTATCCCTTGAAGCATTTTACTACGAGTCTTCTATCCCTCACGAGGGCATCTATCCCTTGAAGCATTTTACTACGAGTCTTCTATCCCTCACGAGGGCATCTATCCCTTGAAGCATTTTACTACGAGTCTTCTATCCCTCACGTTAGGCATCTATCCCTTGAAGCATTTTACTACGAGTCTTCTATCCCTCACGAGGGCATCTATCCCTTGAAGCATTTTACTACGAGTCTTCTATCCCTCACGAGGGCATCTATCCCTTGAAGCATTTTACTACGAGTCTTCTATCCCTCACGAGGGCATCTATCCCTTGAAGCATTTTACTACGAGTCTTCTATCCCTCACGTTAGGCATCTATCCCTTGAAGCATTTTACTACGAGTCTTCTATCCCTCACGAGGGCATCTATCCCTTGAAGCATTTTACTACGAGTCTTCTATCCCTCACGTTAGGCATCTATCCCTTGAAGCATTTTACTACGAGTCTTCTATCCCTCACGAGGGCATCTATCCCTTGAAGCATTTTACTACGAGTCTTCTATCCCTCACGTTAGGCATCTATCCCTTGAAGCATTTTACTACGAGTCTTCTATCCCTCACGTTAGGCATCTATCCCTTGAAGCATTTTACTACGAGTCTTCTATCCCTCACGTTAGGCATCTATCCCTTGAAGCATTTTACTACGAGTCTTCTATCCCTCACGAGGGCATCTATCCCTTGAAGCATTTTACTACGAGTCTTCTATCCCTCACGAGGGCATCTATCCCTTGAAGCATTTTACTACGAGTCTTCTATCCCTCACGAGGGCATCTATCCCTTGAAGCATTTTACTACGAGTCTTCTATCCCTCACGAGGGCATCTATCCCTTGAAGCATTTTACTACGAGTCTTCTATCCCTCACGTTAGGCATCTATCCCTTGAAGCATTTTACTACGAGTCTTCTATCCCTCACGTTAGGCATCTATCCCTTGAAGCATTTTACTACGAGTCTTCTATCCCTCACGTTAGGCATCTATCCCTTGAAGCATTTTACTACGAGTCTTCTATCCCTCACGAGGGCATCTATCCCTTGAAGCATTTTACTACGAGTCTTCTATCCCTCACGAGGGCATCTATCCCTTGAAGCATTTTACTACGAGTCTTCTATCCCTCACGAGGGCATCTATCCCTTGAAGCATTTTACTACGAGTCTTCTATCCCTCACGAGGGCATCTATCCCTTGAAGCATTTTACTACGAGTCTTCTATCCCTCACGTTAGGCATCTATCCCTTGAAGCATTTTACTACGAGTCTTCTATCCCTCACGAGGGCATCTATCCCTTGAAGCATTTTACTACGAGTCTTCTATCCCTCACGTTAGGCATCTATCCCTTGAAGCATTTTACTACGAGTCTTCTATCCCTCACGTTAGGCATCTATCCCTTGAAGCATTTTACTACGAGTCTTCTATCCCTCACGAGGGCATCTATCCCTTGAAGCATTTTACTACGAGTCTTCTATCCCTCACGAGGGCATCTATCCCTTGAAGCATTTTACTACGAGTCTTCTATCCCTCACGTTAGGCATCTATCCCTTGAAGCATTTTACTACGAGTCTTCTATCCCTCACGAGGGCATCTATCCCTTGAAGCATTTTACTACGAGTCTTCTATCCCTCACGTTAGGCATCTATCCCTTGAAGCATTTTACTACGAGTCTTCTATCCCTCACGTTAGGCATCTATCCCTTGAAGCATTTTACTACGAGTCTTCTATCCCTCACGAGGGCATCTATCCCTTGAAGCATTTTACTACGAGTCTTCTATCCCTCACGTTAGGCATCTATCCCTTGAAGCATTTTACTACGAGTCTTCTATCCCTCACGAGGGCATCTATCCCTTGAAGCATTTTACTACGAGTCTTCTATCCCTCACGTTAGGCATCTATCCCTTGAAGCATTTTACTACGAGTCTTCTATCCCTCACGAGGGCATCTATCCCTTGAAGCATTTTACTACGAGTCTTCTATCCCTCACGTTAGGCATCTATCCCTTGAAGCATTTTACTACGAGTCTTCTATCCCTCACGAGGGCATCTATCCCTTGAAGCATTTTACTACGAGTCTTCTATCCCTCACGTTAGGCATCTATCCCTTGAAGCATTTTACTACGAGTCTTCTATCCCTCACGTTAGGCATCTATCCCTTGAAGCATTTTACTACGAGTCTTCTATCCCTCACGTTAGGCATCTATCCCTTGAAGCATTCTACTACGAGTCTTCTATCCCTCACGAGGGCATCTATCCCTTGAAGCATTTTACTACGAGTCTTCTATCCCTCACGAGGGCATCTATCCCTTGAAGCATTTTACTACGAGTCTTCTATCCCTCACGAGGGCATCTATCCCTTGAAGCATTTTACTACGAGTCTTCTATCCCTCACGAGGGCATCTATCCCTTGAAGCATTTTACTACGAGTCTTCTATCCCTCACGTTAGGCATCTATCCCTTGAAGCATTTTACTACGAGTCTTCTATCCCTCACGAGGGCATCTATCCCTTGAAGCATTTTACTACGAGTCTTCTATCCCTCACGTTAGGCATCTATCCCTTGAAGCATTTTACTACGAGTCTTCTATCCCTCACGTTAGGCATCTATCCCTTGAAGCATTTTACTACGAGTCTTCTATCCCTCACGAGGGCATCTATCCCTTGAAGCATTTTACTACGAGTCTTCTATCCCTCACGAGGGCATCTATCCCTTGAAGCATTTTACTACGAGTCTTCTATCCCTCACGTTAGGCATCTATCCCTTGAAGCATTTTACTACGAGTCTTCTATCCCTCACGAGGGCATCTATCCCTTGAAGCATTTTACTACGAGTCTTCTATCCCTCACGTTAGGCATCTATCCCTTGAAGCATTTTACTACGAGTCTTCTATCCCTCACGTTAGGCATCTATCCCTTGAAGCATTTTACTACGAGTCTTCTATCCCTCACGAGGGCATCTATCCCTTGAAGCATTTTACTACGAGTCTTCTATCCCTCACGTTAGGCATCTATCCCTTGAAGCATTTTACTACGAGTCTTCTATCCCTCACGAGGGCATCTATCCCTTGAAGCATTTTACTACGAGTCTTCTATCCCTCACGTTAGGCATCTATCCCTTGAAGCATTTTACTACGAGTCTTCTATCCCTCACGAGGGCATCTATCCCTTGAAGCATTTTACTACGAGTCTTCTATCCCTCACGTTAGGCATCTATCCCTTGAAGCATTTTACTACGAGTCTTCTATCCCTCACGAGGGCATCTATCCCTTGAAGCATTTTACTACGAGTCTTCTATCCCTCACGTTAGGCATCTATCCCTTGAAGCATTTTACTACGAGTCTTCTATCCCTCACGAGGGCATCTATCCCTTGAAGCATTTTACTACGAGTCTTCTATCCCTCACGTTAGGCATCTATCCCTTGAAGCATTTTACTACGAGTCTTCTATCCCTCACGAGGGCATCTATCCCTTGAAGCATTTTACTACGAGTCTTCTATCCCTCACGAGGGCATCTATCCCTTGAAGCATTTTACTACGAGTCTTCTATCCCTCACGAGGGCATCTATCCCTTGAAGCATTTTACTACGAGTCTTCTATCCCTCACGTTAGGCATCTATCCCTTGAAGCATTTTACTACGAGTCTTCTATCCCTCACGAGGGCATCTATCCCTTGAAGCATTTTACTACGAGTCTTCTATCCCTCACGAGGGCATCTATCCCTTGAAGCATTTTACTACGAGTCTTCTATCCCTCACGAGGGCATCTATCCCTTGAAGCATTTTACTACGAGTCTTCTATCCCTCACGAGGGCATCTATCCCTTGAAGCATTTTACTACGAGTCTTCTATCCCTCACGAGGGCATCTATCCCTTGAAGCATTTTACTACGAGTCTTCTATCCCTCACGTTAGGCATCTATCCCTTGAAGCATTTTACTACGAGTCTTCTATCCCTCACGAGGGCATCTATCCCTTGAAGCATTTTACTACGAGTCTTCTATCCCTCACGTTAGGCATCTATCCCTTGAAGCATTTTACTACGAGTCTTCTATCCCTCACGTTAGGCATCTATCCCTTGAAGCATTTTACTACGAGTCTTCTATCCCTCACGAGGGCATCTATCCCTTGAAGCATTTTACTACGAGTCTTCTATCCCTCACGTTAGGCATCTATCCCTTGAAGCATTTTACTACGAGTCTTCTATCCCTCACGAGGGCATCTATCCCTTGAAGCATTTTACTACGAGTCTTCTATCCCTCACGTTAGGCATCTATCCCTTGAAGCATTTTACTACGAGTCTTCTATCCCTCACGAGGGCATCTATCCCTTGAAGCATTTTACTACGAGTCTTCTATCCCTCACGAGGGCATCTATCCCTTGAAGCATTTTACTACGAGTCTTCTATCCCTCACGTTAGGCATCTATCCCTTGAAGCATTTTACTACGAGTCTTCTATCCCTCACGAGGGCATCTATCCCTTGAAGCATTTTTCTACGAGTCTTCTATCCCTCACGAGGGCATCTATCCCTTGAAGCATTTTACTACGAGTCTTCTATCCCTCACGTTAGGCATCTATCCCTTGAAGCATTTTACTACGAGTCTTCTATCCCTCACGAGGGCATCTATCCCTTGAAGCATTTTACTACGAGTCTTCTATCCCTCACGAGGGCATCTATCCCTTGAAGCATTTTACTACGAGTCTTCTATCCCTCACGAGGGCATCTATCCCTTGAAGCATTTTACTACGAGTCTTCTATCCCTCACGTTAGGCATCTATCCCTTGAAGCATTTTACTACGAGTCTTCTATCCCTCACGAGGGCATCTATCCCTTGAAGCATTTTACTACGAGTCTTCTATCCCTCACGTTAGGCATCTATCCCTTGAAGCATTTTACTACGAGTCTTCTATCCCTCACGAGGGCATCTATCCCTTGAAGCATTTTACTACGAGTCTTCTATCCCTCACGTTAGGCATCTATCCCTTGAAGCATTTTACTACGAGTCTTCTATCCCTCACGTTAGGCATCTATCCCTTGAAGCATTTTACTACGAGTCTTCTATCCCTCACGTTAGGCATCTATCCCTTGAAGCATTTTACTACGAGTCTTCTATCCCTCACGAGGGCATCTATCCCTTGAAGCATTTTACTACGAGTCTTCTATCCCTCACGTTAGGCATCTATCCCTTGAAGCATTTTACTACGAGTCTTCTATCCCTCACGAGGGCATCTATCCCTTGAAGCATTTTACTACGAGTCTTCTATCCCTCACGTTAGGCATCTATCCCTTGAAGCATTTTACTACGAGTCTTCTATCCCTCACGTTAGGCATCTATCCCTTGAAGCATTTTACTACGAGTCTTCTATCCCTCACGAGGGCATCTATCCCTTGAAGCATTTTACTACGAGTCTTCTATCCCTCACGTTAGGCATCTATCCCTTGAAGCATTTTACTACGAGTCTTCTATCCCTCACGAGGGCATCTATCCCTTGAAGCATTTTACTACGAGTCTTCTATCCCTCACGTTAGGCATCTATCCCTTGAAGCATTTTACTACGAGTCTTCTATCCCTCACGAGGGCATCTATCCCTTGAAGCATTTTACTACGAGTCTTCTATCCCTCACGTTAGGCATCTATCCCTTGAAGCATTTTACTACGAGTCTTCTATCCCTCACGAGGGCATCTATCCCTTGAAGCATTTTACTACGAGTCTTCTATCCCTCACGAGGGCATCTATCCCTTGAAGCATTTTACTACGAGTCTTCTATCCCTCACGAGGGCATCTATCCCTTGAAGCATTTTACTACGAGTCTTCTATCCCTCACGAGGGCATCTATCCCTTGAAGCATTTTACTACGAGTCTTCTATCCCTCACGTTAGGCATCTATCCCTTGAAGCATTTTACTACGAGTCTTCTATCCCTCACGAGGGCATCTATCCCTTGAAGCATTTTACTACGAGTCTTCTATCCCTCACGAGGGCATCTATCCCTTGAAGCATTTTACTACGAGTCTTCTATCCCTCACGAGGGCATCTATCCCTTGAAGCATTTTACTACGAGTCTTCTATCCCTCACGTTAGGCATCTATCCCTTGAAGCATTTTACTACGAGTCTTCTATCCCTCACGAGGGCATCTATCCCTTGAAGCATTTTACTACGAGTCTTCTATCCCTCACGAGGGCATCTATCCCTTGAAGCATTTTACTACGAGTCTTCTATCCCTCACGTTAGGCATCTATCCCTTGAAGCATTTTACTACGAGTCTTCTATCCCTCACGAGGGCATCTATCCCTTGAAGCATTTTACTACGAGTCTTCTATCCCTCACGAGGGCATCTATCCCTTGAAGCATTTTACTACGAGTCTTCTATCCCTCACGAGGGCATCTATCCCTTGAAGCATTTTACTACGAGTCTTCTATCCCTCACGTTAGGCATCTATCCCTTGAAGCATTTTACTACGAGTCTTCTATCCCTCACGAGGGCATCTATCCCTTGAAGCATTTTACTACGAGTCTTCTATCCCTCACGAGGGCATCTATCCCTTGAAGCATTTTACTACGAGTCTTCTATCCCTCACGAGGGCATCTATCCCTTGAAGCATTTTACTACGAGTCTTCTATCCCTCACGTTAGGCATCTATCCCTTGAAGCATTTTACTACGAGTCTTCTATCCCTCACGTTAGGCATCTATCCCTTGAAGCATTTTACTACGAGTCTTCTATCCCTCACGTTAGGCATCTATCCCTTGAAGCATTTTACTACGAGTCTTCTATCCCTCACGAGGGCATCTATCCTACTTTTGAGAGGGTAAAAAAGACACAATTTCCTCAAAATCTGGATTAAAGATCAAAATTACCATATGCAAAAGACGTATAGCCAATAGATTTTTAATTAATAAGTTATGGCTCCCTATCCAAAAGTAGGACACCTATCCTGGAATTACCCTAGTTAATGTTATTGTTATAATGTTATTATATTAATAATTGCTTATTTAATTATATTATACCTCATTCTACAATATTATTTAATGAAATGCTTTATTTTAATGAATTATGCAGATTTATACACTATTATTAGTTTTAGTTTTTAATGGCTCATAAGTTAAATATATTTTATCAATACGTTCGCGGGCTTAGAACTAAAAGTGATACTTTCTATCGTCAAATGTTACTAAACTCGTATGATATTATTGTTCT